>CM031237.1:286055582-286075582 GCA_018340775.1 Taxus wallichiana var. yunnanensis
CTTTTTCTCATTAGGTTGTCGGTGGTAGAATGCACGCATGACGAAACTTGACCAAAGGAAGAAATTTATTTTAGGAGTTAACTCGGCCATCCAAATCCTACTCCATTTGAACTCGGTTTGACTCTTGTCAGAAGAAAGTATTATATACAATTTTGTGAGTAGTCCCCATCAATAGAATTATTCAGACTAATTCATCCTTAGTATCTAGCTAACTTAAGGGAATAAGATCTAAGCGATCTTGAAGGGAGGAAATATTTTGGGTCAGATCATCTCTCTCACAGAAACTTTTTTCCATTTCTTTCGTTGCCATTTCCCTCAATATAATCCTTGACTTTAGTGCCATACTTGTTCACAGGACTGCCTCTAAACATCCCAAATCTTGTCCATAAGACTGCCATTAAACCGATTATCGTCCGTAAATTTATATCACAACCATCACCCACTTTCCATTTACTTGCCATGTTTAATGAAATTTCTACTCTTTACAAGATTGTTCCAAAAATGGAACCATAGGGGAGGTGCTCATCTTGCGGGGAAAGAAAAGACAGGTTTGTTGATTTAGGTATTTAACCTTAATTAAATCTATCGGGGTTGTTTCTTCTCGAAAGCATTCTCCAACCCATTTTCGCAATAGAGAGCCTCATTCATTTTCTCGATGTCTTTTATACCAGTCCTCCCATAGACTTTAGAGTAAAAACCTTATCCCAAGCAACTAAGTGAAATTTAAACTTCTCCTCCATGCCTACTATAAGAATTTTTTCTGAATCCTCTCAAACTTATCTCGAAGGAAGAGGGGATCTTGTAGAGAGTGACATGATATAAATGGGCAGATTTTGAAGAGTACTTTTTATGAGAAGGCACTTACTAAAGACTAGATAAAATGGCTCCTTTCAACTAGCCATTTTTTAAATCTCTCCGATAAATCATCCCACACCCTTGTTGAGACTTTTTTAGTGCCGAGAGGAAGACCCAAGTAAGTGGTTGAAGCACACTTATTTCTGACCTAAATTTTAGCAATTTTAAGTAATTTGTCTTTCTTGAGAGTGTTGAAGAAGAAAATGGAGCTTTTATCATAATTGATCTCTTTCCCAGAAGTAGATTCGTAGAGCTGCAGAATAGCCTTGGTAGCCTTAGTTTCAATGACGGAAGCCAATAGAAGGAGGATTGTATCATCCAAAATCTTGCCGATGGGAGACAACTTTCTTGATGGAAGTGGGCTTTGAGCCTTTCAAAAGATCGTCATTGACTGCTTTACCAATTGTTCTACTAAGACTGTCAGCCATAAGAATGAAGAGCGAGGGGGAGATGGGGTCCCCTTGCCTTAGCCCTCTACTTGCTAGTGAAAAAAACCTTTGGCTCACCATTAACCACTCCGAGAATCGGCCATAGAGATACAAGCCTTAATGATTTTTTTGAATTTATCTGGAAAACCAAATTTAGATAAGACTTTGTCAAGAAAAACCCAAGAAACCTTATCAAAGGCTTTATTCATATCGAGCTTAAGCACCATATTTGCTTTTTTATTATTCTCCATAGAATGTATGGTCTCTACGAACCATAATCACTTCATCTTGGATAATCTGCCTTTAATGAATCCACTCTAATGCTTTGAGATTAAATCCTTCATAATGAGTTGGAGCCCTGGGTATGTAATAATTTTGGTAAAAATTCTATAAATAGCATTCACTGGCCGATGGGTCTAAAGTCTTTGAAGTCTTTAGCATCCATTTTTTAGGGCAACAGTGACACAATGTGGGTGTTATTCAAACTCTTTCAAAAGATTTCGATTCAGCAGAATTCATTCACCGCTGCGAGAAGATCATCCGAACAAATTTCCCAAAATTTCTAGAAAAAATTAATGGAGAAGCCATCGGCACAGAGCCTTATCGCTTCTAAAGTAAACACAGCTTTTTGCAACTCTTCAAGCGTGACAGCTTTGGTGATATTCTTAAATCTCTACTCCTCAATTTTATCTTGGGGAATAGCCTCCAGCATAAAAGAATTAGCCTCCACATTGATGATATTCCTCTCATTAAGAAGTTTTTTATAGAAATTTAGAGCTTCTTCCTTTATGCTCTTGGGATCTTTTATAATATTTCCGTTACTTTTAGCCACTTCCATGATCCTATTACAAGCTCGTGCTTCAAAAACTTTGTATTCCTATCTCCTTCTTTAAGCCAGATAGCTCTAGACTTAAGTCTCCATAAAGATTCTTCTCTGCTGCAAATCGTATGCAGCTCTGAAAGAATATTCTTTTCATTAGTTTGGTCTTCAACGGATCTCCCCATTGTATCCATTTTGATTTCCAAATCCTGGAGCTTTTGTTTTAACTTCCTTTTATTATCAAACACATTGCAGAAGCAGCTTTTATTCCAGATTTTTAACTTGCTTTTTAACATTTTGAGCTTTTGAATCAATATAAATTGAGCAGTGCCTTCACTATCCAACCCCACCATTATTTAATTTTTTTCGTAGATGTTGTCATGCTCCATCCACATCTTTTCAAATTTGAATGAGCTTTTGATGGGTTTAGTCAATTGAGAAGATTTAAAGCAATCGGATAGTGGTCCGATCCAGTGCAGGCAAGGAAGAGAGGTGGAAGTCTTGATTGAGGATCCACTTAGCAAAAATCAGGCTCTATCAATCTAACCCGGATAAGAACTTTTCCCAACCTTCTATTATTCCAAGTATATGTATTTCCATGGAGATCCACATCTAAGAGATTAAGTTCAACAATAAAATCAGCAAAATCCTCCATACTGTAGAAAATCCTGGAGATTCCTCCATATTTTTCTCTCACAGGTTTAGAGGAGAGTTAAAATCACCCATAATAAGCCATTTAGTTGTACTTATATTGGTTTCTAAAGATCTTAAGATGGATCGAAAGTTTTCATCCCACTAACCGTATTAGGGGCATAGATGTTAGAAAGGATCCATTCACCATTGTTCTCAATAGCAAGAAATTTGATAGCAAGATGATTAGTGCTAGCATTAAGAACCGTACCGTTCAGTGCCTTTTATCCCAAAGAGTAGCCAGACCTCCAGAGGCTCCCTGAGAGTCTACTACCACCATTTCAGAGTTTTCCCAAAAACTCTTTTTATTAGTTTCAAGGATCTTAGCTTTCATCTTAGTTTCCTGCAAAATCAAAATACTAGGACTACTAGAATCACGTAACTCCTTGATGATTCTCTGCTTGGAGTTTCCATTTAGACCTCGGATGTTCCAAGAAATAATCTTCATTTGGAAGGATTGGGAGTTGGGATTGCTGATGGTTCAATTGACGTTGAATGCCATCTGTAATGTCTCTCTCTGTTCTCTTAGATCTAAGAGCCTTTTTTGAGGGCCTTCCTCTTTTAGAACTACCTCCAAAATCTACTAGTATTTTTGCGAGAAGATCTAGTAGTTACGGATGTTGAGAGTATCCCAGTTGTCCTTTTTCTTTTTATCATCTTTGTAAAGTGATTAGGATCATTTCAAATCCTTTCATTCTCTTTTCTTTTTGAAATGACCTTTGTGAATTCGAATTTAGTTCCTCATCTTCTTTGGCAGCAGGCGTTACTTCTCCCTCTTCACGGCGGTCTTTCGATTCCTATCAATTGAGTGTGGATCAGCTATTACGATCTTTGTCAGCAAGTAGGTGAAACCACCGACACATTCTGCTGAAGCAAGGAGGTATATCTGTAGATAATTTACCATCGCCCCTAGGAGTGTTTTTCTGCAAAGTTTCTTTAAAATCCATGCTATCCATGTCCAATATTTCCTCAATGATGCACAGAGGTTTATCTATCTCAGCTTCCTTATTGCTCAAAGACTGATATTGATCATTAGGGATGATATTAATCTTTACAGCTCCTTCTTGCTTGTTCACCACCATGGACACCTTTATAGGATTTTCCAAGTCCTCTTTGCTAGTCTTTATGCAATGTTGCCGTTGGGGTTTTAGGGCCTTGAGACCAAATGTTTCCTTATTTGAGTTCTAAAACCCCCTTTTTTTCCCCTTTCTATTGTAGTCCAATTCGGCTCAGTCCGGCTAGGGGCTTTGTCTTCTCTCCGACTATCAGTGTCAAGAACCCTGCGTTCCTTACTCAAAACTAAGCCATCCACAGGTTGTTCGGTTTCCACTATAGGGATCTCCTTTTTGGGACAATTTTTGGTGGAGTGTCCTATGCGATGACAATGCTTACACCTTAAATGAAAAGTTTCAAATTCAATTTTTTGAATCCACACTCCATACCTAGATTTCAAGATGATGTGCTCCGGTAATTCTGCTCCATTTCAGAAGAAATGTAGAATTGAGCAAAAGCAAGTCTGGATCTATTTCTTGTGGGCCCATCCAGCCCGATCGGAGCACCTAAGGACTTAGCAATGTTTAGCAGAATTTCATCATCCCAAAAATGCAACGGTAGCCCAAGGAGTCTACACCAGATTGGAATGGTGTTTATATTTTCAGTGTTAGGGTAAAATCGAGGTACCATTTTTTCAAAAATAACGCATATTACCCAATGACCATGGTCCTCCCGAAGCACCGATTCCAAATCAGCTCTGCTGATTAAATTTTGCAGGAAGAAAAACCTGTGGCATGATGGTAATACTCAGGACCCCCTTAGGTATACATATCATACTTGGTTATTATTATCACCTAATACAATTTTATTTATATGTATACATATTTACACACATATATTCATAATGTTGTATGTAAAAATATTTTTGTAAGAAATTTATATATAAATATTTTGAGAGTCTAATTTTATGAGATGTTATTGAAACTTGATTTTATGTTGTATATATCTTTTGGACTTCAATAACAAAAATTAGTTCCACAACACACAAGGGTGAAGAACCCATCACGAGAAAAACCTAAAAAATATAAAATCTATGAAATACACTAAATATATTCACTAAAATACTCACGGTCTTAAACCTAAATATGCATCATAACATAACACATGGTGGAAAACCAAAATTGGGTGAAATATGTCTTATCTTATGTGATCTCTTGTCCCTTATGTTTATTTCTTTAGAATATGTATTCTTGAGAGTTAATTTATATTTATAATTAGTATTATAAGTATGATTATACGAGAGGAATTTTAAAATTATTATTATTTTACAAGGAATGCTTATCAATACCTCACAATATATAAACAATGTTATTTTGACTTATTTTTGTGTAGAAATTAATATTTATGGACTATTTTGTCATGTTTCTTGCATAAAATCGCATCAAATTTTATGATACAAAAGTGACTATGCAATGAGACACAACTAGACATTTTTAGTTATGCCAAATTAACATCACTCATATACCACTTTAGTTCCATATTTACACTATATTTGTGTTTGTTTCAAGTGTCACCTAACAATGACACAAAGCCTCTAATTTTAACACTAAGGTGTGGTGTAAATGTGACACAAAAACCGTTCGGTATTTTTAAAAATATATATATATATAATTAATTGTAATTACAAATAATATTAATATGAATAACATTTTTAAATATTTTATGGAGACAAAAACCATGGCATCAAACTAAATTTATGAAAATAGTTAATGAAAAAAATCTAGGTAGTAAATTTTAAACTCTAGAGAAAAAAAAAAAAAAGAGGAAAAACATAATGATGAATAACATAGAAAGTCTTAACATACTCAATAAAATTTGTCACATAGGATTCATTAAGGTGTCGATGGTAGAAGGAGAGGCAATTTTAGTCATGTTTGACAATTCAAAAGATTGTGCATATTTGCCCTTCTTTTTCTTTTTAAGTTGTTTCTGAAATTAACTTTCAGACCTTTTCTTAAAATCAGATGAAGAGTGGACCAAAATGTTTTGTGGTTCCTACAACGACAAGTACAAATGATTTCCTTTCAAAATAGTGTGGATTTTAGCTATCCACAAAACACAATCTTTGACATTGTTAAAAACATTTATGTTGTCATTCAAAGTGTTGAATGATATATAGGCTTACTTTTAAAGCTACTTCTTGAGGGAAGAAGGAGAAGGAAGTAGAAAAGAAGAAAATAGTTGAGAGAAAGGAAAAAAAGAAATGAAAAAGGGAGAAGGAAATGGAGGAGGAGGGAAAGAAAAGTGGTAAAACTGAAGGAAAGAGGAGAGTGGTTAAAAAAAAAATCGTAAATGCAAGTAAAGGTAGGAGTAAAAAAAGCAAAAGAAGTGGAGGAAATATAAACGAAAGGAATATCAATTGTAATGTAATGAATATTTGAGTAGAAGACTATATAGATTGGTGGGGAAATGGCCAAAATAAGAAAATGTTAAAATAAAACAAAAGCATCATGTTTTTGAATGATAAATATAAAAGAATAACAGGGAGTTAATTCAAAAGTTTTAGTTATATTAGATTGGTTAGTAGTATAGTGCCAAAAAAAAAAATTGAACACTTTATGCTTTTAATATTGCATTTAAAGTAGTTGCAGACATTTCAAAATCTTGAAAAAAAAGGGATATCGATACAAAATGTACGTGATATGTACATGCATTGTTGTTATAAAAAGTTCTTACACCAATGGAACTTGAAGATTGAGAAAGGTGGAAGAGGCGAAGGAGTTAAGACGAGTGTTGGGCGAGGTGTGGGAGAGAAGATGGAAGGGAGTGAAGGCGAGATTCCTCTTGTAGCCTGGATTGAAGAAGGGGAGTGGAGGACATGCGAGAGTAGCGGGAGAAAGAGAACGCTGGAGAAATACGAAGGGAAGAAAGAGACGGAACTCTTGACATAGCAGTGAATGTTAGGCCTTGTCTTTCAGTTCCGCCAATGTCTATTGTAGCATCGTGTTAATGTAAGTCCTTGAGACTTGTGGATAGAAAAATCCCATGCCATTTTGAGTGGTAGTTGTCTGCGACCCCCTCTAGAAATGGGAGGAATAGGAACATGCAAGGGGTTGTTTGAATCCCAGGGAGGTCCTGTGTAACGATCAAACTTGATGACGACAAAAAGAGGCAGAGCTGGAGGTCCGGAGGATTCCTCATAGACTATGTCGATGATAGAACCAGTAGTGTCGTTGACAAGACCTTTGTCAACCCACAAGTTTGTGGAAAGCATTACTTTTGGTTGATGCAGAGAAGAACCTTGGGCTTTAATTGATCATCTTCGGTGTCACCTGATGTAGAATGTCTGGTCTTTTCGGCAATTGATCTGGCAATAGGAGAGTTAAGGGATTTCAACATAATAAGGTTGTGCGAGTCCACAAGGTCATTTTGAGTGAAAAGATGAGGGGCATCTTTAAAATCAATGTTTTCTTGTTTGGAAAGGGAGGAAACAGATCTTGACATAAGAGCTTCCCAGTCCTGCAGTAGAGGTATTGCGTTACGAATGTTAAGCAGCAAGTTATGGAATGATGCCTGTGCTGGATCAGAGCCTTGTTGTCGGAAGATTGAATGAAGGGAGACGGATATGTTGAATTCTTGCCAAAGGGTAGCTCTGTAAGACTTGCTGGCATAAAGAGGAATGTCCATAACTGGAGGAAGTTGACCAAGGTCTCCAACAAGGATCATAGATCTACCTCCAAATGTAGAATTCTTGAAGTGTGGGAAAGCCTCCCTAAGACGGTAGTCGATTTTGGAAAGCAACTTTGGCCCGATGAAACTCATTTCATCAATTAGAATGTATTCGGTGTGTTTGAGGGAGTCTTGAAGAGACGATAAAGCTTGGCCCTCTAAGGGTTTGAGTTCTTTAATGGGAATCGGAGGCTTGCGTGTATTGTCGAAGCTGAAATGTTGAAAGCAGCAACCCCTGTTGGGGTGAGTAGAAGGAGAGGTGAAAGGCCTTGGTTGGATGAAGAGGCAAATGAAGACTTTAAAATGTTAATGAGGAATGATTTTCCAGTACCAGCAGTCCCTTGTATAATAAGTCTCAGTGGAGGAAGGTTGGATTTGTGAGCGAAGTGTTGAATAACTATGTTGAAAGCTTGTTGTTGTTCTGGAGATAAACCTGAAGCTGGAGGGTGGAATCTGTCCATGAGGGAAGTTGAAATATGCTCTGCCTTTTTGTCTTCGATGAAAGTGGCCCCAAGAGACTGCAGAGCAACAGGAACTCGATGTGCACTCCAATTGTGAAGGGTGTCAAATTCACGAAGGCCCAACATTTGCAAGCTGTCAAGGAATGAAGTGTTCCCGGGCGGAATCGAGCCAAAAGCTTGCCAATCATATAGTTGTTGAACAGGTAGGGGGGCTCGCCCTCTGACTCATTATCACTGTCAGAGGTGGGTGATGGATTTGATTCACGTCGTGTAATATGCTAGGGCTGATAATTGTATCTGAACAAGCTCCATGTAGAAATGGTTTCTTGAGGTGTTGAACCAATATCAGTAGAAATGTTGTGGAAAGGTTTGTATAGAAGGAGTTCTGACCAACAGAAATAGCTCAAAAGAGGGGGAATCCTTAGATGGAATGCATTGAAACTTGGGGAACACTCGAACAATAGCTGGTATGGTACGACTCTTCCATCTATTGTGTTTGTGGTATTTGTTGTAACTCAGTCACGCATGTAACTTCAATGAGTGGAAGGCTTTCCATGTTTGAAGGTCGGACCCTGTATGCATCTAAAAGGAGGGATGTTTCTGCATCCTCACACTCTACTTCAACCAATTTTCTTAAGATTTTTCTACCTACATTGAGCGACACAAAAGTGCGATTGCACATTACAAGTGGAAATTTGAGGAGCATGTGGCATGTTTCTTGTGCGCTAATGTCATGTTCAACCACACTCTCAGTTAACATTTTTTATGGCTAAATGTGCTGGCAGATCAGGATCTAAACCTCTTGACAATCTAGAAAGCATTTGGTGGTATGTTTCTGACCTTTGCTCCACTTTGGAAGCATACTTAGCAATGTATTTGAGGACAACATGGCGAGATAGCACATAGGTTGACAATCGATATTGGCTCTCCATATGGATAACATTGTTGGATTGTGTGTGTTCAATCTATCATCATTCCTTGAAGGGAGGTATTTAACTGAAGCACTCTCATCAACAAACAAAAGAGAAGTGGCTCTATTCTCCCAAGGTGTGTTGTATCGGCATTGGAGGTGGTTTTTTTTTGGAGGCAAGTATTCTCGGAACACTTTGTGTGTCGCTGAACTCGATTTATCAACTCCTCCAAATCTTGTAACAGAAACTGCAAGGACTTGAGATGAAACTAAAAGGCAAGGGTCATCCTGGATATTCCTGTGAACAAATTCTGAGTGGATGGAAGGAGGGCGCATATTCCATGCAGATATGTAGGTATCAAAGTATTGTCTTGCTTTGTCCACAGATTCATTATTTGACCAGTCGATGCGATCAACGTCGGGAGCATCTTCAAGCCATAGGAAACCATGAACATGTGTTGAACCTCTATGTTGCCATTCATACCTGTGGTAAAGGAAGGTTAATCGTTATGTATTTAAGCTAAAAGAAAAGTAGAGAGCATTGAAGAAATTTACCTGTACCAGTAGTCTTTGGCTCGAAGATGTTTTTGTAACACTTCTTCATGGAATATTGTGAATCTTTGATGTAAGTAAGCAGTGACGACATGATGAGGGTGGC
The DNA here is from genome assembly GCA_018340775.1 of Taxus wallichiana var. yunnanensis. Taxonomy (NCBI): domain Eukaryota; kingdom Viridiplantae; phylum Streptophyta; class Pinopsida; order Cupressales; family Taxaceae; genus Taxus; species Taxus wallichiana. The sequence continues at coordinate 286,065,127 of CM031237.1, forward strand.
TAACAATGTTCTTGGTCCTCCATTGTTTGCACCACGGGCCTCAATAGGAGAGAAAAACCCTGCATGATGTTATGTAGGTCTGGCCATTTTGTGTCTGTTGCACTAAGAGTGAAGAAGAGTGTAGGCGCCCCCAATTGCTCAATCATGTCCGAGACCTCCCCTCTGCTCTTTGACCAAAATGTTCGTGTCCCCCGCAGGTTGGTTCGAATCTCATTAAACTTGTGGAAGGCAATCATCAGGGGAAATCATGCAGGCATTGCCATAGTTGGCCTATAGTAGGGGGACACCATGTTCAAGGTTCAACCTCATGAAAACTGTAGCTGTAGATTGGCTCCTATGTCTCATAATAAGGTTAAGCAAAAAATACCGGAACCTGGGGTGCGAGCCAAACTGATCATCATGGTAGCATCAGGTGGAGGGCATATTCATGCATTTGAACATCCTTCATGCGTGGTTGTTTAAATAATGTTGCACCAGTTGGAAACAAAGTTGGAAAAGCCATTGAGAAAAGGCCCTCTGTGGTGTATTCATTAATTGGTGAATTTCTGACTTCAGGCCAAGCCAAGGTGCAGGGTGGTATTGACCATTTGAAAGTAGGTATTGTTCGATTAACTCCTCTTCAGTGCCAGTGTTTGGGTGTGAAGGAACAAAAGAGGATGTCTCCTCGGGATACTCGTAGGGGTTGGAAGGAGGGTTGTCATTATCTTGCGCTTCAGAGAAGTGAGAGGTTGGAAGGTCTATAGGAATAGAGTTAAGGGAGGAGGATATGTTTGTCGGTTCCGGAGGGAGAGAGGAAAGAGCCTCAGTGTCAATAAGAACATCCTTATAGTAGGGGTCATGGATAATTTTATATTGAAGCGCTTCCCAAACACGGGACCTGCTAACATAGAAGTCGTATTTTGTTTGTTGAATTCCAGTTTTTGAACCAATAAGAGATCCAAATCTCCTAGCTGACGAGGAAGGTATTTGGCAATGGAAGAAATGTTTTGTGGGAAACTTATTGTGTGACCTGAATATTTATATTGTCCCCCCGCATTTGTGTGACTTGCAAAACTGGATTAATGTGAGCAATCAACATTTCTTCGACCTAGGTTAAAGATTTGAGAATGGCAGGTTGAACCCCAGGATCCATATTGTTCCAAGAGGAGAAGCGGTGTCCATTTCTTTCAGACTTGCACCTAATGCATGTGTGTTTGCCTTCATGGAAGGTAGTATGTATGCCTGGGTAGTTCTCAAGACAAATTGAGTAGGTGTGGATGTGTGATAAAAGATCTAGTCTTTGGCGGAATTTGCGTTGGGCATCTGCCCAAGAAGGTACCGCACGGAATGTTCTGTGGAGCGGCATGGGGAGGGTGGAATCTTGGGTGTGACTATCGTGATGAGTTTGGGAGGAAGGGGATGGAAGGTTGGAAGAATGTGAAAGAGGCATTCCAGTAAGAGAAGGATAAGCAATCGAACTTGTTACCGGCCGAAGGTGCAGATGAAATGGGAAGGGTGAATGATTGCAAGGAGCAATGTATTGGGATGAAGCAGATGGAGGGTAGTGTAGTGATGGAGAGGGTTGTAATTTGATGTTGCGGGCATGATGAAGACAAGGTCCGACACAAGTGGTGTGGTTAATGCAAAGAGGAAAAGGAGAATTGTGCGGTGTGGAGGGGAAAGTAGTAGGGGAAGACATGAAAGGGGGTGGCCACTAGTTTGGAAAGGGCAGAACTTGTAGGCATCTGTTGGAGTTGGTGATAGCGCTCATTGGGAAGCATTGATTTCTTCTTTGTGCAAGGCATAAATATCTCTTCTTCTTTGTCGTTGCTCCGGGGTAGGCATTGTGCATAAAACAACCTGCGAAAATCACAAAAAAAAGGTGGCATAAGAGAAGATTAAAAGAGTGCTAAATTATGTATGTGGATAAGGGGAAATGAATGCAAAAACCATTTGTAAATGCTTATCTTGCTGTAAATGTTTTATATTTTGGTAGCTAAAGGCAATAAAACAAAAGCAAAATGATTTGTTGTTGCATATATTTTTAAGGAAGTAAAGGAAGAAATACAAGGGTGTGTATGGAGTTTTTGATTAGGAAAAAACATAGAGATATGGCTTCATTTTTTTTTACATAGGTATTAAGAAGGAACAAGGTAGAAAGAAGAAAAAACTTCATGTGAAACATAGACAAACATTAAAGAAATGAATAAAGTGTTCCATAATGTTAGCAAAAACTATATATACATATTGGACCATACATTTTTATCAATTACAAAAAAGGTTTCTTTGTGATATAGATGCGCATGTAAACCAATACTAACAACCATTAAATGGAAAACTTTGAGAGTTATAGTCCATTATAACATGCGGACAAAAGCATATTACAAATGTATCTGCGTGGACAAAAGCATATTACAGAGGAGATATGAGCAAACAATGAAGAAACTAAAATATAGGAAAGTGTTATGGTGCCCAGGAAAGGCAAAGTCAAGCAACGACTTTCGATTCGTCCAATTTAAGGGAATCAAGTATGACACATTTCAGTTGTGTATTTCCACGGAAAGTTTCTTTTTCACGGATAGAGTGAATTTGTATTCATGGCCAATTATCTGGTTTGTAATCTCCGTTGTAGCCTCATCATCTATGCACAATAGTTGGAGGTCTGCTGCCATGACACCCATGATTTCTTCAGCAGCTGTGTCAAATGTTGTAACCGATTGTAGCTCTCCTGAGTCATCTTGCAAGTTTATACGGAGAGCATACCTATAATCGCATTGATGCACATGAGACTTACAACTTGCACAAAACCATGAGCCATTGTTTGTTGGTTTCACTTTCTTTCGGCATTGCTTGTCACCGTTTGCAAGGGGGCAAGCCATGTAGTAGAAGTTATCCATTGATGATGTCTGTAATTATAGCTTTAAGAGTAGCCCATTCATTGCTCTCTGTATTGCCCATTTGAAGTATTTTACGTAATTGTTTGCCCTTTGGTTTTAAGCTTTGAGGAGGACCTAGAAATTTGTTTTATTACAGAGGAGTTTCAATAGTGTAATTTTCAGAGGCAACCCAGTCGTGCAGCGTTTTAGTTTTAGGAATCTGAGGATCAACAAACCATTTTGTGCTTGAGACAGTGTCTATGGAAGTGTCGTTGAAACTTGAAACACGTGCCACTTTAAAGCCAATACTGGGAGTTGTGGAATAGAAAGGACTTCCTCAAGTTCTTGAGCGAGATCATGTAAATGTTGGCCCCATAAAGTTATAGTAACACTAAATCCTGACATGTCCTTCAATTGCAAGCTTCTTCATTTAGTTTCACTGTTATCCCACCTGCGGATAGTGGAGCAAGGAGAGATTGCTAAAACAATGCCAATAACGTCAATGAAGGAACCAACAGGTTTTGCAGGTATATCTTTGATTCTGTGAAGTGAAAGTTATGCAAAGGTATTGTGGCATTATTGACAAGTAGTGGAGAGATAGTGGAAGAAGCTTGTAGGAATATCTCAAATTCATTGTTAAGGTGGTTGTAACCTGGTTTTGCATTCCCTATCCTTCCATTTGTGATGGTGTATAAGTTTCCAGCCTCAATTTGTCCAAAAAACATTGTTGCAATTTCGTTGAAGCATGTAACGTATTTCCCCACCTTCACAATCCATAAAATCAAATCGAAATATGAGCCGGAGCCATTTGCATTAGCATATTCCCTTAGCGTTGTTTTCCCAAGGGCATGACCTTCAATAGACCATGTACGCATGGTTGTATTCAGTGCACTTATTTTTAGAGGCATTCTTGAACTATTAGGGAGGCCAATTTTCTTTTGGGGAGGTGTTTGCGGGACCAAACTTCCATCGGCTCCATGATTTGTATCAGGATTTGATTGCTTTCCGTGAATGACATGGGCAGGAAGAGGAGTGGGAGCACCAATTTGTGGATGTGTTTCTATCACAACTTCCAGTTCGGAGACAAGAACAGTCCTGCAAAGGATGAAAATGAAAAGGGACAAAAATTTAGTGAATATAAAAGAAATGAAAGTGGAGCATACATGCACAAAGGAAAATGGATGCTTACAATTCATGTTTTATCATTCTGCAAAGGGTTTTGTGTAGGTGGACAATGGTTCCATCTTTTAACCGGGCATCTGAAATTTGGCTTGCAAATTTAGAGGGAAAAAGAGTTGTTTGAAAGTGCACACCATCGGAGAGATCCACGTGATGTTGGAGCTTAGTGTTCAACGCAGATTGAAGGGGACAAATGTTGAGAAGTTGGACTATCGGTTTGGCATCTGTACTACCCTCAATCAACATGGAGATGCCACCATATGTCAAAGGTGCAGCCATGATGAAGATTGTTTTTAACACACAATGCGCTTCTGCACAATGAGCTAAACCGCATCACAATATTTATAAACTTTTGGAAAGCAAAATAAAAAGAAACCTTAACGTTTACATTTATCCCAGTGAAAGAAAAACCCTTCGACAGGTTGCGTGCAATGAGAAAAGCAAGTATATACGAGATCAAAAGGTATATATAGATCAATAATTTTATAAATGATATAGTGTCATTATTTTTAAAAAAAAAACTGTAATTTGCGGGACATATTGCATTATTTCGGTATCATTCTATTGTTTTTCAAAAAAGGGATATCGATCTTAGCCATTAGAGTATAGGATGAATCTCGAATACATTTTGTTGCTTCGATATCAACTCCTACCGAAACTATCCTAACGTGATAATTGGCACTTCATGAAATTTTCTAAAACAAGCAATAATATTGAAAGAGTGTGGGCCCAAATCATTGGAGAGCAGTTTGAAGCACCGTAGTTTGTTTTATTGTTAATATGGAGACCACCCTTCCCAAATCACACAACAAGAGTAATTTATATTTGTCTATTGTCTTCACGCATCACATAAGCATTATGTTGTTGTTAACTTTGTATATTTGAATCATATCAAAGTGCCGGATTGTAAGTTGAAGATGACTCCTTTAGACATTTTGTAGATGAATATTCTTGTATGTCATCATAACATTCGGTGGAATATTTTAAAACTGAATTTCAGCTTGTCTTTTTCTTGCATAAATTAATACAGAAAGGTCACCTTACTATTATGTTAGAAAAGCCTTTCTTTATGAACAAAAGTTGCTTCCTACTTTGGATCACCCTTTCTTTAAACTTCATTTTCATTGGGAGTTGTATGAGTTGAGTGTCTAAATGTGTTGTTTACTTTCATTCCTTAGGTAGTGGAGCTTTCTATACTTGCAAAACTTGTAATAAAGTAGAATCAGCAAGATCTAAACATAATAATGTTGTCAAACTCAGAATTACTCCTGTATTTGAAATATTTATAGTGGGTCTGCAGATTATATCTAAACTGAAATGAAGACCGAACAAGATGCTTTGGATTCTAAACTCTGACAAATTGTTGTTCTCATGATGCATTATAAAATCAGTTGTATGTTCTTGTTCCTTCCTAGTTGTTCCACTTTGTCAGTTGGGTTCTACCTTTGCTGCCCACCAAACACTGGTCTTTTTATGAATCAACTCGCTGCATTTCTTCAAAGAAAGAGGAATAAATATTTCTAACAAGTTTCCTTATAGGATTTGATATAGATCAAGATCAAACATTCCTAGACATTTCCAAAAATCTAAAAGTTAGAGGCCACTATTTCAGTAGTCAGCTAGAAACATGTGATTCCAGGCAGTCCTAATACTCATTGTTCTATATTCATAGAACCCCAAAAGAAACAGAAGAGCCCTCTAGACTCGCTAAATTTTACAGTAGAATATGAATTTGGATAGCCATGTTGAAATTCCTGAGCTATAACACTCATTGTGCTTAGAAAGGGGATATATAAGACACATGGAAATCTTTCCCAAAATATTATATGCTGAAGAAGAACCGTTCTACAAATTTAGAATTTGTTGTTGAATTCTAGTGACACAAATCACCGTAAAGAATCATTGCTGCACCATAACAACAACAATAACAAAAAACAATCAAAAAAAGAGGGATCAAGATATATTAAGTTGAAGATTAGCGTAATAACATTGAATATCTACAAGCAATTAAGAGAAGTTTAAGCTTAGAAAAAGTGATTTCCCAAGTAATTGCGAAGGGAAATATATAGCAAATATTATCATGAAGAAGTCAAAAACCTTCCAAGAATACATTATTTCATCAACTAAACAAAAAACAGTATTTCATTTATCGAATATTTCGGAGAGATGATTAGAAATGCAGCTTGAACAGTTTCGTCATGAAATGTATGCAATAAGTAAAATACTATTTTGCAACAACTTATGTTCTATATGTAGTAATGAACAATTTCAAGGGAGGAACGTATGGTGGAATGCTTTAAAAAAACAATTAGAAAAAAAACGACCAAACAAAACTTTTAGAACATAATTGTGTGAAACCCAAACAACTGAAGATTACCTATAAGAGCAGAACATGAAGTTTATAAGATACGTTCATAACTAAAATACGGCATAACCCAATTCTTTGATCCTCAACAAAAAAAAAAACACGTATAAAAATTCACCGTAAGCATCGATAGCCTGCGGTGAAAAACATCAAGCAACGATAAAAAACAAGATGGACAATATGATGATAGGAAAGCTATTTGAATGCAAAACAAAATAGAGTATGAAATCTATCTATTAAAATTTTGTTTGACATTAATAAGATTGAAAAAGTGGCAAATGTACAATGAAGCAAGTCTCAAACTTCAACGAGCAAGAGCTATCAAAAACATAACATACTATTATTTCGATCGAGCAATTGAAAGAGAACATAGTAGATGTTTGTACCATATAGCTACCTAAATTACACTTATGTACATAAGTTTAATGAGCATGCCCTTAATTTTTTTCATTTTTTCTTGGCTTCTCATTTTTTTCCCTTGGTGACATTAGCAATTTTTTTGCACCATGTGATTTTTTCCCTCCAGCATGTATTGTCTTTGTAGTTATCCCCATCTTTTTAGTTTGTGCTCAGGTTCGTATTTCACAACATCTTCGGGGTGATCATATACAAGCCCAAATCCCCTCGAGTTGAAGCCCACCATACGAACTTGGAAAGATAAAGAGGACAGGAAGGATGCAAGTGGAGACGGTCTCTAACCAAATCAGCGATCACAGGTTTTGCCGGCTTTGGTTGCCTGCAATGGAGCACATTGACAACAAACTTTTCCGGTTGAAAGAATCTTCCCGCTCCAAGTGCGGAGTGGTGATTGTCACACCGTGTGGAGGAACAACAATTGTATTATGAGTCTTCATTGCTGCAAGTTCACAAGCAACCAAAAACAATAAAAACAAAAAAACAAAATACATAGATGCTATATGAACCTCGATAAGTTCTACTAGAAATGGAAGTTAAACACATTGTTTCTTGTTGCAGAGCACAAACAAGGAATCAAAGACAAATATTTGGGTGTTGTTTGTTTTGGCAGGCAGCTTTAAAAGCCTTGCCAATGGGCAGTCTAACGCCCAACAAAGGGCGTTTCGATGAGGCATCCTAGGGTAAAAACCCTCTAGCACACACCGAATCCTGCCAATGGCGAAGGCACTTGCCCCTCTATGCCGTGGCTGAAGACTGAAAGTAGAAAATAGTTTTCTTTATGCAACACATACAACAATAAGATATTTTAAGATAGACAACTTCAACCACATTATTAAGAATCTATGAAAATGTAAATGGGAAATAATGAAAAAAACAAAACATATTCAATAACCAATTCTCTAAACGATTTGTTATGGAATTGTCCATGCCACAAAGGAAAATAGCGTATAGATAGCCAATGGTGATAAGTAATAACAACAACACCAAATAAACAAGCAGAACAGATAAGTATTTCCACCAAAAAGGAAATACTACTTTTTGCCCAAAAAAAAACCATAATATCCTCAAACGGTACTAAACGTCACAGCCAAAAGCAATAAGGCCCATGCTTATCCTTGATTTTATTCAAATTTCAAACCAAAAAAGTTGGAACTCATTTTTATGCAATGGGGCGGACAATACGCAGCTGCCAAACTAATTCATTCATATATAGTTAGACTGAAAATCCATGACAATCTCGTTAAAATTTAAATCTAACTTCAATGGTAAACCAAACCCAAAACATGTAAAGGAAGTGTAGGCTATGATACCCAAAATTGATGGAAGTGAGGATGTCTTTACAATTCCACAATCCACCCACTAATATATACTTTAATTCTTTATTTCGTATGAATTGAATAACAATATATTTTAAAGCCAAGCAAAAATATTGCTGCCAATTTTTTGACTCCTAGTGGTTTTTGGATTTTAACATAGTTGACCATCTCATTCTGAAACCTATATCTAAAAATTTGATCTTATACAAGTCACGTAGATGAGTAAGAGCAATAGACTAGACAGAACAGGCAATCTAGCACACTAGAAATGAACAAACAGACTATGGAAATGCAGACAAGCTAGTAGCTGCTCCAGTTTTCACGCTGCAGGTGGTACAGTGAAATGTCTTTTGATTTGCAAAATGCAGGCAGACCCTGAACTTTTATACACAACAACGAGAGTGAATCTGGTTTAGAGAAGATTTTCTGTATTAAAAAAGGGCTGAAAGTTTGCATCAACCACTTGACTAATTTTCAACAAAGTTTATTGCCAAATGGCAGCATGCATATAGTCTATGTTTTCTGATAATTTTCAATAATATTCGGAGATAGTTAATAAATGCAAGTCGCTGAAAAGTTATAGCAGATATTATAATTATACCTCCCATGGCACTATTTTACAGAAAAAGTCTTCTAAAGGAGGAGCTGAGAGTTTGCAGCACCCACTTAAGATACTTCTAGAAAAATTATTGTGTTAATGTATTTGTAAAAAAAATATCCAAACAATAGCCTTCATCTAGTGTAATTTCTGATGAATACTATCCAAAACATTTAGTCAAAATTTTGAATGCGGGATTCCTAAAAAGCTACAGTGGGCAGACAATTCCATCTCACGTGGCACTATATATTGGAAAAACCTACAAAATTCCCCCTCGCTGGGATGGCTAGCTAAGGCTTGAACGCAAGGCTATTACAAACATAGTTCAAGGAGACAATGGAATTTAGCAAATGCAGTCCACAAATAGTGTTCATGGACTTCCCAGATAAAAAGGATCTAAATGTTGAATAAAACAAGTTGGAATGCTTGGCAATACATTATCCTAGAGAGTGAAACGAGAGTCATCTGAAAAGTTTGAGATCTGAATTTCTAAAAACATAAATCTTAATTTCCTAATCACAGAGATGTTGGAGCTGTCAGATGAATAGAATCTAAATGGTGAAATAGAGGAATTGGAACTCTTGGCACTGAAATATCCTAGAGACTGAACTAAAAGTTGGTTGAAATCTGGAATCTGATGTTCTAAAGAGAGAAATCTCACTTTCCTAACAAAAAATCGATCAATTAGCTCTGATGAATACTGTAATGAATTAAAGTGAAACCTATAAATTTTGGAAATGAAATGTCTTAAAAATATGAACTAATTATTTTTTGAAACAAAAATATGTGATTGATAAATAAAATATCCATTTGAAAACAACAATACTCTGTTCTAATACCAACAATGCACAAAACAACCAATGCTCTCAAATTATCCACAAAAAATAAATCTGCTACATCAGTTTTTAAATTCAAAGTGTCCTTGCCACTTACTAAATTGCCTTCTCAAGCATGAAACAGTCCTGGTATTGGCTATAAGTTTATAACACACATAGCATTTGATTAGTTGAAAGTTGGAGTATGAATATGTTAACATTACATCAAAGGACGAGATCTCCACTTCACAACCTTTGTAATTTATTTTTAATAAAGTTGTAACCTATGCAAAAAATGGTAAGTTTAGCATTCAAATGTGTCCATCATCCAAGGCCCACCGTGCTATTCAAAAAGATTAAGGCGTTTATATGACACATAACTAAGGAAAAATGTTAAAGTCCAAGTTATTCAAACAAAAGAGAGAAATTCCCCACAGAATGCCAATAACACAAATAACAGAACTCAAACCCACAGGTGCAGTTGCATTTTATGTCTTCTTAACATCGTTGGAACTCCTAGTTTACAGTAGGATAATTAAGCATATTATAAGCTACCAGTACACTCAAGGTATATATAAAGAAGGGAGTGCTTGAAGGAAGTAAAAGCAAGCTACCAGTACACTCAAACCAAACTAAAATGAATTAAAACAAAATTCAAGCCTCCCTTTTATCCTCAAACAGGGGCTCTGCTTATCTAAGTTCAAGATCATTCACATAAATGATACATACTTTAAATCCAAATCTTTCCCTAAAATAATAGAGTTTGGAAACTTATACGTGTCAAACAGTTACACATACATGCATGACAACGAGGGCTGGTTGTTCTGGTTCACAGTTCAGAAATGATGCATAATTTAAATCCAATCATTCTCCAAAATAATACGGTACATTCATTTCTACAAATCAGAACT
>CM031237.1:286080582-286408427 GCA_018340775.1 Taxus wallichiana var. yunnanensis
GTTCAAAGCCCTTTGACGGCCGTGTGAAGGGCTCAATTTTGATCACCGGTGGAGAGGTGAATCGTAGAATCGTGAATCGTGATGGAATTGGCTTTAGCCTTCAAGGCTTTAGGTATTGTTTTGGGATTCAATTTGTGTCTTGTCATTTTGACTCTGAATTATCGGATTTTCTTTTTCATATTTGAGCTCTTTTATGAGTTATTTTGGTGATGACAAGTGTCAATTGTCTATTGGGTTGTAGCTTTCACATACCTTGTTCATTTTGATGTCGTGATTATTATCAAATTGTGACAAGTGGTAGTATGTGCATAGTCTTGACTCGTGGACACATGGACATTTGACAATTTCTATGACAAAATGATTTGAATGACTGAATACACTACACCGTGAAGACACATGGACATTTGACAATTTCTATGACAAAATGTTGTTAACAAATGCCACGTGGGATTTGAGTTGTTAAAATTCTCCAAAGGACGAAAGTGAATGTGCCTTGATGCAACCGCTATGTACTTGTAACCTTGTGATAGAATAACTTGTCGTAGTCCGAGAAGGCTTAGGACAAATCAAAATGACTTGTGGCATTTTTCATTTTAATTAAGTTAGGTTTTGCTTAAAACTTATACGAAACTTTATATGCTTCTCCCAATAATACATCTAATGAGGAAATCCATGTCGGTTTAGAATTCACTTTTTTTTTCTAGAACATTCAATTAAGAAACCAATGTCACAATGTATAAATATATATATATATATATATATATATACTTTAACAAATTGATCATGAGTCCATGACCATGAGAAAGTATTAGTCGTCATATTTTGAATTTAGGGTAAGAGGCATCTTTCAACTCATTTAAGGCTTATGCAAAACAATTCAAAGTATATATATATATATATAATCACAAGAATTAAATGGTAGTTTTCCAACCATTTATTATGTTGAAAGGAATTTTATTGGTGGGTTGGGGTAGGGAGGCTCTCATGCATGGGGTGTGATGAAGTGGCAGAGGAGGATGTCAATTATGACCATCTTATAGTTATTCATAATTTTGTGCACATCAAGTAAAATGTATGTCACAAATTGAGCGAACACGATTTATGTAGGTTTGGATAACGGCATTAACATTGGGAAGTGAGCAAAGTGTGGGGGACCTTTGAATCAGCACGTCGTGTTGTGATTTGACATAACATATAGTCATGTCACAGAGCAAATTGACGAGGTAGGTTGGGTGAGAATCGTTTCAAAAAAAAAAAGTTCTTTATACATTTATTTTTGAATTGGTTCCTTTGTTTAAATTTGACCTAGTGAAATGGAAAAATATGCTTTTAAGGAGGAAAGTTTCAACGAAAAGTTGCGCACCACTAATTGACAAAATCCTATACGGAATGAAATATCAAGTAAAACAACTAATGAAATTGCTCAAGATGATTGAATCCCTTGTGAGATCACAAGAAAGAGACCTAATGCAAATATTTGAGGATTATCAATGTTTTGTAACCCAAATGTAGAATAAACTTGTTTCAAAGACCACACACCTTCATCAACATGAAGTACTACACAACATGAAGAAGAGTGCTCCTAATGCAGGCCAAGATAGTTTAAACTCTTCCGTTTCAGAACAAGGCTACAAGATAACGACAAGCAACTAACATTTGTGAGTTGGTTCTTTTTTCAGTTCTTTTGGAAAAATTAAGTATTTGAAAATGAAAATTCCCTTCCACTTTTATACGAAAATATGATTTTATGATAGATTTCAAACTAGACTCCTATCATTCTTGTTCCAAAATTTGAAACCATGATTTCCTCTTGTGCGATAGATACATCTACCCCGATTATGACGATGACTACGCTTTTGATGACCCCATTTGGTCAATTCTTCCCAAATTCGAGACAAAGAAGTATGACATTACAAAAACACCCTTGGCGACGTTCACTCGCGATGTGAATGTAATTATTATACAAGAAGACTCCTCACACTTGGTCAAGCCTTCTCTTAACAAACCGATGCTTAAGCTTCGACAGGCCGCCACTTGACCTCGCCCTCTCCTCACGATCATCCATGCTGACCCATATCAACCATTCATTATTGGAAGTACAAGTGGAATAAGAGGGCGGGGTGATTCAATCCTTACAAACTTAAATCAATTTCATATTTTCTTACTTAATTCAAAACCAATTAACCATTCATTTATGTGTGCACAACATCAAATACCATACATTCACATAACCATGAAGAAGAGAGAGAACACCATAACACAAGATATAAGTGGGAAACCCTCAAGGGAAGAAAACCCATTGAAAAATTTGTTAATATTACACACAACAAAGACTCAAGTGAATATTACACATCACAAGATATTTCTTTAGTGAGGCACTAACCCCACAAGGAGCACCAACCCCTAAACCCTTATTGATATTACTCACAACAAGAGACTTGCATGAATATGACTCATCACACAAGATTTTTATGAAGAGATAATTGAAGATATGGTGCTACAACTCACACGATTCATCTCGAAACTCCTTCAAACCCTTGCTCAAACCCTCATTCACCTAGCTCACTTTTTTCTCTTTCCTTATTCCTTTGTCTTGGCCTCAAACACATACACACACTTTCAAACATTCTTCAACTTGTCATACACTCTCTCATATCTGAAACTCAGCCTTCATACCTATAACACACACTCACATAGGTCACACTTTTTCCCTCTTGAAGAACTAGTTCAAATTTGAACTTTAACATCACTTTTATATCCTTCTCATAATTCAAAATGACTCAAGGTTGGTTTGAATCCTTTGGTTTGACCAAATAAACTTAAAAAAATCCAATTAAATCATTAAAAAATTCACATATGACCCATATAGGTCGGTCATGCCCAAAACCACTCAACTTGCACCAAACAAGCTCAAAACCCCATCACTAGGATGAGCTAAAGCCACTAATTCCAAAACCACAATTATTCATGGCAAAAAAATCATCACATATGTGTAATATAGCATAAAATAATCATCCATGGTCATCAATTATCTTGGACCAATCAAATAATTCACAACACAAGCCAAAAGGCACATATCCTTCACTAAACAATTGTTTCTAGCACCTTGTCTTTACCTTTGGGCCTCAAGCCCACCAAATATCGGCTCAACTATGGCATGTAACCACTCTATAGAATTATTAGAACCTTTATAACACATCCAAGTAAGTCAAAGCTCATGAAATATCCATAGGTTTAAACCACAACTACTTTCCTCTTCTCTAAATCATGCTGCCTGAAACCAGTTTTGCAAACTCAACTATTTTACACCCTTTTGTCCCACTTATAAGACCTAAAAATGCCTTCAATGGGAACCAAATGCATCCTTATTAATTTTCCACGTGATATCAAGTATCAAATCATTCATCTCATGCTTCAATCACTTCATTCTTTCAACAAAAGCATATTTGTCCTGAGAAACAACAAACCTTCTTCTCTACAAACTAACATGAATGACCCATCAAATAAGATCACCAAGACACCAAAATTATACCATTGAAAATTTCTTTTAATCCTCTTTCCAGAACATACTGTAACTCCTTCCAAATTTAAGTGGAAGGCCTTCAACCCAACCCATCGTTGTAAACTTCCGAAACTACCCCAATACCGCCTTTTGACTAGTCTTCATGAATAGGGAACACTTTACCATTTAGAAGCATCCCCATGAACTTAAACCATAATTAATATCAAGTAAAATTCCCATTATGAAATCAATGTCCATTTATTTTGCAACTCCTTTGGACAACCTTGTCCCAAAATTGAACTTCTTCAGAAACATGCCTATTTGAGTGGGGTCCACTCATCACCATATACACTACCATAACTTTATGGAAACATGAAGGAGTCATCTAAATCATCCAATCATCATACTAGCACTATCAATTAATTCTAGACACTTATGAGCAATATATCTCCTACCGCTTTCAAGCTAGGGTTTCAACACAAAAAGTTGTTTACCTTTTTAACATTCGTTAATAAAAATGTGATAATGAAATGACCTAATTATTTTTGTGAAACCTTATAGAATCAATGTAGAAACATCCTTGAAATCCACAATGTCCCATGCAAAGCACACAATTCAAGGTGAGCATCAAAAGGTGTAATTCAAGCTAGAAATGACCTTTTTCTTGACCATGTTTCACCAAAAACAACTTATCTTGAAAAATATTCTTTAGAATGAATCCAAATTTTCTCACACCTCTAGTAAACCTCTTTTCATCATCTCCAATCATCATCATGGATCAAATAGTTCTCCATCTTCTCATCCCATCTCATTTGCATGACTAGCCCTTGGGTGTGCTAGGTCAATCAAACAACATCATAACTCAACATGAAACATCTCCAAAAGGTCCTAACATACCGAAAAACCATGTATTACATCCTTTCATGATTCCATAATCTCACATAGCTCTACATCTCATCCTCATGCCTCCAAGCACCTAGACCTGGTCTAGATGAACACTTGAATCTTGGTCTTCAACTTGTACCGCATCCTGAAACTCATGTGAGTGCCTAAAAACTCCCCAAACATGTTATCCATGCTACTACCATTCTCATCAAGCCACCAAGAAACTTTAATCATCATGTTCCATCACCTAGGCTAGCTAAGTCACATGATAATGCTTACTAAACCAAGCCAATCTCACTCTTGAATCACCTCATACCACCATGAACACACTTAAAAATATATTTCATCATCACACTTAGCATCTTCTATCTCCACTCCATCATCCTCTTTTTCATTAATGGGATTTTATATCAATGACAACACTTAGAACACAACATGCCAACAATCTCCCCCTTTTTCATTGATGGAAAACCTCATGAACTTCTCCCCCTTTTACATTAATAACAAAGCATACATGATATTTCAAGATCTTCATCTTTCTCAGCTTTATAGTGTCACCATTTCGTTCGAAACATCAAGAAAAGTTTTCATACTAGCACACAAACCGGTCATTTCTAACAAAATTCTGATTTTTCTCTTTTTCAAGTTATTTAAGACTGTCCGCCATTGGGAAGGAGCATACACAAGACCCATATAGACCAATAATCATGAAAAGAACATTGTTTTACCTCCACTTTGATTAAGAACATCATCAAGCCACCATACATGCATGCAAGAACTTTACATTATACACTAAAATTTTGTTTTGTCTTCTTTCAAAGCATAAAAACACCGCAACAAAACTAAACCTCAGAAACATACACCATATGAATGTGCCAATAATGATATAACTTATCTAAAAAATTCTCCTTACCTTCATTCTTGAGCTATCACAACTTGTCAAGGCTTAATCTTGACTTCAAGTCTTCCATATCTTGGTATTACTCAACATTGGGACTAAGTTCTCTAAACCAAATCTTGATTGCATTTTAGACAAATTTCACAAATCCCTACAAGAAAAAGCATACCGTGACACATATCCTTATGACCCCCTAGATTCATAATACCTTACTCTAGTAGAAAAATAAAGAAATTTGCTTCTTTCCTTACTTTCTTGTCATGCAAATGACTCAACCATCTTGATACCATCCTGAACCTTTTTCTCAGTGAATTCAACCTTATTTGGATGAGATTATGTAAACTTGATTCATAACTTGCCTTACCTTGGATCAAACAATCATACCATGCCTCACATACCTTGTAGCCATTTAGAATGCTTTTTAGAGATGCAAATCATGCTCCCCCTGCCTTAGATACCTCCTACAAACTTGTAGGATACCAATTTTCTCTTCTTATAGTCTTGACACAGTCATCTTGGTCAACTAACCAATTTCCAAACCATCATACTTGTGATCATGCTTTACCTTGCCACTCAATGCCTTACATACATTTTGAACACCTAAGACAAGGACCAAAACATGTTCTCCCTATTTGATAAGCCTCTTACAATCTTGTGACTCCATATTTTGTTCTTTATACAACATTGTAGCATCATATCAGACCTATTGAAGTCTTTGATACATCATTTTGACTCAAACAAGACTAATAAGCCTAGTCTAGCATTTCTCTACTATCATATTGAATCATTCATCCTTTATTAGTAATCAAAACACATCAGTAACCCTCATAAATGACACCTCCTCATTAGAACACCACCTATAAGATTGTAGGAAGTAATTTTGAAGCAAGATAACCATCTACATTCATAGCAAAACATCTTGAATAGGACTCTTGTTGTCATTGTTGTGCTTTGCTGATGTGGGGTTATTTCTTATTGCGTATTAAGGACGGACCTACAAAAAAAGAGTGAAAGAGTAGTCAAAGTTGTGTATATGTAAAAATTCGATCAAAGTATATAAAAAGTATGTAAAAAGTAAAAAATTAGTAAAAGGAATGCACACCGATTCATGACGAATGAAACGAATAGAAAGATCCTAAAAATGTTGTAGAAGAATTTTTTTTTTTGGGTGATCTTGTGAGAAGAATGAGTTTTTGGGTGATCTCGTGCTAAGTGCAAGTTTTTTGGGTGATCTCAAGCTTCCACATGTTATGTTGTGGAACATGTTTTCATGTGTGGGAGTGTTTAAGACTGTACACTAAAGGTACTATACACTCTTCACAATTTTCTCATTGGGAAATTTTTCCTCAAAAATGTGCCGATATATTGGGAAACATGTTATTCTCATATGGGCGAGAATTTTTAACCCATAGTTTTATGGGGGGCTTTTGACCCATGGTTTTGGTACCCACAATATTGTAAAATTACTTAAACAATTGCCTATTGATGTACTTTTGATAGGTGAGACATATCATTGTAGATGTGTGTGAGTTCAAGTGTGAATTCAGGAGAGTTTGTTGAGCACAACTCCAAACAGATCTGGGTATTGTATTGAGAGAGAGGTGGCTTGTAATAAAATCTAAGCAAGTGATTCTTGGTGGACGTAGCCCAAATTGGGTGAACCACATTAAATATTGTCTCTATATTGTGTTCTTTTATTTTCTACACTTTTATTTCAGATCTGTAATATTTTCTGCATATTAGTTTCTACTATTGCAATTATGTGTGGGATTTTTCCACATATTTTATTACTTATTTCCTAACACAATAGAAGAAGTGTTTGGGAGAAATTTCTAGTGTTATTCTCCATCCCTGACTGCTTCCCAAAATTTATACACCACTGCAGATGGTGTGATCTATATTTCTCAAGTTTGATCGAGGGAAATACAAGAAAAAGCCAATAGAATGCATTCTAATTATTGGAGGATTGTGCTTGTAATGTGCAAACTACTTTGCGAAATGCTAAAAACTAAGTGATATGAGAAAGTGGTTATAAATGCCCCCTATTCATAAGTGCTAAGGAAAGTTTAGGAGTGCCCAGACGCTAGTGTTTGTATCTGGGTGTCGATGTTTGTGCTATACCAAGGACCCAAGTCAAATTATGGGTAATTATGAAACGTAACTTTATTATGATTTTGTGTTGAACCTGTGTTTTATTCTTCTTGTGCAGTGTCTATATCTAAATCTCTCGAACTGTTGTATGAGGTGATTGATTCATCCAATGTATGCCCCCTTGTTTGGGGTGCATGCGACGTCACTAAGAGTATGTGGCCCAAAGGAGAGGACTCGAAGATGATTTAATATTGATACCCTATAAGGGGAGGGAATGTGCTTGGTAGAAACCAAGGCACATGCAAACAAAGTGGCTAGAAATGTGTGTAAGTGCAAAAAGAAAAATAAAGATATATAAAACAATGTGTAATCTAGTGAACAAGAAGACAATATAGACCTCGAAAAACAAGTTTCAAATATAGGACATCACCACAATGTCACAAGACAATCAAATCCAAAGTGGCCAAAAACATACAAGTAATGAAAAAGCACGACATAAGGCAAAACCTGCAAATAATGGAAAATAATGACAAATAATGACAAACAGAGTATTAGACAACCATGGTGGCAAATAGTTCCTGTAAAGAAAATGCTACACATGAAGCACTGTTAGCATGTTAGAAAGATAAAGAGTATGTCAAGACATGTATAAATCGATAGAGTAGTGTGCTAGTAATAATAAGAAGTAGTATAAAATGAAACAATAACACCGTAATGTGTACAAAAGTAGTTTCCCTAGGAGCCTTACTGGGAATGGTAAAAGGTACACGAGTACAAGCATCTATGTTACATGTAAAGATCTGTGTAAAGGTTGCATTCATAACTAGAGAACAAGTGAACACACATGTGTATATAGAAAAGATAATGACATACAAGATATATGACTAACATAGTAAGAAAATGTACATGTGAGTATAAGTAAGCAAAAGTAATGTGCAACCAAGATATGCAATATGTTGTGAGTGTGAATGAAATGAAATGCAAAGTGAGTTTGATAGGGGCATCATGCCCCTCAAGCGTATACATGTGTATGAGTGAGATGAGGTTCATTTATAAAAGACCCCTAGATAGTCAAGAATAAACCATAGAACAAGAGTGTGTCATCGAAAAATGGTTTGATAGTGTACACTAGATAGATATAATCAATGAAGCATAAATGTAAAGAGTGAGTGAGTGTGGTGAGGTTAATTTCATATTTATACCCTCAGCAATCGAGTATGAACCATGGAACTAGAATGCATCATAGGGTAGTGTAGTTTGTAAGAATGTGTTGCTTAGGAAGATATGTTGTGAATGGATAGAGTGTGAAATGTGTAGTGTGTGAGGTTTATGGATGGAGTATGCCCTTTACAAGTGGTCAAGTTTGAATCTTAGCACAAGAGTGCATCATAGGGTAATGACGATATAAGATGTGTGTATCAATGTGTGAATGATGAAGAGAAAGACTAGATGCGAAGCATGAAGCGTGATAGTAGAAATATGAGACACTTGATAATGCTACGAGGAAGAAGTAAGCATGATGCCCCACAAGTGTATGATGATGAGATGAATCAAGTAACATCATCTAAGAGATCATCATTGTTATGGTTGAAGCCAAATGGAGATGCGTTAGAGACTTGGTAAGCAATAGCATGGGGTTGCCCATATAAAGCACCATTGCGGCGTAGATTGTACATGTGCATTGTGTATTCTTCAATGGTGAAAGGTGGTTGTGGATAACCATGAGCATACTAGAAGGTGAGATTTTGAGTATAGACAAGAAGGGAATAATTGCAAATAAAGATGTAGCCAGAAAGTATGGAGAATGTGAGAGTAGTGTGAGTAGGCTCTACAGTTGCCTCCATTGAACCAAGCCAAGATAGTCCAAGTGTAAGTGGAGAGGTATGAGAAGTGCGTGCAAGAAATATTGGTAAATGAAGGACATAAAGACCACAAGTGACACTCATAAAGACACATACATGATAAAGGTGAGGAGAATGATGTGGTGGGTGGAGATGATACAATGGGAATCCAAGTGGGGTGAAACCATCATGTGTGTGTAAATAGTGTCGAGAAAGTAAGATCAAGCAAAATGTGTGGCCAATAAGAGATATGAATGAGAAGAGTACATGTAACAAATGGAGGTGATGACATAGAGCATTCTTGGAGAGTTGAATCATAAGAAATGGTATCCAATGCTCAAATGGATCCTTGGAGAAGAATAATTTTGGTGGTAGGTGTAAGAGGTTTCATGAGTTGATAATCATTAGTAAGATATGTAGGAGGATTATGGGGATGACCAACATTGTGTTAGATAAATGGAGTAAGAAGAACAATGAATGGGTCTAGACTGTAATATTTGAATGAGTCATGGTCAACAAGAACAACATACACATAACCATCATGTAGGAACTTAACGAAACGAAGAACCGTAGAAGGTACTCGCTCACATAAAGTAAAACCACATTCTACCAAGTAAGAGATTGTATTGGAGTTTGGTGTCGATGACAAAGAATACTTTTGTAGGGATGGTTTTTTTGGCCCAATTGTGATAGGTATGGTGATACATCCTAGACACGGTCATGTATAAGAATCATAACTACAAATGTAAACAAATTTTTGAGTGACATCAACGGAGGAAATGCCAACTGTTGAAGAAATATAAGATTACAAAGATTGAGCTCAGATCCATTATCAACTAGTACCCACCTAATTCCTATGTTAAAGATGCAAGCGTTAATATAAAGAGGAGGATCATTGTCATAAACAAAAAGAGTGACAACTACATCAGATGGGAAATTAAGGTGTTGAGAAAATGCATCAATGAACATTGTTAGCATAATTTACCATATTCACATTTGTTGCATTTTATTGCATTGTCTTTTATTTAATAATGTGCAACATGTGCACTCTAGTCCAATGACTTGCATTCAATATTGTTATGTTGGATAACATTCAATAATGGTATTAGTAGTAATTACATGTGCATGTGAGATGGGTCTTATCATCTCATAGTTGGTCCCGATAGGGTGTCATGTCTATCCATATGAGGGTGTTTAATATCTATAAATATTACGCTTCTTGGATTGTTATGTAATTTGATTTCATGATCAATAATATTTGTGAGACTTCCATCCCTCTTTGCTCATTGCAATATTATTCTATTATATCATTTGGTATCAGAGCTATACCATTATTATCATTTGGTATCAAAGTAGGTTCTATCCAAGCAAGGTTGAAGAGGAGCACTATTGGAGAGGATCCATTGGAGAAGAAGATCTGCATCAAAGGAGAGCCATTGAAGCATCCCGCAACCTCTATTCCTTCCAAGCATCCCTCAACTAAAATTTGACCTATCCACTTATTTTTAAGGTAATTTTTTTGATTAGTCATCAACATAGCCAATTGATCCAACATATTGGCGGAATATTTCAAATTTGGAGATCTTTAAAAAAAAATCTTGAAAAAAAAAGATTTGTGAAAAAAAGATCTTAAAAAAAAGGAGAAAGATCTTGAAAAAAAATTGTAGATCTAAAAAAGAGTGAAAAAAAAATCAGATCTAATAATAATAATAAAAAAATCAGATCTGAAAGTGGAGGTGTGAAGAATTCGGGAGCAAAGGTTGAAGTAGTCCCGTCAACAAAATTCCAGCAGATAGCTCTTAGAAAAAATGACGTAACTTTTTCATAAAATGTCAAATTGATGTGCTGTTTTTTTTGCTGGAAAGATAAGAAGGAGGTGCATAACTTTGTAGTTTACATCATTTTGAGATTCGGCCTATACATGTGACAAAAAGTCTATACAAGTTGGATCATTTTTTCTGAAAAAAATCAGATTTAGCTGGTAAATTGGTAAGATCTCAAAAACCAAGATTCCGATTCTTCTGAAATTTTTGGGTTTCAAGAAAAATATTTTATGATGCTGCTGTCAAAATTTTAGAAAAACACAGATCACGTTTTGTGAGAAAATGTGAAAACAATATCAAGATTGTTTGTTTGGATCTTGGGAACAAACAGGTCAGTGGTTCAATTCCCACTCTCTCCATATTTATTATTAAATCATTTTTTTGAAAATTTGGAGAAATTACTAAATTTTGGGATATTTCTAAATTTAGAAGCTCACTAAACACATTTAGAGCCACCGCTAAATTTAGCGGAAAAACACCTATTTGGGGGTAAAAATAGTTTTGGCCTAAATTGTGTATTTTGTGATTCTCGGATCCTTTTTTTGAAAGAGGGGGCACAAAAACTTCATTTTGATGTAATTTTGGAGCATTTTTACTAATTATGGTGCATAAAGTAAAACAAAAAAAAAAAAAAAGTGTAAATTTTTTATTTTATGTTTGGTTCTATCACATGAGATCTTTGATCTCATAGCAGCGTTCGGTATATACGGTGCCTCTGGGAAGCGCTTACGGGTGATGCCGTCGCGACTACTACTGCACTTAACGCCTAACACAGCTGCCTAAACGTCATCTGGGCATCGACCCTATAAAATTGACGGGGAGTAATAAGGACACAATACACACACATTTGAGCCCTCCCATCCGTTTGTGCTTGCACAAACCCCTCTCTATACTGTCTACGTACCACGTACTAAATTATTTCACGTGCGTTAACACCTCTTTCCATACTGACGGGTATATTGAAAGGGTGATCTTCTTCCACGTACCGACGGGTATATCGGAAGGGAGCGTATATAGAAAGGTTTGGTATATCGGCCTGACGGTATATTGAGAGGGAGACCATAAACCTGGAGTGATAAGAGCCTTACCCTTTGTCATAAATTCAGAGTTTCAGAAATTTAGATTGCAGAAATGGGTGCAAAAGCACCAAAGTTCTTCTTGCGATTCACGACCGCTTAGAGAAGACAACTATGCTTGCATGGAAACCGAAGATCAAGATGTTACTTGAGTTTGAAGACTTACGTGGACGATTGTAGATGGAACAAAAGATCATTTGATGATGGAAGACAACAAGTTCAATTTGACAGGGCCAATCAAAAGGCCAAGTTGATCATCTTGTTTGGCGTAACGGACGATGTGCAACCCCACATTAGAGATGCCACATCGGCCAAGGATGCATGGGATAAGTTGAGCACAGTCTATGAGGCAAAGAATAAGAATGCCATCCTCAACCTACTATCATAACTACATACTCTCAAGTTCAAGCACAATGAGAAGGTTGAAGTTTTTTTGAGACGAGTTGCTACTTTGAGGGCATCTCTATTGGCATTGGGAAAAGAGATAAGTGATGAAGACCTTGTACCAATTGTGTTGCGAGCACTTCCTCCTTCCTACAAAATCTTTGTGACAACTATCAATATGAGTGAACACACAGTCACCTTTGAGAAGTTGGTCAATCTACTCCAACAAGAAGAGACAATGAACAAAAAAGATCATGAAGATGAGCAAGCACTATCTTCCAATCATAAAGGAAAGGAGAAATTTCAGTCCAATCACAAGAAGTCCCAACAAAATCAAAGTCAACAAAGGGACCAAAGTCAACGAGACAACACCAAGAAGTGTCCCATTTGCAATAGAGGGGGACATGACATCAAAGATTGTTGGTACAATTCCTACAAAAAGGGTTCATCAAGCAATTCAAAACCCAACAACCAACAGGGTAACAACAATTCAAATCAAGGGAAGTCCAACAACAACAACAATCAAGGGCAGAAAAATGGTAATTGGCAAAGAAAACCCAAACAACAAGGGTACATTTCCGAACATGAGGATGATTCAAATGAAGGACACCACATGTATTCTGCTCAATTTGATGAAGAAACCAAGTCCACACAAGATATCTGGTATGTTGACTCGGGTGCAACTCGACACATGACTGGACGCAAGGATTGGTTCTACACACTACGTGACTCACCTAACAAGAACCATGTGTCATTAGGTGATGACTCATCATACAGTGTCAAGGGGATTGGAAACATTTCACTACCTCTTGGAAAGCATGACTGCAAAATCACAGATGTATTGTATGTACCTGGGTTGACCAAGAATTTGCTATCAGTTAGTCAACTCCTTGATCACAACTTGAAGTTGGATTTTGACAGTAATAATGGAGAAAAAGTGTGCTTGATAAGAGATAAGTCAAGAGGTTCCAAGATTGTAGCAAGAGCCTCTAATGTGGGACGCATGTTCCAACTTGATTTTGTCCACAAGGATGATCAAGCTCTAGTGGCCAAAGACACACAATCTACAGAACTATGGCATCACAGATATGGTCACATCAGTTTTGGCTATCTCCAAACACTTCAAAAGGGAAACATGGTGAAAGGATTGCCTACACTCAAGCACAACACTGACAAGTGTCACAATTGCCTAGCTAGAAAGCAACATAGAGTACCCTTCCAGAAGAACACATATAGAGCTAAGGGAAAGCTTGATTTGGTGCACACCGATCTTTGTGGGCCCATGCAACCAAGTCATTCTAGATGTCAATACTTCATGCTTTGTGTTGATGACTACTCAAGAAAGATGTGGATATATTGTCTAAGAAACAAGAGTCAAGCCTTTGAGACATTTCAGAAGTTCAAAGCACTTGTTGAGAATGAAGTTGGTCGCAAGATCAAAACTCTCCACTCAGATCGAGGGGGGGAATTCACAAGCAATGAGTTCAAGACTTACCTGGAAGCTCATGGGATTCGTCGACAAATGCCTCCTACTCACACACCACAAAAAAATGGTATAGTTGAGAGAAGGAATCGTACTATCATGGAAATGGTGTGATGTATGATTGATGACTCAGGTTTAACAAAGATATTTTAGGTAGAAGATGTAAAAGAAATAATCTATTTGTTGAACAAAGTGCCCATAGTAGCTTTTGAAGGAGTGACACCTCAAGAAGCATGGTCAAATCGGAAACCATCAATTGCACACCTAAGAATATTTGGGTGTAAAGCTAGCATGCACATACCCAAGAAGAACAAGAACAAGTTGGATATGAAAGATGAGAAGCTGATATTCATAGGATACGGTGAAGAAGCACTTGGGTACATATTATGGGATCCGAAAGTAAAGAAAGTATAGACAAGTAGGGATGTTGAGTTCTTTGAGAAGAAACAAGCAAATGCTCCACTCAATAACTCAACAAACATGCAGAATACACCTCTTGTGAAGATAGAATTTGATGTTCCCACTGAAGATGACAGTGATGAATTGGATGATGGTGAAAACTTGGATCCACCACAAGCCAATGGAACAACTAAGAAGTTACCTAAATGGTATACTCAATTAATAAGAGATGTAAATTTAGATGAAGCACCTAGCACATCATCCAATCTTGGACCTAGAACTCATAGTTAAGCTCGTGAAGAGGTCAATTATGCCTTAATGAGCAGAGTTGTTGAAACAGTTGAGCCATCTATAGTTCAGGAATCCCTACAATCAAAAGCTTGGAAAGATGCCATGGATTCAAAGTATCAGTCAGTGATGAAGAACAACACATGGCAACTTGTCGACCTTCCACCAGGGAAGAAACCCATTAGATGCAGATGGATATTCAAGACTAAGTACAAATCAAATGGGACTATTGACAAGTATAAAGCAAGGCTTGTAGCAAAGGGGTATGCACAACAAGAAGGTATTGATTATGAGGAGACATTTGCTCCCATAGCCAAGATCAACACAATCAGGATGATCTTTGCTCTAGCTGCACAATTTGGTTGGAAAGTCCACCAAATGGATGTGAAAAGTGCCTTTCTTAATGGAGATTTTCAAGAAGAAGTCTATATGACTCATCCAGAGGGTTATGTAATACCAAGAAAAGAGATGATGGTATGCAGACTCATAAAATCTCTATATGGCCTAAAACAGGCACCCGGGCATGGTACATCAAAATTGATGAGCATCTCATAAGTCATGGATTGAAAGGACTCCTTATGATCCTAATCTCTACCTCAAAAAGTAAGGGGGAGATTGTCATTGTGGTTGTTTATGTCGATGATCTAGTCATTACAGGTAGTTTTGTGAAGATGATCGATGCAACAAAGAAGGATTTTAATCGATTGTTCGACATGACAGATCTCGAGCTCATGCACTATTGTCTTGGGTTGGAAGTATGGCAAAAGAGAATCATATCTTTGTGTCGAAGTTGAAATACACCAAGACAATGCTCGAGAAATTTAGGATGATGGACGCACTCCTATTGCTACACATATGGAAGTGAGACTTGATTATCTCGTTACGATCCATCACCACTGTGAATGCAACTCTCTATCGGTAGTTGATCGGGAGTCTCATTTACCTGACATATACTAGACCAGATATCAACTTTGCAGTCATCTATTTATCACGCTTCATACAAGAACCGAAAATATGTTATTGGAAAGCAACAAAGAGAATACTTGAGATATCTAAAGTGCAGTTGACCTTGGTCTAAAGTACAAGAAGAACAACTTCTTCTTGACAGGATATTCAGATTCAGATCATGCAGAAACATGGATGATATGAAGTCAACATCAGGCTTTGTCTTCTTTATGGGATCTGGACCGATATCATGGGGAAGCAAGAAATAGAACTTTGTTTCTTACTCTTCTATAAGTAGAGTATCGAGCTGTAGGTGAAGCTATTTGTGAAGCAATATGGCTACACCGAATACTGGAAGGAATTGGTCTACCACAACAAAAATCTACTCCAGTATATGTTGATAATGAAGGAGTTCTGAAGCTTGTTCGCAATCCAGTATTTCATGAGAGAACCAAGCATATTGAAGTACAAGTTCATTTCATATGTGAGCATGTCTTGAAGCACAACATACAACTCCATTTCTATCCTACAGCTGAACAGAAGGCAGATGTTTTCACTAAGTCACTTGCACGTGACAAATTCACACTGTTCAGAGAGTTCCTCTCCACTTCATTGGAAACTATGCAAAATTAAGGGGGGGAATGTTAGCATAATTTAGCATAGGCATATTTATTGCATTGTCTTTTATTTAATAATGTGCAACATGTGCACTCTAGTCTAGTGACTTGCATTCAATATTGTTATGTTGGATAACATTCAATATTGGTATTAGTAGTAATTACATGTGCATGTGAGATGGGTCTTATCATCTCGTAGTTGGTGCCTAATAGGGTGTCATGTCTATCCATATGAGGCTGTCTAATATCTATAAATATTACAACTCTTGCATTGTTATGTAATCTGATTTCATGATCAATAATATTTGTGAGGGCCGTCCCTCTTTGGTCATTGCAATCTTATTTTATTCTATCATTTGGTATCGTCAGAGCTATACCATTATTACCACGAACAACTGATATATACATGATCCGGAGGAGTATTAGTAGGAATGAAATTATAAGCTCATAGAGAGTTGATTTTATCCTTAAATTCGGGATTTTCTTGCAAAATGTATAGACAAAAATAGCCATGATGGAAGTTACTTTACAAGGAAGAAAGATATATCTAATAGTGCTCCAACATCAAAGTTCACCAAATGATTTAACAAAAATAGAATTATGCTAAACCCTAATAGTTTAGAGTCACACTGTTACTAAATAAAATACTAAAGTAGAGATCTAACCTAAGTAATAAGATGGATAAAAATGAAACCTTAGGTGCAAGAGAGGGAATAGAAGACTTAGCTAATGTTTTCAATTAACCCCATAATGTTTTGGACTAGAGAATTTATAAGCACAAGGAGAAAACTATCACAATCGTGCTTGAAAATTTTGTGATTCTTGATTGCCTATAGCTGGGCGCCTAAATGAGTCAAGGGTGCCTAAGCACTAGAGACTACTTTTGGGTGCCAATGATTGCAAAAGACATCGAAACTATGTTTTCTTGTACACTAATGTTGTGATCATATTCACCTTCATTTTTGGTCGTATGACTTGTATGTTGCACTATGTCTACTGAGAATTCACATGTAACCTAGAAAATAAATGATCTCCTTTAGAATCCTAAAACAAATCAAATCTTAAAAGAAAATATAGAAAAGGGAAGTCTAGATGACCCCGAAGGTCACCCAAAAGGTTAACTTACAACTGAAAATTTCACTACATCTAAGACTCCATGTAGTTTTGTGTGTATAATCATGCCCTAGGAAGCTTATGCAAGATGCACTTGATACCAAACAATACCTAGATGTTTAATATGTAAGTGTTTTGTGTGGATGTCAAAATGAACTTTCCCTCCTATGAGGCGTGTGCATAAAATGTCCCTTGTCTCTTGAGTGATTTCTAGAAGGATGCCTTGATTTCTTAAAATGCCTTTGGATGTAACCTTAGGTGACGATAGTAGATAATTAGACATTCAATTAAATGACTGAGTTGTTTAGTTCATCATACAATCCATACAGAAAGTTGAAATGCAGAAAGAAATATACAACTCATTTACAAAATTCAATGTTTTATTCATAAGGAATTTTCAAATGTTTCCCACACAAGCCATGGGATGTAACTGGAAAGTAAAGTACAACTACTGAAATAAAAGGTACACATGCATGAAAGAGAAAGTAAAGGAGTATGAGTGAACCCATCATTGCCTTGGGGTTTCTTTCTTCGATTGAAGCATCTCCATCTCCATCTTTTGTTCCTTCTTCATCTCCATTGTAGAAGCCATTGTACCTAAAAAGAAGAAAAAGAATAACTATCAGTTATGAGCTCAAGGATCAAATCATATTCCTAGACTGTCCTAATTCGTGCATATGAATCTCTAATAACAGGAGATGTAATTTACTTGAATATCAAACTGCATACATGCTTTATTACTCTAAAGAAAGAAGAAAGAGAAAGAAAAGAAGAAAACATGGACATAAGAGAGGCCAAAAGCCTAAGTATTTTCTAACTATTTTCCTAAGTGTGCAGGTACAAGTTAGCAGCCAAGGAAAAATAGACAAGTCATAAGTGCATGCAAGAAAAGGAAGAATGTAACTCAAGTTTTAGTAACTGTTCTAAAATGGAAGAAGTTACAGTGTAGAAGAGAAACTGGCAAATAGAAGAACACTTTTTAGTTGCAGCTAAAGGAGAAGAATCAGATTTTGAAGAAGCTGAAGTTAACTAGAAAAGAAAGGTTACAGTTGAAAAGGAATGAAGACAAGATTTTGGGAAAATTTTGATAGGGCTTCGCCATGTAAAATGGACATTTACAACTTTTCATCATGTTGCTTTTAACTACTACATGCTTTAAAAGAATTATTTAAATCAAGTAAGTGATACATAAAAGCAAGTAAAGCATGCCATGATCAAGATAAACAACTATGATGTCTCATTTTTATTTACCAATCCAACTTCAAACATGAAGTGTTATGTTCTATATTCTGAATCAGAAAATACAACTACTATAGCTGGAAATGGATGGAAGAAAGAATTCTAGAAAAATTTGCCAGGGCTTCGCCATGAAAAATCAACATTTTAAATTTTCCAACATGCTAGAAATACTATAAAGGAAATAAACATCTATGTAAAGAAAAAAGTAAAGAAATCAAAAGAAAAGAACTAATCAAGGCTTATGCCTAAAATTGCAGAAAACAAAGAAATTTATGAATCAAGTTTCCAAAAAATAGAAATACATACAAAGATTTAGTTAAAATAGTTAGGAATCAAAGTCAGGTTCATAATTTTACAATATGGAGCCATCCTATAACATTTTTTATCAAATAATGCATGAGTTCATTATTTTAACAAGTACAAAAATTATACAATGAGTTTAATCAAGATAAAGTTTTGAAAATAATTATTAAAAGATTCACCAACTAATGAAAATGAAACCATACAATAAGTTTTCCTTGCAATAAGTCAAGGCACATACCATCAAAAATAAGAATATAGTCTGTTTCTAAGAAAGACAAGGAAAAGAAATTACATGAATAGTTTAGTCACACTATGGAAATAAAAATGCATTGGTATCAAAGTTCAAATCAATATTAGAAAGGAGGATTACAAAAAAAAGAAGATCCATTAACTCATCTCATCGAGAATCAAGTTCAAATTTCAAGTGATCTAAGATGATCAAAACGGATTAAATACATGTATTCTCATAAGGGGTGCTATGAATAGAATTCCCAAAAGAATCCAACTCACTAGAAGAATCAAAAAAGAAATTATAAAGTGATGAATAAATCTCATAGAAAAATTGATCAAAATTTAATATCGAACATCCAAAAGCTATAAGTCGAAATTATTTGAAAAATTTCTCATAACCATCATTTATTTAACAAATCAACAAATGCAAATGAGATAAGAGTAAAGCATAAATTAAACTTGAGATGAATAGAAAAGAAAAAAGAAGAGAAAAAAATGGAGTATTTAGTACAAGAATGAAGAGGAGAAATACTACAAATTCATCGTGGGTTGCAAGAAAATCAAAGGATTGAAAAATACAAATAAAAATGTGGGAAAATGAGTTTTAACTAATAAATAAATCTATCAAAAGCAATCAAGAAAAAAATAAAAAAAAAAAGGTATGTTTTTAGAATACATGTCAAACAAGCAAAATACTTATGAAAAAATAAATATAAATTTGGAATATTATCAAAACACTGAAAATGTGGGATTCAATATAAATCAAATTAGTTTCAAAATCAAACTTAAGATAATGTGAAGTGAATGAAATTTTAGAAAAAATCTTAAAAGAACATACATATGATAAAATCAAAAGGAATGAAGGATTTAAAAGATAATCATATCAATAAACTATCTAGTAAAGCTTTCAAGAAAATAAGAATACCCATTTTAAAAATGTAATATCAAAAAAAATACCAAAAACTTGAATAAAATCACAAAAGGAGAAATGAATTTGAGATTTTATGAATTCAAACTCCACAAAAAAACAAGCTAAGTGCCAAATTGGATAGAAAATAAGTTTTCTCAAGAGGAAATATCAAAGTACCCATTAATGAAACTTACTAAGTTCTAAGAAAAATTTAATAAATCCTCGAGGTAAATCCAAAATCAAAAACCCCCAAATGATCATTTAGAATGAGTTTCAACTCAAAACCAACCAAACCAATCATAGATCAAGGTCATAAAAAATCAATGAAAAAATGAGTGAATCAGATACAACACTCGGAGATCAAAAAATGGAAAAATCAACTAATAGTAATTAGAAATTTAGAAAGAAAAAACTTACCTGGCCTCAATCAAATGGTGAAAACATATTTCAAAGATGGTGGCAAAATTTCAAAAGACAAAACTCACAGAGATCAAAAATATAAGGTGCTCGAAACAACTTTTCAGACCAAAGATCTCACAAAACACTCAAAGAACTCAAAATGATTACTCATGGTGGCCACTTAAAACAATCAAACATCAAAAGTCTCATGGATCTCAAGACCACTTTCAAAGATCCAAAATGGTTCAAGAATCCATGAGCATTACGAAAAACGAGCTTGAAAATCTCATTAAAAATCAAATCAAAATCAAAGATATCAATAATGAGCTTCACATTCAAAAACCATCATGAATCTCTCAAAAAGAAGAAAAATGGCTACAAAAAATGATGCATACAAAGTCACAAAGGCCCCATAGAAGCTAGAAAATGCTTAAATCGAGCTTCAATGAAGCTCAACAATGGCATCAAAAAAATTTTTTTCAGTAGGCTTCACCCCCACATCACTAAAAAACCAAATGAAGTGATCATTAGGGTCAAAGTTCTCCTTTACCACCTAAACCAAGAGTGGGTTAAGTTAACTAACTCAACCACGGTTAAAGCATCAATGATCCAAGCTTCAAAGGATGAAGATCAAAGGTCAAAGGAAATGATAGAGCTCAAAGTCTCAAAGCAAACCATCATGGTTTTCCCACCAACCACAATTAAATGATCAATTTGAAACCCTAACCATGAGTCAAAGATCGATGACTCATGATCAAACACAAGATGAAAGAATGGCCTAAAATGATCATCAAATTTTCAAAAAAAAACTCAACATTCAAAGTTAGGTTTGCCACCGACACCATCATTCATAAAGGGGTGAGTCATCGTATGGAGAAGGGGCCAACCCACATGTCATAATAAAACAAAATCATTACAATGAATTTTCAAAGTCAACTATAGTCAGAGACTTTAAATAATACAAAGGCCGACCAAATTATGCCACAATGATCACCGAAAAGGTGAATATTTTAACCATATACATCTCAAATGCAAAAGCCAACAAGTATTACATGGTCATGTATGTCCATTTAAAAGGTCAAAGACTATATATATAGTGTAGCCTATGTCAAATAATCAAAGGTGGCCGAGTATGGTGTGGTAACTATTACAAAGTGCCCCCATGTGTATCTAAAACCATGGTAATGTGCTAAGTCCACAAAGGTGGCCAAACCAAAGCAAGTAAGTGCAAAGGTGGTCCCCACTACAAAGGGTAGAGAGCATGAGCGTGAAATGTCACCCCATGTGACCTAGAAAGAGATGTCAAATGTGTCAAACATGTGCACATGAAAGGTGGTCCCCCACATGGGATATTTTATTTTCAAAAATATCACAAATGTTTGAATTATTCACTCACAAACAAAGAGTTAATTTTTTGCATGCTTCACAAGAAGACAAATAGAAGAAGAAGAAAGTTGCATGCCCATGGAGAGAGACTTGCCTAGCAAGCAATCTTATTTTAGCAAATTATTCACCCTTCTTTTCTTAAAAATAGAACAGTCAACTTTAGTTTGATTATATTGTAATTAAGGCTAATAATGCCTATTTGTAATTGCATGCTCTATTTTTATTCCTTTATCTATTATTAAATAAAGGATAAAAATAGGATGCATGGGTGAGTACAAGCCTTAGGCTATTTTTAGGAAGAGGTAAATTTATTTTTTTGCTATATATTGTGTGCCTTTGCAAAGCACAAGGAGAATTTTTGGATATAGGAGTACTGAAGCAATTTTTTCTAGTTTTTCCTTCTGAGTGTGAAGAATTTCTGCCTTCCCAATTATTTGTAGTCTTGTGTATGTTTCTATTAGTCTTGTGAATGCAAATTCCCTGATTAATCATCTTACCCTGTTGCAAAATTTAGTAGTTTTCTACATGATATTAATGTGCATGTTTAGCTTAGTAGTATTGTTGTGATAATCTCCCTCAATACCTCCAAGTGTTTTGCCCTTAATATTTTGTAGAAGAACTATTGGTTTGTGCACCCAAAAATCCTTCACATATCAATTGTGCATATACTCAGTCAAAGCCCTCATACAAATTTGGTGTATCACCTTAGTTTTAATTATTTTATAGTCATCTTTTACCCTTAAACCCCAAAATCAATTTAGGATACATCAACAAGGAACCGGCCTTGATACTCGGAGACTCACCTCAAAATAGGTATACCCACAGACCTGAGGTGTTTCCATTGTATCTACGAAAGAGAGAGATCAAATTTTGCAAGCTTAGAAAACCTGCAGCCATCTCTCTATAGGGTGCACTTTCGAGAGATAACAGTTTTTGGCACACCTGGTGGGACAACGAATCAGATCTGCATGCAAGTTACAAATTCTACAACAGATCTACAACAGATTTACAAGCAGTTACAAAGTCACTTTGGGAGCAAGTTACAGCAATTTATTCTAAAGATTTTAAGATCTTTTGGTGACTCCATTAAGCTGATATCAGACTAGTATTGCAAGCATGTTCCATGCCTAAAGTGACTACAAGATCATCGGTAAGAGGAATTCCTCTGAGTTTGTTTCTTTACCCTTGAATTCTGCTAGAAGGAGAAGAGTTGGTAATACTTTACCTTATAATAGACCTGGTTTTGATAACCCTCCTCCTGATATTCCTTCACCATGTATCAATTTCTCTATTAACATCCTAGTTTTTCAAATGGCTATTCAACCACCAAGGAATTTTGTGACCTTTACTAATGGCAGTCCATTAGTAATCCCAGTTCTACCATGACATTCCTAATGCTGCCATGAAAATTTTTCCATCATTCACGGGTGAAAATCAGGTTACACCTGCTGAACATATCAAAGATGTTTAGCCCCTATGTGTAGTCCATAATATCACTCATGAAGATGTAGCTTTAAGACTTTTAGCTGCATCTTTTAAAGGGCAGGCCTTGCAATGGTATAGAAACCTAGAAATTGGAAGCATAAGAACTTGGGATAACTTAGGTGAAAAATTGCTGAAATAGTTCCAGGATAATTCAGATCATTTGTCTCTCATTGAACAGTTGTCTACTATTAAAAGAGCTCCCAATGAGTTTATGTCTAGTTTCAATATCCATTTTTCTAGAACTTGGGAAAGAATTCCAGCAAGTGTCAAGCCTCAAGTTGATCATGCTTTCCTTTATTATCTTAGGGCATTAAACAGTGATATCTCAACTATGATTCAAGTCAATGGGGGAGAGACACTCCCAAAAAGCCTATGATATCACTATCCGAGCTGAAAATAGTCTTATTCAAGATGGAAAATTGGCACCAAGGCCTTCAATGCCATTTTTGGTAGATTTAGCACCTATTCCTCAGCCTA
The DNA here is from genome assembly GCA_018340775.1 of Taxus wallichiana var. yunnanensis. NCBI lineage: Eukaryota > Viridiplantae > Streptophyta > Pinopsida > Cupressales > Taxaceae > Taxus > Taxus wallichiana. The sequence goes on from CM031237.1 coordinate 286,104,358, forward strand.
TTACAATCATAGAACCTATTGTTGTAGCTCCATCAGATGATGTATTTAAAGCTTTGCAAACTATGGGAAATAAATTGACTTGATTGAAAATAGAATTGCATTACCTAGCAGACCCTATCAGGCTCCTTATCAACAAAATCAATAGAATCAACAAAAATAGGCAGCCTTATCAATAGAATCAAAATTATAGGCAGCCTTACCAGCAAAGGCAATTTGACCCAAAGGCTCCTAGTTCATCTAATGCTTTAGTCCTAGTTAATATGGCTACAGAAGAGTGGTGTCAACCTTGCAATCAACCTCATTCACTGCAAGTTGCCCAAATGCTTTTTTGAATCTGAATCTTGTTGCACAACCTCAATCTGAAACATTGTTCATGCCTCAAATGGAGGGTGGGAAGCAAGAAACTCATGTTCAGAAAGCACTGAACAGAATTTAGTCAGTTTTAATGAGGAGGATTTCATTGTAGTCACTACTAGGGCTCAAGGGAAAGCTGTTGAAAGTCAAAAACAACAAAATAGGCCTATCTACCTACTATCACTGATAAGACAACATCTATAGTTCCAAAGTCAACCAACAACCCTGTTGTTCCTCAAAAAAACAAGTGTTCCAGTTGATAAAGGCCATCAAAAATAGCTACAACTGATCCAAGAAGACTGTTTATACCCTCAAGATATCCAAGGCAATGAAGCAGAATCAGTTTTTGCTAAGGCCTACTCTAAGACAAGTTGAATCCTGTCTCTAAAATAGTTGCTTCTTTTAACATTGTTGATGTAATGAAAAAGCATAATGTTAACATCTCAATGTGGGATGCTCTAAGTATTCCTAGACAACAAGATTTACTTTCTCATGAACTAGCTAAGCTGCAGATTTCTTCAAATACAACAGAAAAGGAAGTTCAGAAGGTAGACATGGTCCTTGGAATGTTTGAACAAGACCACATTAAAGAAGTTAAGTGGATGGTTCAAAAGTTTGAATGCTCATGACATCAAGAAACCACCACCATTTTATTTATCATTGATTATTGGAGAACATCTAGTTCATAATTGCATGGTGGACAGTGGTGCAAGTAGCACATAGTTATGCCAAAAGTGATTGCAGAAAAATTGGGTTTGTAGTATGAGCCTATAGAAAGGAGTGTCTTACAACTTGATGGAACTGCAACTAATACAGTTGGTATAATCAAAAATTTAGAAGTGACGTTACATGCTTGCCCAAATGTTTCTATTTTGCAAGATGTTACTATTGTGGATTTACCTCCATACTTTTCCTTATGCTTATCTAGAGACTTCACAAAAAAATAGGAGGTTATCTCTTTAGATTGGTCCTTATTTTTCACTACTCATTATGGTACCAAAGTTACTATCAATTCAGAACCATTGGCCATATTTCACATTGAGCCTCACTCTCCAAATGCGGTGGCTAATTATTCAGCCCTAGATCAATCTGATTTTGATGAGGTAGCTCATGTTTCAAGCATTAGATGGTGTTTCTAACATGTTTATGGATGAAAAGACAAAGTGGAAGAACATGCTCATGATCCTTTTAAGGAAGTTGAAGAACACCTGTTTGGTGTGTATTGTATGCATGAAGAAAATACACCACTTCCCTTACTATCCAAAATAGAAGATTCAAGTAGAAGGGATTTGGAAGCTTCATTTTGATGGAGCTAAGAACAAGAAAGGACAGGGAGCAGTTTGATGCTCACTTCCCCAATGAATGAAAGGTATTTCTTAGCTTTGAGTCTCCAATTTTCATGTACTTGTAATGTAGCTGAATATGAAGCTTTAATTCATGGCTTACTTTGGGCTAGAAAGAGAGGTATCAACATGCTACATGATTTTTGGTGACTCTGAGTTGGTTATCAATCAAGTAAGAAATTTCAATGTTTGTAAGAATCCATTAATGAAGTCTTACAGACATAGAGTTTCAGACTTAATGGAAGATTTTGATGCTATTAACATTCAGTCTATTCCTAGAGCTGAAAACAAAGCATGCAAGATAGACTTGTAATAGTTGGGGCTAGTTTTGAAGTGCTGGAACAGATTGAAAATAAAAATCTAGCCTCATATAAAGTTAATTGTCAGGCCCTCAATACCTGATAATGATTCAAATTGGCAAGTTTTTGAAAGTGATGATCAAATCATGTAGGTTTTTGTAGCAAGAAGCTGAGTTTTCTGTAGTTAATCAAGATAAATTACAACACTTATATGGTGACCAGATTGTTCAGTTAAAGACAAATAAACTACCTCGAGGTCTGGTCACATTGGAAGACATCTTCAACACTGACGATTAGTTAAGAAAGGTCAAGACTAAAATGTCAACCCACACTGATAATTACGAAGAGATCTCGGTTGATGAAGGGAAAAAGCTATTTCTTGGAAAGGTATGTTCCTTAACCGAAAAAGTAGTCATTTATTAATCTTTGCAAGGAGTTTAAGGATGTTTTTTCTTGGAAATACCAAGACCGAAAGGATTTGATCCTAGTTTAGCACAACATACAATTGAGTTGCAGCCAAATTCTAAACCTGTTAGATAGAAACAAAGGCCTGTAAATCCCAAAATAGAGCCTCTGATGAGGAAAGAATTATCTAAGTTGATTGAATCGGGTATTATCTTTCCAGTTAAGCATTCAAGTTGGGTAGCCAATCTTGTTCCTGTTAGGAAGAAGAATGGTGAAATCAGACTATGTGTAGATTTTAGAGATCTTAATAAGGCTTCATTAAAAGATCATTACCCACTCCCAAATATGGATCAGATTTTGAGAACAGTCTCAAGTTAGATAGACTATCTCTTCTAGATGGTTATAGTGGATATAATCAGATTTTAGTCTGGGAAGAAGATAGATATAAAACAACCTTTACCACTAAGTGGGGTACTTATGCTTACAAAAGGATGCCTTTTGGTCTTTCAAATGTCGAGTGCAATGTTTCAACGTGCAATGGACATGGATTTTTGCAGCTTATTAAATAAATGCATCCTTGTTTATTTAGATGATGTTACTATATTTTCAAAATATTCTGAAGAACATCTAATGCATTTAAGGTAGACTTTTTAGTTGTGCAGGCAATTTGGAATATCTTTGAATCCACTGAAGTCTATCTTTTCAAGTACATCAAGGCAAGCTACTTGGCCATATTGTTTCTAAGAAAGGTTTAGCAATTGATCCTTTTAGGATCGAAGCCATATCACAACTATCATTTCCCCATCATAAGAAGGCATTACAAAGTTTTCTTGGAAAAATCAACTTTGTTAGAAGATTTGTTCCAGATTTTACAGCATTGGTTAAACCACTCACAACTATGCTAAAGAAAGAGAAAATTTCTCTTGGACCAGTGAAGGGAGAGAAGGATTTGAATCAATCAAAGTAGCTATCTCTCAAGCTCCTACTCTTGCAAATCCAAATTTTGATAAAGATTTTACAATGTATGCACTTGCAGGAGCTGAAACAATCTCAACTATATTAACTCAAGTCAATGATGAAAATATTGAGCAACCTATTGCTTTCTTTGGATAGAGTTTGCATGATTATGAAACAAGGTACACATTTCTTGAAAAATAGGTACTTTTAGTAGTCAGAGGACTAAAAAATTTCAAGTATATGCTTTCGAACAATAAAATCCATGTTCTTGTTTCTCATCCAAGTGTGAAAGCATTCTTACTAAATAAGGAGTTGAATGAGAAAAGAGAAAACTAGATAACGAAGGTCATGGAGTATGATGTTGATATTCGGGTTGCTAAGATGGTTCGAGGGAAAGGTTTATGTGAACATCTAATTGCTGATATGGAAAAACAACAAGCTACAAAACTAGATGATTCAAAACAACATGCTGAAATTACGTATCAACAATCAAAAATCATGGTTCAACCAGAAATCAACAACCTGAGCTCACTCATGAGATTCAGAATCAAGATGGATGACTGATTTGGTTAATTATCTACAGCATGGCACCTATCCAGAAGGTATGGACAAGAATAAATGAAGGTATTTTAGATTACAAGTTGTACCTTATATCTTCATTGATAATGTGTTGTTCAAAAGAGATATAAATGGAATCTTGTTGCATGGTGTGTTGACTATGATAAAATTTAGAAAATATATTGTAGAATTCCATGAAGGACCCGTAGAGGTCACTTTTCAGCATGTACCACAACCTTAAAAATTATGAAAGCTGGTTACTATTGGCCTAGCATATTCAAGGACTATTTTGAATGGATAAGAAAGTGTAAAAATGTGCTTTCTTTGTTGGAAAAAAATTTAGCTTCACTGCTACCTTTACAACCTATTTCAGTTGATCAACCTTTTATGCAGTGGGGTCTTGACTTTATTGGCATGATAAACCCACCTTCTTCACAAGGACATAAGTGGATCTTAACTACTACAGATTATTTTACATGATGGACTGAAGCAATAGCCTTGAAGGATGCTAATGAAACTTTGATACTATCCTTTTATGAAGGTATAGTTTACAGATTTGGTGTTCCAACAACTATCATATCAGATAATGCTTTAGCATTTCTTGGTGCAAAGATAATAGATTGGGCTATCAACCATGGAATTTATCTAAGTTCTTCATCTAATTATTACCACAAAGGTAATGGCTTAGCTGAAAGTACTAACAAGAATATTTTAAGGATCATCAGAAGAACACTTAAAGATAATCAAAGAGCTTGGCATCTGATGTTGAATTCAACACTTTGGGCTGATAGAGTGACTCCTAAAAGATCAGTTGGCAATTCACCATACAAACTTGTGTATGGAAAAGAAGCAAGAATGCCTATTTCAGTTGAGTTACCTACATTAGATTTGCTACATCAAATGGAGCTGCTTGAGAATGAACCATTACAGTTTGTTATATGCAGAGTTAATGGAATTACAAGAGCTAAGAGATCAAGCTCATTTGAATATGGAAAAGAATCGAAACAAATGAAGAAGACTTTTTGACAAGAAATCCAAATTTAGAGTCTTCAATGAAGGAGATATTGTGTTAAAGTGGGATGTTGATCATGCAAAGCCAGGAAGACACACAAAGTTTGATACAATCTGGAGTGGCCCTTACATGATTTCAGCTTGCAAAGAACACAATGCTTTTTTCAGCTTTCAAAGCTGAATGGAGAGGAACTTCCCATTCCTATGAATGGTATGTTTCTCAAACATTGTTATTGAAAATCTTATAGTGATTGTTAGAGTAGGATTTCCCTTCAATAAGTGTAGTCCTACACATTGCATTATTTTTCAATTCAATAAGTGCATTCGTGCACGTGATCTAGTTTACTGATCCTTTCCCAGTTTTAGTTCCATTTTGGAAGGGTTGGACCTTTCGGAAAAGGAAAATTTTGGTTACATGTTTAGACTCCATGCCCAATGGACAAGAGCAAGGCACTAATCTATAAGCTAGCAGCAGCTTTCCCACAGATCGCTAGAAATGTTGACAATTTTTACACTTGTGTAAAAATGGGCAACTCAAAACTTTTTCATTATGATGAAAGTCATGGGTGAAGTATACCTAAGCTAAGGAAGTTTTGATGTTATTAGTTACTGCTGAATTAATTAATGATTAAGTGAAATATGCAGCTATGTGTGTTGTTACAAAATGTAATAGATCACATAGTCTGCAATTTCATGATACCTTCAACAAAAGAACACAAAGGCCCCAAAGGACAACTGTGTTGTCTTGATGAAGACACCAAATTACAGAGTAGGTGAAGTGTTGAGTTTTGGGACAACAAACATAAGTGTAGATTATAGAAAATCAAAGTTCATTACTGAATGTTACAGATTCTCATTAATGTTCTTTCCTTCATGATTAAGACATTCAATTAAATGACTGAGTTGTTTAGTTCATCATACAATCCATACAAAAAGCTGAAATGCAAAAAGAAATATACAACTCATTTACAAAATTCAATGTTTTATTCATAAGGAATTTTCAAATGTTTCCCACACAAGCCATGGGATGTAACTGGAAAGTAAAGTACAACTATTGAAATAAAAGGTACACATGCATGAAAGAGAAAGTAAAGGAGTATGAGTGAACCCATCATTGCCTTGGGGTTTCTTTTTTTTGATTGAAAACATCTCCATCTCCTACTTTTGTTTCTTCATCTCCATTGTAGAAGCCATTGTACCTGAAAAGAAGAAAAGAATAACTATCAGTTATGAGCTCAAGGATCAAATCATATTCCTACACTGTCCTAATTCATGCATATGAATCTCTTAAAACAGGAGATGTAATTTACTTGAATATCAAACTGCATACATGCTTTACTTACTCAAAAAGAATGAAAGAAGAGAAAAGAAAAGAAGAAAACATGGACATAAGAGAGGCCAAAAAGCCTAAGTATTTTCTAACTATTTTCTTAAGTGTGTAGTACAAGTTGCAGCCAAGGAAAAATAGACAAGTCATAAGTGCATGCAAAAAAGGAAGAATGTAACTCAAAGTTTCAGTAACTGTTTCTGAAATGGAAGAAGTTACAGTGTAGAAGAGAAACTGGCAAATAGAAGAACACTTTTTAGTTTCAGCTAAAGGAGAAGAATCAGATTTTCAGAAGCTGAAGTTAACTAGAAAAGAAAGGTTACAGTTGAAAAGGAATGAAGACAAGATTCTGGGAAAATTTTGATAGGGCTTCGCCATGTAAAATGGACATTTACAACTTTTCATCATGCTACTTTCAACTACTAAATGCTTTAAAAGAATTATTTAAATCAAGTAAGTGATACAAAAAAGCAGTAAAGCATGCCATGATCAAGATAAAACAACTATGATGTCTCATTTTTATTTACCAATCTAGCTTCAAACATGAAGTGTTATGATTCTATATTCGAATCAGAAAATACAACTACTATGCTGGAAATGGAAGGAAGAGAAATTTGGAAAAAAATTTTTGCTAGGGCTTCGCCATGAAAAATCAACATTTTAAATTTTCCAACATAGAAATGTTACTATAAAGGAAATAAAACATCTATGTGAAAGAAAAAAGAAATGGAACTTAACAATTATTTTGAATCAAAACTTAAATGTTTAACATGCAAAAAAAGATGAAGCAAGTAGTTTAAGAGATAATATACATAAAGATTCATGGTTAAATGAGAGAATCAAAGTCAAGCTCATAATTTTACAATATGGAGCCATCCTATATCACTTTATTTTTAGATAATGCATAGTTACATTATTTTAAGAAAGAAAAGAACATTGAATTTACTTCAAGAAATCATGAAATAGATAAAGTTTTAGATTCAAAAATGAAAAGCTCACCAAGTTCAAAGATGATGTTTACTAATAAGTAATAGTGCAATAAGTCAAAGGCAACCATCAAAGCAAGACCATAGTTCTAGTTTCAAGGACAAGGAAAATCTTGAAATGATGGAATTAGGTTTGAAATGAGAAACAGAATGCATTATCTCAATCACTAGTTCAAATCTATTTCAGAGGAAATTACAAAATATAAAATTGAAGATCCAACACTCATCTCAGGAGAAAACTCATAGTTTTCAGTTTATCTCATGGAAATAAGATCAAATACATGTTCATGAAAATGTCAAAGTTTCCAGTTCAGAATCTATTTTGACAAAATCAAAGGAGGAATTATCATTGAAGTGATGGCTTCAAAGAAAAAAAAAATGAAGTGGTACAATATTCAGAAAAATGATATAAAGCATAAGCATTGATTAAATACAATCTAAATTGAGAAAATAGTGGAAATAAATATGTAATGAAGCCCAAAGCATGTCAGGGAGATGAATAAGAGCAAATAGAATGAGAAATCGACTAGTAAAAGAAAAAAATCGTAAAGATCAAAGAATGGAGCACTTGAAAATATCAATCATTTTAAACCAAAAATAAGTTTAGAATCTTAAAAAATAGTTAAAAAAGTTTGAAAGTAGAAAGAAAATATGAAAATCATTTACAAAATATTAAATATCAAACTCATGAAATCTAAAAGGGGAAAAACCCATTAAATAGTAAAAGCAAATTTTTCTTAGATGATCAATGTTCAACAAACAAATTCAATACTTGTATCAAAATCAAAATGATTAAAAGTAGAAGAAGATTTTCAAATCAAATAAAATGAAGTTGGAAAAAAGGAAGATGAATTTATAAAGATGCCAACAAAAGATTCTAATCATCAATACAATACAATATAAATAAAGAAAACTCAAAAGAAAAAGATCGAATACCCATATTTTAAAATATGCAGATCTACAGTTCTAAAATACCATATACAAATCAAAATGAAAATTTAGAAAAAGTTAAAAGAACATGAATTTGAGGAGTATGAGTATTCAAAAACCACAAATTTTCAAATTAACAAGGAAAAGTGCCAAATTCATGTGTTTTAATTCAAAAATATGAGTACCAAATCAAAAGAATCAAGTACTTAGTTTAAAAAATTTCAAGTAAATCCTCAAGGTAAATTCAGAAAATCAAAGACCGAGTTAAAGATTCAACTTGAATAGATTTCAACTCAAAGGAAACAATCAAGATAAAGATCACGAAAGTCATAAGAAATTCAATGAAAAAAAGAGTATCAATTTCAGAGGATGAAATAATGCAAAGACTAAGTAAAGTGAAAATTTAAATGGTCGGGAAAAATTTACCTTTCCTCATGAAACGGTGATGCACATAGTAAGAGATGGCCACTTCAAAAAAAAATCATAGAGACCAAAAATATACCGGTGCTTAAGCCTTTTGACCACAAGATCTCAATGAAACTCAAAAGAAAAAGAGCTGATTAATCATGGCGGCACTTCAAAAAAAACTCAATCAAATCAGAAATGGACTTCACCAAAAGACCAAAACAAACAGTAGAGCTTTGAGCTTGTGGTTCAACCAACAATGACACCAAATATAAAAAAAGTTGGAATCCAGATTCAAATGAAAACTTCAAAAATCAAAGAAATGGAGGCATGATGACAAAAAAGCAAAGAGATTTAAAAAACATGAAAATAGATGGAAAGAGAACCAATTCAATGGGAGTACCAAAGCTCAATGAAGATCAATGGCATCAAATTTTTTTCCGGGCTTCACCCACATCACAAAAACCAAATGAAGTGATCATTATGGGTCAAGTTCCCTTTAGAATGAACCCAAGAGTCAGGATAATCTAACTCAACCATGGTTAAAGATCATCGATGATCAAAAAAAGCATCAAGGACAAAGATCAAGGCCAAGATGTGCTCAGCTCAAAAAATTAACCATGGTTAGTTCCCACCAACCAAATTAAATGCTTAGTCGTGAAACCCTAACTTGAGTCAAATCAATCGATGATCTAAAATATCAAAGTATAAAGATCAATGGTTTAAAATCATCAAAATTTTAAAAACAAACTCAACATTGAATCAGTTATAAATGCCATCGACAAAATGATGAGGGGTGAGTCACCGTGGAGAAGGGGCCACCCATCATCATAAGATAAAAAAAAATCATTCAATGAATTCAAAGTCTAACTATAGTCCTATGCTTCAAATAATGCAAAAGCCGACCAAATTATGCCACAATGATCACCAAAAAGGTGAATTTCTAAACTATATACTATTCAAACATGCAAAGCCAACAAGTATTACATGGTTGTGTATAATCAAAAGGTGGAAGACTATATAGTGTAGCCTATGTCAAATAATCAAAGGTGACCTAGTATGGTGTGGTAACTATTACAAGTGCCCCATGTGTATCTAAAACTATGGTAATGTGCTAAGTCCACACACCAGGTGGCCAAACCAAGCAATAATTGGAGGTGGTCCCCACAAGGAGGTTGAAGTGGATTTACAGAGTGTCACTCATGTGATCACTTAGAAAGAGATGTCAATGTCAGAGTATGTACACATGAAAAATGGTCCCCACATGGGATATTTTATTTTGCAAATATCACAAATGTTTGAATTATTCACTCACAGGAAGAGAATTAATTTGTTGCATGCTTCACAAGAAGACAAATAGAGAAGAAGAAGATGAAGTTTTGCATGTTCAAAGGAGAAAGACTTGCATAGCAAGCAAGCTTATTATTAGCAAATTATTTACCCTTGTTTTCTTAAAAATAGAACAATCAACTTCAAGTTTGACTATATTGTAATTAAGGCTAATAATGCCTATTTGTAATTACATGCTCTATTTTTTATTCCTTTATCTATTATTAAGTAAAGGATAAAAATAGGATGCATGGGCGAGTACAAGCCTTAGGCTATTTTTAGGAAGAGGGTAAATTTATTTTTGCTATATATTGTGTGCCTTTGCAAAGCACAAAAGGGAGGACTTTTGGATATAGGAGTACTGAAGCAATTTTTGCCATTTTTTCCTTCTGAGTGTGAATAATTTCTACCTTCCCAATTATTTGCAGTCTTGTGTATGTTTCTATTAGTCTTGTGAATGCAAATTCCCTGATTAATCATCTTACCCTGTTGTAAAATTCAGTAGTTTCTGCATGATATTAATGTGCATGTTTAGCTTAGCAGTATTGTTGTGATAATCTCCCTCAATACCTCCAAGTGTTTTGCCCTTAATATTCTGTAGAAGAATTATTGGTTCATGCACCAAAATCCTTCACATATCAATTGTGCATATACTCAGTCAAAGCCCTCATACAAATTTGGTGTAATTTGGCTTAGAAAATGATCTTAGTGTACTTTCGAGAGATAATAGGGTGTGCAAGACCAAAGAGGAAAACGAGAAAGACAAAAAGACAAGATTTAGTCACTTATGAATCATATTAATAGTGGTATGTGATTAATAGAAATGTACTAAGTACATGATTTAGTGTCTTTTTTCTTTTTATTAAAAAATTGAACCTATCACCAACAAGTGGGTATTTATACAAGTGTTATCGGTAATCGTAGATAGGGCCACCTAGAAATTCCTTCCCCACACTTCTACTTCTTCCCTTAACGTTGGCATTTAGATTTGCATCCCGATAATGAATCACTAATGTGAGAGGCTTCATTTTAAATATGAGTATGAAACTCCAAGTCAAGGGCATGGACATCCATAACTACAATGAAAATGTTAGGCTATAATTTTGTTAATGTTTTCTTATCTCTTAATAGACAATATAAGATGCATAATGAGGATATGTCCTTTTTCTCTGGTAGAGAACATATTAAATTTTTTCCTTATCTAATGTTTATCTTCCAGCTCATAAAGAATTGACGTTGATCCACCATATGCATCAAAAATATGTCCAATATTAGGATTTCACCTATGCGAGCATGTTACCTGAAACTTGTGTCAAAAATGCATCTTGAAAACATGGCATGGACATCTCAAGCGAACATTGTGAAGAAAAAACTTTTGGAGTATGTTTAAGATGTAATTGCCCTAACTTATATGTCTATAAAATGTCAAAATACATGAAATATCAGATAAAATGCCTAAAAGATATGTGGTATCATGATAAAAATAATTGTAGGATATGTAAAAAACAAGGTTTTGTTGAAAAAACCTTGGAAAATATAAGTAAAATATAATTCGAAAGTATAAATTTAGAGTCCATAACCTTTTGGAAGTATCTTCTCAGCATTTACAAAATAGAATATTTATAAGGCATTTTCTCCTAAAAAATTATCATCTTCTTGTGATGTGAAATGCATGGAGGCAAATACAACCCCCAAAGATAATTTAAGAGTCTATAACCTTTTGGAAATATCCTCTTAGGCTCTACAAAATCGAAGATTTAGAATGAGGCATTTCCTCCTCAAAACCATCATCTAACTTGTGATGTGAAATGCATGGTAACACCTAAATATAATATAAGTGGAGTGGTTTTTGTTCCTTCTTTGAAATTTAGTTGCATCTACGAAACTAGCTTATGAAAATCGACCAAATGAAAAAAATCCATAGGAAACTACTTTTTATGTATGGCCTAACAATGGTACAATAATTATGCATAGAGGCATTCTACAATGGTAGAATAGAGTGGAACTAAGGCAAACATTATTTTGCATATTTACTTTAATTTTACCATAGCATTTAAATAAGACACCTTTTTCTTACTTCACTATTAAATAATTATATACAAGTTTTCCATTTAGATTTATTTCATCTAATTTAATTTGTAAAGTTAATGATAACATTTGAAGTTGATTATTTTGTGTTCCTTCTTCAAAATTTAGTTACATCCCAAACAATCTTTTGAAAATCCAAAAATAAAAACAAAAAAATCATAGGAAACAAATTTTTTAGTATGACCAACAACAACAAAATAATATGCCTAAAGGTGTTCTACATTGATAGATGGAGTGGTGGAGTCTCATCTTATACCCATGAAATAAAAACTAAGGCCGACATTATTTCACATATTTACTTTAATTTGACCATAACATTTAAATAAGAGACATTTTTTCTTACTTCACTATTAAAAAATTATATACAACTTATTATTGTAATTTTTCCATTTAGATTTGTTTCATCTACTTTATTTTGTAAAGTTAATGATAAAATTTGGTATTTTTATGTTATAGTGTTTACAATTACTTTTCAAGATAGTTTACCTATTTAAATTATTGAGGTTTTTAATCCATGGTGAAATAGTAAATATGTTAAAATTAAAAATATAGTTAATATTTTAAAAATTATTTATTTAATCTATGATGAAATCTAAGATTTAACATAGGTATTTTATAGCACAATAATGTTAAATCTACAATTGTATGTGTTTGTTTACCTTTAATTTCTTATATCTCTATTATCTCTATTTACATATTTATCTATCTATTTAGCTCTTAAATAATACGCTAAACTTATTTACCTTTTTAAATTAGTGAGGTTTTTAATCTATGGTGAAATTGTAAGTATATTAAGTGAAAATTATAGTTAATAGAAAATACAAAATATATGATAGAAATTTATCCCTCATGGACATTAAGGAAGCTACCTTCCAAATGGCTCCTAACAAAGCTCCAAGTATTCATGGTTTCCCGTCTGAAATCTATCAAACCATGTGGGTTACTTTGGGAACAGATCTATATAATGTGTATCTTGAAGCCCAAAATTTTAATTATTGGGGTGAATTGATCAATGAAGGCAACACTAAGTTTATTCCCAAGTATGAAGACCCCGAACTAATTTTAAACCTGGAGACTAATTACCTTGCTTAATATGTCTTTAAAAAATTGAAAAGGCTTTATCTAACATGGTTACAAATCTTCTTCCTTTTATTATTAGAAGTGAGAAGACTGGTTTCATCAAACACAAGTAAATCTTAAATAAGATTATTTTTGCTTGGGAAGATATGGAGTGGGTTCTTCTCTCTAACCAGAAGGCCTTATTTATCAAAATTGATTATACCAAAGCTTATGATCGAATTTAATGGTCTTCCATTTTGACTATGCTTCAAGCTCTTGGATTTGGACCGAGATTTGTTTACATTGTGAAAAGGGTTAATAACATTGTTGGAGCATGTATTACCATCAATGGAGCTAAATCCTCTTGGTTTGGCTTATTCGATTCATTCAACAAAGGTTTCCATCAGCCCCCTCACTATATGTGTTGGCATCTGAAGGTTTTAGCTACCTCATAGCCCATAGTGCTTCTCAAGATTTAATTAAATGGATCTCTCTACTCACATTATATCAACAACTCATCAATGGCCACTTCGCTTTTATGACTATTTTCTCACATCTGCTTGAGGAGGAATAGTCTGTTCAAAATTCTTTGAACCGTCTTGAATCTCTCGCTTGGCTTCCAAATCCTCCATTCACTAGGAAAAATCCATGTACATTGTATGAATTGGGAAAATAATTGATAAAAATAATAAAATTTATATAGTTTTTAGCCTTAGATTTGTTACAAAAACACTCTTTTCTCCTCTACCTACCCTCTCATACTCTACTCCCAACTCCATTATAGTTTTCTTAAAATATGTTAAGGGTAGAATATGGCTGTAATATAACTAATACCGAGGTGATACACCAAATTTATATGAGGGCTTTGGTGAGTATATGTACAATTGATAGGTGAAAGGATTTTTTTTTAATGCATGAACCAATAGTTATTTTACGTAAAATCAAGGGCAAAACACTTCAAGGTATTGAGGAGATTATCACAACAATACTGCTAAGCTAAACATGCACATTAATATCATGCAGAAATTACTGAGTTTGCAACAGGGTAAGATGATTAATCAAGGAATTTGCATTCACAAGACTAATAGAAACATACACAAGACTGCAAATAATTGGTAAGGTAGAAAATACTTCACACTCAGAAGGCAAAACTAGAAAAAAATTGCTTCAAAAGTACTCTATATATAAAAGTCCTCCCTCGTGCTTGCAAAGGCACACAATATATAGCAAGATTAATTCTCCCACCCTTCCTAAAAATAGCCTAAGGCTTGTACTCACCCATGCATCCTATTTTTATCCTTTATTTAATAATAAATAAAGGGATAAAATAATACAAACTAGTACAAGAGGCATTAATAGCCTTTGATTACATCTTAGTCAATTGAAGTTGACTTGTTCTATTTTTAATAAGGTTGGGTGAATAATTTGCTAAAAATAAGATTGCTTGCTAGGCAAGTCTCTCTCCATGGGCATGCAACTTCGTCTCCTTCTCTGTTTTGACCTCTTGTGAAGCATGCAAAAATAACTCCCTGTTCAAGAACAAAATAATTACAATAATTGTAATATTTTGCAAAGTATAAACATCCCTGTGGGGACCACCTGCCATGTGCACATGTTCTGATATTGACATCTCCTTCAAAATGGTCACATGAGTGACACTCTGTAAATCAACTCTAGCTCCTTGAAGTGGGGACCACCTTCACTTTACCATGTTTGGCCACCTTTGTGGACTTAGAAAATATAAAAGGGGTGACCATTTTACATTACACATGCCATACTATAGTTTTGCCCCCTTTTGATAAATACATGCATGTATATCTTTCGGCCTTTGCATTTGAAAGTGTATAGTTTAGTATTTCACCTTTTCGGTGATCATTGATGGCATAATTTGGTTGGCATTTGTATTATTGAGAGCATACACTATGGTTAGACTTTGAAAGTCATTGCAATGATTATTTATTTGATTTGATGATGTGGGCGGCCCCTTCTCCATGGTGACTCACCCCTTCATGCATTTTTTCGGTGGCATATGCAACTCAAGTTGAGTTTGCTTTGATATTGTTGATCATTTTGGGCCATTGATTTCATCTCTGTTTGATCACGAGTCGTTGATCTTGAACATGCGGTTAGGGTTTCACCCCTTGCATTTAATGGGGTAGGTGACATCTGACCATGATGGTTTGCATTGATTATTGAGATCGATATGAGGACATTGATCTTGTGTCCTTGATGCTTTGCGATCGTTGATCCTTGACCGTGGTTGAGTTAGAGTTAACCCACTGCTTGGGTTCAGGCGGTAAAGGGAACTCGACCTGAATGATCATCTCATTTGGTTTTTTGGTTATGCGGCGAAGCCCTAGGACAAAATTTTTCGATGCCATTGTTGAAGCTCACTGAGCTCGGCTTTAAGCATTTCCCTAGCCTGTGGGGCCCTATGACTTTGTATCTGGTATATTTCCAGCCATTCTTTCTCTTTTTGAGCTCTCTGTGCGAGATTATGAAGGTGGCCACCATTATTGTTTCTTTGAGCTCAGCTTTCCTCTTGAATATTAGTTCCGTGGTTGCAGAGGGTGAATAAGGAACCTCCCGTACCTCTGCATTGGGTTCTTTTGCTCTGTTTTGAGCTCCTGAACAATATGGTTTGGGATGTTTCCGCCAAGGTTGAAACTTTCGAGCTCTATTTTCGTCATTCTTTGGTCTCTGTGAGCTGGCCTTCAAAGTGGCCACTATGTCTATTCTTTTCATTTGACCATCATTTAACGAAGAGAGGTAAGTTGGTTGCATGGATTTTACAAAACGTCTTCTTACCATCATTCTCTAACATAAGAACTGATACTTGATTTTCTTTGCATTTTATATGATATGTGGAAATTTTGAACTAGAAATCGTCCTGGATGTTTATTTTTCCTCTGCACTTCGTTGATATTTTGAGGGTTTTCCTCAACTCGGCTCAAACTGGTGAGTTTTCTAGTTTTGAACTATAATATTTTGTAAAATATTGATGGCTCTTGAAACGATCATAATCTGTGACGACATATAATTAACTATAGCTCAAAAAATTGTTTTTGATAACCCAAGTGTAGGTATTCTTGTCGATATAAAAGCACGTTGAATATTATCTGCTCCCATTGCTCTATAATTGAGTATTTCAGTTTTGTTGTTTGAAAATTCAAAGGTGTAACTATGATGATGTGGGTATTTGTGTAAGCTAAATTTAGTGAACTCCTGCCATGAATGATATCTTCAATTAAACCTACTTTTGCCATGAATGATTTCATGTAATAACCCACTATTTCATTGTAGTCCAGAGCCATGTATTTTGCTTTCCTGTGGTAATTTGCCAATACGCAAATCTGGGTTCTTTGTGTTTTGTCTTGTTTTTATATGAGTATTGTACAAATATCGTACTTTGTACATTGAAATTTTCGAGCTAGCCTCGAGTTGATGTAGCTTATTCTGAAAACACCATCTTTGAGTTTGAAAAACCTTTGAAAATTCCAAGGTTTGAGTTATACGAGCTTCTGTGCACCTCAGTTGGTCCGTCATGAGGGTTTTGAGTCTAAAAGCTTGACTCAAATTTCTATTATGTAATTTCTTATTTTATCAATGACCCTCCAAAATATGAGTGAAGAGTATTAATTTTTGTGCTTAAACGCAAATGCTTATTTCTTTCGCTTTGTACTTGATCTTCTTTGTATAAAATGGTAGAGGATTCTGTGTAATTATCAACTGTTTAAAAGTATGAAATCCATAGGCTTTTCTCTTATCATCTCTGATTGATCTCTTGTTGTCATTCTTTTAGAGTTGATATTCTACATTTCTTTATGTGATTCTGATACCCCATTGCTCTTCACTCCATTCATTGGTGTGTTGATATCGGAAGCATTTGCTTGAGTTGAGTTCATGAAGACCTATAGCTTACTCGATCTTGCTTGTATGACTGCTTATATGACGATCATTCATGTACCTCGTGCTTTCAGTATCCGACATCGAACTACTCCTTTCGAGAGCTATTTTTGAGGTTCAAAACAAATTGTTGGTTTACTTTTCTTAAAATAACAACATTAGTATGTTGGATTTGTTCTTCTTTGAAATAATCGGAAAATCTACTTTTCCGAAAGTTGTATGAAATTCCTTTCTTTTGTTGAGATGTTGTAGTTCCATTTCTTTTTTGCTTCAATATTTTATTTGAGCTTCATTACAACTTTATATGTATGGTGGAAAATTTGAAATGCTGATTTTTCATGGCGAAGCCTTGGAATTTTTTTTTTAGATTTCTCTCTTCCCTCCCTTTTCAATTTGTAGTAGTTATATTTTCTAATTCAAAATACAAAAATAACACCTTCTGTTGAAGCTGATTTGGTAATTGAAAGTTGAAACATTATAACTATTCATTCCTGATCATGCAATGTTTTTCTAGCTTTTCGTATCACTTTACTTAATTTACATAGTCCTTTTAAAGCATGTGATAGTTGAAAACAATGTGATGAAAAGTTGTAAATGTCCATTTTACATGGCGAAGCCCTGTCAAAATTTTCCCAAAATCTTCTTTTCATTCCTTTTCAGCTGTAATCCTTTTTTTTAACTTCACTTCTTAAAGTATGGCTTTTCTCCCTTAGTTGCAAATTGAAGTGTTCTTCTATTTGTTAGTCTCTTTTCTATATTGCAACATCTTCCATTTTAGAAGCTCATTATGAAACTTTGAGTTACATTCTTCCTTTGTTCTCGCATGCACTTATGACTCATCTATTTTCCTTGATCGCTATATGTACTTGCACACTTAGGAAATACTTAGGCTTTTTGGCCTCTCTTATGTCCATGGCTTTCTTTTCTTTTCTCTTCCTTCATTCTTTCTGAGTGAATAAAGCATGTATGTAGTTTGATATTCAAGTAAATTACATCTCTGTTTGAAGAGATTCATATGCATGAATTAGGATAGTCTAGGAATATGATTTGATCCCTGAGCTCATAACTGATAGTTATTCTTTTCTTCTTTTTAAGTACAGTGGCTTCTACAACGGAGATGAAGAAGGAACAAAAGTTGGAAATGGAGATGCTTCAATTGGAGAAAGAAACCCCAAGGCAATGATGGGTTCACTCATACTCCTTTACTTTCTCTTTCATGCATGTGTACCTTTTATTTTAGTAGTTATACTTTACTTTTCAGTTACATCCCACGACTTGTGTGGGAAACATTTGAAAATTCCTTATGAATAAAACATTAAATTCTGTAAATGAGTTGTATATTTCTTCTTGCATTTCAACTTTCTGTATGGATTGTATGATGAACTAAACAACTCAGTCATTTAATTTAATGTCTTAAACATGAAGGAAAGAACATTAATGAGAACCTGTAACATTTAATAATGAACTTTGATTTTTGTAATCTGCACCTATGTTTGCTGTCCCAAAACTCAACACTTCACCTACTTTGTAATTCGGTGTCTTCATCAAGACAACACAACTATCCTTTGGGACTTTGTGTTCTTTTGCTGAAGGTATCATGAAATTGCAGACTATGTGATCTGTTATGTTTTGTAATAGCACACATAGCTGCAAATTTCACTTAATCATTAATTAATTCAGCAAGTAACCAATAACATCAAAACTTCCTTAGCTTAGGTATACTTCACCAATTCCTTTCATCGTAATGATGAAGTTTTGAGTTGCCCATTTTTACACAAGTGCAAAAATTGTCAACAACTATTATATTACATTGGCGCGAGCTTGAGTTGCATTGGATGAGTTGTGTAAAACATTGCGGTGCAAGTTACTCATCGAGCCATATGGCAATTTGCTCATAGTGGTGTGATTGGAAAAAGTGAAGGATGTGGCCCAAGCCACAACAAATTCAAGCCACAAGAAACCCTATCCGCCTTAGGATATTTAAAGCCTTATCTAAACCAATCCCCGCTCAATTTAGGATTAAATCCCCACATCAAAATGACCGATGAAAGACTTGGGCTTAAAGCCAACAACACATGAGTTATGTGACATGGTGGACAATGATGGGTCGATGGACTTGGTGGGTAGGTGCACGATTCTAGCCCATGTGGCAAGGCGGGTGAAAGTGGTGGATAGATGTGGTGGTCGTGAAGCCATGTAGCATAGCAAATGGCATGGATGGGGACACATGACGATCGTGGCGGGTGTGAGAATGGTGAAATATGGTAGACGAGTCTTCACAACGATAGAAGGAACTCGGTTGGGCTATTTAAATGGTAAAAGTAAAATGTAAGGTGGGGTGGGGATTTGACCCCAATACCAACCCCTCAAATCCTTAGCGACAAACCAACCCGCCTAGCAGAGAGGATAATAATTTAAAGGTAAATGATCCTTATCAACAATAAATTTAGGCCCTCTTCCATTATAAAAGTGACGACCCTTCTTCTCAAAACATTCAAGCTCATTTTGGAGCTCAAAGGTTTCCTTTGAAGGAGCCAAGGAGGTCGAAATGAATCCTAAGGAGTTTAAGGTCGGGTAAAGGAAATAATGGACCCTATTTATTTATATAGGCCATTATATGAAGGAAAATTTAAGACCTATATGCATAGGCATTTTTGGAGCTAAGGCCTATATAGGCATTGTGACAAAATGGAAGTTCCAAGTTATCTCTAAGAAGACATACTCCGAGAGCCCTGAGCGAAATGGACGACGAATGAAGTTCAAATGCATTTTGGTGGTGAAATTATGGAGGATATATATTGTAAGCCCGTATTATTTGTTATAGGCATTATTTTATTAAAGTCCTATAAATGCGATGGAGAGAAATAAGACCCATATCATATATGCATCATCTTCATTAAGGATAGATATTATTTATTATCGTCAAGAAATGAAGATAAGACCTATTATTTTTAATAGGCACAACCTTATTATTAGGAGTTATTCAAACTATCCAATAGGCCACATTTGAACCACAATGTTAGAATGTAGAGACCGGAGAATCGGGATCGGGGTGCCATTGGAATACCAATCGGTATACCAAAGGACTTTGTGCTTGAAGGAGAATATGAATCAATTATGTTTATCAACCAGATAAATACTTAGATTTCAGGTTTATGTTCCATTATGTATTCATTATTATCATGATTAGATTGTATTATTTATTACATTCGTTGAAGTAGATAATATATCTTTTCTATTAATGAACTCGAAGACATAGGCATTGATCGAACTTCGTTATCAACCTATGTGTGCAATATTTTAATTCTTACATTGCTTAAAGTTGATTTTAATGGGGTAAGTTTGGAAAATAATTTAAATCCTATAAGGGTCCGTGGTCGAGTTAAAAATTTGGTCTATTATCGGATCAAGTTGGTATTATAACAAGTGATCATACTTGTAAACTTGTTAATCTCAAAAGCAAGTTAGTATTAGAGCTAGTTGTTCTTTCTGGTGAACCTATCATTCTATGAGTAGGTTGATTAGTGCAGGATGAGTTGATAGTGTTGGCATCGGATTGTAATTGTGGAGCCCAAATTGGTGGGATAGGCTGAGGGAAAAGTTTAACATACTCAATATTTTTCTCACATTTATATTTGGATTATTCCATTATATCTCATATACAGATGAGAGATCATTTGACAATCCATAGGGCATTTATTAAGATAAGCCAACATTGAGGATTCTATAGATGGTAAGAAATATAAGGTGTAATAAAAGTTGACATATTTATATGTTTAGCTATTGTTTAAGGCTTTCGAGCATTATTTATTGCTCTTATTATAAAACCAAAAAACTATTGTGCTAGATAGAATGTATTAATAAGACCCTTGTGGGAAATTTTTGTATACATCTAACCAGTTAGAGCACATTAGTAAAGACCAAATTTTGGGAAATGTTTGTACTCTTTTATACTTGCATTAGTAAGACCCCTTAGAGGGAAATTATTTTGGTGATTTTTCTAACACCATGATATGTAGTATATTTTGTCCTTGTTGAGTTATTTTTCTAGCAGGGAGGAGACAAATGAGGTCAATCCATGTTGCATGATGCAGTGGAGAAGAAAAAGTACATAAGCCACCAAATAGGAGAAATCTTCACGACAGGTTCATCATGCGAAATTATTTTCCTTATAAATTTGGTATTTAAGCTTATTGTACAAAGACTCCAAAAATGGAGCATTTTTACAACTAATCTTGCATGATGTATTAGGAAATGTTTTCCTTACACTTGTATTTGGAAGTTGTATAAAGACCATTTTAAGGGAACAAATAATATATCCTAATCATCTTTTTGAGTAATCACATTACGATTAGATACTCATACCTATAAGATTGAATAATTTTCGAGATGTTTGTGTATACAATTGAGCTCATGTGGCAGCTTAAATCTTCATTACGTGTAAAGGCTCATTGTGGTCATGCAACGGGGTAAAGCAAAGTGTCTTTGTTAGTGACATAAAAATTCTTTCTGTGTAGAGGCATAGTCCATGTAGCAGAATAAGGATTACCAGGAGGTGTCAACATAGTGGCGTATATGCCACATGTCCCAGTGATCGAATCAAGTGTCATATTGAAGAAGTAGTAGTTTGGAGACTACGGTATCAACTGCAGAGATTTATTTTGTGATGGATTTTATGATCTAGGAGAAGATGTGTAATATTTTTGGGACAAAAAGCCTTTCCCATTGGGGAGGTGTGATCTAGAGGTCAATATGGAGGATATATGTTCCCTAAATCTCCTAGGATTGACACAATACAAAATATCTCTTAGAGAGCTTTCCGTCGACTATTTGAACGTCGAAAATGAAGTTCGTACGTGTAAATGGTGGCTGGTCAAAGTTGTGGTCAATGCAAGGGCAAGATCGTGTGCAACCGACAAGTCACGAAAAAATGGCAAGAATATTGTGAGAAGGTACGAGATGGTTTTTTGGCCTTCGATTTTCAATGCATGATATATGTCTTCTTCAAGGCCGATCAAAAAAACTATTTATCATGTGGTGAGTCCTCAGGCCACCATGTGGCATGCCAC
Organism: Taxus wallichiana var. yunnanensis; assembly: GCA_018340775.1. Taxonomy (NCBI): domain Eukaryota; kingdom Viridiplantae; phylum Streptophyta; class Pinopsida; order Cupressales; family Taxaceae; genus Taxus; species Taxus wallichiana. The sequence goes on from CM031237.1 coordinate 286,126,384, forward strand.
CACTTCTCCCAAGTCAACTCAAGGCGGTGATAGAGTAGCTCATTGAGCCATGGACTGAGTTCGAGTTGCATTGGTGAGTTAGAGGGGTGAGCTATTATATTGCATTGGTGAGTTCGAATTGCATTGGATGAGTTGTGCAAAGCATTGCAAGGTGAGAAATTTGCTCATAGTGGTGCGACTAGAAAAAGTGAAGGACATGTCCCAAGACACAACAAACCCTATCCACCTTAGGCTATTTAAAGCCTTATCTAAGCCACTCCCCACTAGATGTGGGATTAACTCCACACACAAAAATGACAGGTAAAGACTTTGGTGTAAAGCCAACAATGCGGAGTTATGTGGCATGGTGGACATCGATGGGATGGTGGACTCGGTGGGTAAGTGCAGACTGGCCGAGCCCACGTGGCAAGGTGGGTGAAAGCGGCAGATAGATATGGCATCGGGGAAGCCACGTAGTACAATGAGCGACATGAAGACGGGGACACGTGGTGGTCGTGGTAGGTGACAGTGGTTGGCAACATGGTGGACAGTCTTTGCAATGACTAAACATCCAAAGATAAATACAAGGTAGGATTGGGGGATTATACTCCCCATACTAACCCCCTCAAATCTACGGTGACCAAATAACCCTCTTAACATGATGGGATGATAATGAAAAGGAAAATAGGCCTTATCAACAAAAAAACCGGGGCTCTTTTCCATTATAAAAGGGAACCGACCCTTCTTCTAAAAACACTCGAGCTCATTTTTGAGCTTAAAGGTTTCCTTCGAACTAGCCCGAGGAGGTCAAAATGAAGCCTAAGGAGTTTAAGGTGGGTAAAGGAAATAATGGACGTTATTTATTTATTTAGGCCATTATGTGAAGGAAAATTTAAGACATATATTATTATATAGGTATTATTATTTTTAAGACCTATATTCATAGGCATTTTTGGAGCTAAGGCCTATATAGGCATGTAAATATAAGTCCTATTTATATAGGCATTGTTATGAAATTGAAGCTCCAGGTTCTCTCTGAGAAGACATACTTTGAGCTCGAGCCAAGATGGATAGCGGATGAAGTTTGAAGGTGTTTTGGCGGTGAAATATTGGAAGCCCTATATTATTTGTTATAGGCATTATTTTACTAAAGTATTATTAGGCATATGGAGAGAAATAAGACCTATATCATATAGGCATAATCTTCATTAAGGACAAATATTATTTGTTATCACAAAATGAAGATAAGACCTATTACTTTTAATAGGTGCAACCTTGTTAGTAGGAGTTTTTCAAACTATCCAATGGGACACATTTGAGCCACACTTCATAATGCGAATCTTCGGAGAATCGACTAGGGTTCCATCCGGGAAGACCAATTGGTATACCAAAGGACTTTATGCCTGAAGGAGAATATTGGATCGAATTTGCTTATCAGTTGGGATAGCTACTTGGGTTTCAGGTTCATGTTCCATTATGTATTCAATATTATCATGCTTAGATTGTATTATTTGTTATAGTTGTTAAAGTAGATAATATATCGATTCTATTAATGAACCTAGAGACGTAGGCATTCTGCTAAACTCCGTTATCAACCTATGTGTAGTATTTTAATTCTTGCATTGCTTAAAGTTGATTTTAATGGGGTATGTTTGGAAAATAATTTAAAGCCTATAGGGCAATTCTCGCCAAGTTAAAAAATTTGGACAATTTTCAGATAAAGTTGGTATAAGAGCAGGTGATCGTGTTTCTAAAATTTCTAATCTCTCAAGCAAGTTACTTATCGTGAGCTGGTTGTTCATGTAGGTGAACCTTTCATTCTTCAAGCTGGGGATGATTAGTGTAGGATAAGTTGATAGTGATGGTATTGGATTGTACTCGTGGAGCCCATATTGGTGGGATAGGATGAGGGACAAGTTTATCATCCTCAGTTATTTTCTCGCATTAATATTTGGAATGTTCCATTATATCTCATATGTAGATGAGAGATCATTTGAAAATCCACAGGTATCTATTGAGATAGGCCAACACCGAGGATTATACAACTATTAAAAAATCTAAGGTGTAATAAAATTTGACATATTTAGATGTTCAACTATTGTTTAAGGCTTTTGAGTATTATTTATTGCTCTTATTATAAAACCAACAAGCTATTGTGCTAGATAGAATGTATTAATAAGACCCCTTGTCAGGCAATGTTTGTATACATATAATCGGTCGAGCACATTAGTAAAGACCCAATTTTTTTGAATTTTTGTACTCTATTATACTTTTATTAGTAAGACCCCAGAGGGAAATTATTTTGGTGATTTTTCTAACACCATGATATGTAGTATATTTTGTCCTTGTTGAGTTATTTTTCCAAAGTAGGGAGGAGACAAACAAGGTCAATCCACATTGTAATGCAGTGGAGAAGACAAAGTACATAAGCCACCAAATAGGAGAAATATTTGTGATAGGTTTATCATGCGAAATTATTTTCCTTATAAATTTGGTATTTAAGCTTATTGTACAAAGACTCCAAAAATGGAGCATTTTTACAACTAATTTTGCATGATGTATTAGGAAATGTTTTCCTTACACTTGTATTTAAAAGTTGTATAAATACCCTTTTAAGGGCACAAATAATATCTCCTAATCATATTTTTGAGTGACTGTTATAATTAGATACTCATATCTATAAGCTTGGAGAATTTTTAGTTGTTTTGCGTGATACAGTTGAGGTCACCTGGTGGCAACTCAAATTTTCATTTTGTGTAAAGGCTCATTGTGGCCATGTATCCGGATGGTACCTAATCATCATCTTCATTGGGGCTTGTAACATGTAGAGGCCAAAACCGTGTAGTGGGGAAAATCACCATCGAAACTTCTCAATACGTGTAGAGGCCAAGGCCATGCAATGGGGTGGAGCAAATTATCTTCATCAATGACACAAAAATTCTTTATGTGTAGAGGCATAGTCCATGTAGTAGAATAAGGATTACCAGAAGGTGTTAGCATAGTGGCGTACATGTCACATGTCCCAATAATTGAACAAAGTGTCGTATTGAAGATGTATCGATTCGGAGACTACATTATCGAATTTGCAGAGATCTCTTCGGTGAAAAAGTTCATAATCTAGGAATGAAGGTGTAAGCTTTTTGGGATAAAAACACTTTCCCATTGAGAGGTTTGATCCGAGAGGTAGATATGAAGGACATATTTTGCCTACATCTCCCATGATCGAGAATAGTATAGAATATATCTCATAGATCTTTCCGTTGACCATTTGAACGTCGAAAATGAAGTTTGTATGTCTAAACGGTAGTTGGTCAAAGTTGAGGTCAATGCAAGGGTGAGACCTGTAAGAACCGATAAGGCATGAAAAAGTGGAAAAGGGATTGTGCGAAGGTATGAGATAATGTTTTTTTGTCATGATAGTGACAGTCGGGTTGGCAACATGGTGGACGGGTCTTCGTAGTGGCAACAAGGACTCTGGTTGGGCTGTTAAATGACCAAAACAAAATGCAAGGTGGGCACGAGGGTTCCACCCGATACCAACCCCTTCAAACCAGTAGTGACCAACCAACCCTTCTAGTATGACAAGATGATAAGGAAAAGGCATATAAGCCTTATCAACAATAAATTTCGCCCTTTGCAATTATAAAAGGGACCCGATCCTTCTTCTCAAAACACTTAAGGTCATTTTGGAGCTCAAAGGTTTCCTTTGAAGCATCCCGAGGAGGTTGAAATGAAGCCTACAAAGTGTAGGGTTGGGTAAAGGAAATAATGGACCCTATTTATTTATACAGGCATTATGTGAAGGCAAATTTAAGACCTATATTATTATATAGGCATTATTATTTTTTAGACCTATATTCATAGGCATTTTTGGAGCTAAGGCCTATATAGGCATGTAAATATAAGTCCTATTTATATAGGCATTATTACATAAAATTATAGCTCCAAGTTCTCTCAAGAAGACATACTCCAAGCCCGAGCGAGATTGATGATGGATGAAGTTTGAAGGCGTTTTGGTGGTGAAATTATGGAGGAAAAATATTGTAAGCCCTATATTATTTATTATAGGCATTATTTTACAAAAGAACTGTTAGGAATATGGAGAGAAATAAGACCTATATCATATAGGCATCATCTTCATTAAGGACATATACTATTTGTTATCCTCAAAATGAAGATAAGACCTATTATTTTTAATAGGCACAACATTGTTATTGGGAGTTATTCAAACTACCCAATAGGCCACATTTGAGCCACACTTCAGAATGCAGAGCCTGGAGAATCGACTGGGGTGCCATTTGGAAGACCAATTGGTATACCAAAGGAATTTGTGCCTAAAGGGGAATACTCGAATTGAATTTTCTTATCAACCGGTATAGCTACTCAAGTTTTAGGTTCATGTTCAGTTATGTATTTAGTATTATCATTCTTAGATTGTATTATTTGGTACAATCGTTGAAGTAGATAATATATCGGTTCTATTAATGAACCCAAAGACGTAGGCATTCGCCAAATTTAGTTATCAACCTTTGTGAAATATGTTAATTCTTTCATTTCTTAAATTTCATTTTAATGGGGTTGGTTCGAGAAAATAATTTAAATCCTATAGGGTTCTGTGGTCGAGTTAAACAATTTGGTCAATTTTTGGATTAATGCGGTCCTTGTACATAGTGTGAAAATGTTTTATGACACCTCTTATATCAATTATTCAACCTATGCTAACTCCTAAACTATTAATACACACACACACACACAAAGACAATTCAAATATTTAAAATGCATTTTTGGAGGGAAACCCCAAATACCACTTATTACAATGCTATAAGAGTCCAAATGGACTAGAAAATGTCATGATCACCCATATGTACCTTCCACATCTTAAGACACCTGTGAAAATCAAAATGTGGTTATTTACGTAAAGTGATGCTCCTGCATCAAACATAAAGTTAATCCCCAAGTTGGGAGACATAACAAATTTCTAACTGTAGACCTATCACCTTGCTTAATGTATTACAAAATAAATGTAAAGGCTTTGTATAATGTTTCCAATCTTTTTCCTCTTATTTATAGAAGTGAGCGAGACTAGTTTAGGTAAGTGCGAAGTGGGGGTCAAAAAGTGGACAAAAACATGAAAAGATGAAACGCACTCACGTTTTAATTTGTTTGGCTCGGTAATCACCGAATCTATAACACGTACGCGTTTCAAAGAAGTCAAAATGCATACGTGTTTTGAGTAGTATGGACCAGGTATATGTGTTTTGGTGGTTTATACTTACAAAAATAAATGTTTAACTATACTCCAATAGTTATAATTTAGAAGATAGTTTTTCAAAATCTAATCTGATTAGTACTTACTCATTTTAAGGATTTCAGCAAATGACCTAAAACTTTCAAGGCATATATATTGTAGTCAGTCTTTGTTTTGGGAAAGCATATAGTCATTTTTTAGGGTCTTTGACCTTCTAAAATGGATTTTGGCCATACCACTACTTGAATTGGTACTAATTTTAAAATTTGGTCCATAATTCACTTTAGTGACCATGAATTAACTCTATGATGTTTGTCTACTTCTTACTAAAAAGAGATCCTCACTTTGTAGATAGAGGATTGTTCCTGAATGGGATTCTTGTCCTATGACCAAAATGAGGTGATTGAAATGTTCCTCCTCCTTAAGGTGTGATAACACTACTAGGTGTCGAATGAGTTATTACTTAATAGTACAAGTGAATTACATCAAGTGAACTCAGATGATTGCTCATTCTAAGAAATATGGTGCTCCATCTAAAGATCATCCCTCACCTTTCCTAGCTCTAAAATCATCCTTTCATGGAATCAAATTCATGATTCTCATACATTTTTTTGCTCATATGCCTCTTATGGAGACAACTGATGCCTTAATACTTCACGAGATAATGGTCCTTGATAACTCGGTGACATGACTAGCTCATTTTAGCTTGTTTCGAAGGGTGTTCAATTAACTACTGAGAATGGCCAAAAATTCCTTTTAGGCCTTCAAAGGAAGTAGTCTCTCATCAAAACTAAATGAGTCGATCGATCACCTTAAACACTATTCCCTACACACCGAAACACACTGAATGATCTTTTAGGAATTTCCTTTGGGTGAGGGTTTATGATTTAGGGTTTAGGGTTTAGGGCTAAGGGTTTAGGACTCAAGGTTTAGAGTTTATGGTTTAAGGTTTAGTGTTTAAGGCTCATAGTTTAGATTTTAGGGTTTAGGGTTTAGGGCTTAGGGTTCATGGTTTAGGGTTTAGAGTTTAGGGTTTATGGTTTAGGGTTAAGGGTTTAGGGTTTAGGGCTCAAGGTTCAAGGTTTAGGGTTTAGGGGTCAAGGTTGAGGGTTTGAGGTTTATGGCTCAAGGTTCGGGGTTGAGGGTTTAGGGTTTAGGGTTGAGAGTTGAGGGTTCAAGGTTTAGTTTTTAGGGTTTAGGGTTGAGGGTTTATGTTTGAGGGTTCAAGGTTTAGGGTTTTGGCTTAGGGCTTATGGCTTAGGGCCTAGGGTTCAGGGCTTAGGGTTTAGGGTTTAGGGCTCAAGGTTTAGGGTTTAGGGGTCAGGGTTTAGGGGGTAAGGGTTTAGGTTTTAGGTTTTAGGGTTTATGGTTTAGGATTTAGGGATTAGAGTTTATGGTTTAGGGCTTAGGGTTTATGGTATAGGGTTTAGGGTTTAAGGCTCAGTGGTTTAAGGTTTAGGGTTGAGGATTTAGGGTTTACGGTTTAGGGTTTAGGAGTTAGGGTTTAAGGTTTAGGGTCGAGGATTTAGGGTTTATAGTTCATGGTTTACCATCGAGCTCTATGTGTGTGCCTTGCATACTCATAAACAATTTCCTCTCTAAATTTTACCATATATTATGATACAGGTAATTGTTGTGTAACAAGCTCACATCTCTCAGATTCTTTTCCATCTTTTAATTGATATGCCACCAATTTATATTTGCTGAAACCAACCAATCCATTGCACGTTCCATCCAAACATGCTTTGTTATAAAAAAAATTGTCTAGTTGATTTTTCACAAAATATTGTCGAAATAAACTCCCTTGAAGATTTGGGTGGGAAATTTAATCCACACTCCTGCAACATGATGTCACTATACAAAATACAATGTGTTTGGAAAAAAAAAACATAATGCATTGAAAATTCAACATGATGCCTACAACAAGTGGTGCGTGAGTGATTGATTTTCACATAAAAGAGTTTGATCATTTCAAAGAATCTTTGGCTAATGTTAATTTTTGGATTTTCATTCTTAAACTTAGAGAATAATTGTGTTTGAGTCATATCAAAGAAATGTTTTACACATAATTCACAATTATGAGAACCTATTCTTCTTTATATTGTATCTCTTCTATTCAATGACACCCTTGTGTTCTCATTCCAAATTTTACAATTAATTCTTTTAGAATATCATATTTATTTTTGTCTTTCCGTAGGAGTCTCGCTAGCAAAATTCCAATAGTTAGTGTTATTGATTGAATCAAGACATTTACGTCTCTCTATTTATTTCATTAGTGTTTTTATATTTAGCTTCAAAACGCTACTTGTTTTTATAATCAAGAGTTTAGTAACTATTTTATCACTTACTATACAATTAATAAGTGCATGCGTGTAACATTACTATATTTGGTGCATCTTTTTCCACCTACAGATTAGGAATGTTTTATGTATGTTCTCAACAATTGACACATTTTGATCAACAACATTAGATGTTCTTAACCCTGTGGTCTACATTATAGGTCTCATCTTAATTAATTTCATCAATGTAACAAATAATTGACATCTTTGTGTGTCATTTAAATTCTCAAAGTAATTATCCCAAATTCCAATAGCTTTTCTTCTCGTATTTCTTTTAGACATTTTATTAGGCATTGGTTTTATAATGTTTTCATCAATTTCAATTAAGTGAATTGGTTTTCTTCGCAAAATGGAAGGAGGTGTTCTTAGAGGTGAAGATTCATTAATAAGGTTAATTTCTTCATTCAAGTATTTCCATACAATTTTCGGGGTTAACTTTTGGATTCTCGTAAAGGTTTAATAATTGGATTCATATCAAATTATTCATCTATACCAACATTATCAATCAATTCAATATCATTATTAATTGCAAAATAATTATTCTCTACATTTTCATCATGTATTTCATCCTCATTTTCTAATACATTAGCTACATTTGATATAGCAGATGTACCTTTCCCCGCACAAAGTTTCGCATTCTCTTTAATTTCTTTATTCTCATCTCTTCCAATTTCTCCGGTGTCTTATTCTTGACTTTCCTCTTGTCCTTATCTCTACTTTTATCGCCCATGATTAGAAAAATTCAAGCTGGTTGGGTATGGGACAAAATGAACCACTAAAAATCGTGTAAGCATGTACAAAAATTGTAGACCGGACATAATGGATGCATAAATCCCATGAAAGAGATGAAAGGGACGATGGGGGGACATAATATATAAACAAATAATAACATGTACACGTTATAATGAGTACGTGTTATGCTTTTTCCATTTTCCAACCGATGCCTCAAGGCTTCGGATCTGGCTTTGTATCCCTAAGCCTCGAGGCATGGACCTACACAAACACAACAATTCACGTGTTTTACGGGGAAAATGCAAAAATCCAACTTCCGCCATGATAAATCAACATTCGATTCGCTTCAAAAAAATATATACCACGACGTAAAGCGAGTTTCTTCTTTTATAAATATAATTAAATTCCAATTTTTCTTACAAATATAAGGTTTCCATATTATTAATTTTCTAACTATGCCTTTTTATTGCTAATTTTTGAAGTTTAAACATGTCTATCTTTTGTCGTGTATCTTTTTTTTTTACTCATCGAAATTGAATAAAAAATTTTAAGCACAAAATAGGACTAATTCTATACATATTTCAAAAACAAAATTTTGATATTTTTTGAGGTAGTTAGGGGGCATGGTCGGAGCTCGTTATTTTTCAAAACATTAAATTTATGTACTAGAAAAATCATCAAAAAATAGTCGCTAAAAAATCTAACACAAACTAGATGCTCCTAGCTATCTTTCTACCAAAGGGTTTTCAAAAATACTAAATGGTGCTAAAAAAATGGTTGGGGTCATGAAAGTCACTCTATTATGTTTTAAAAAAAGGAGCACATGTAGGTATTTTAGTTATTTGACCTACTTAAACTCATTTGTTTTCAATAAAATTTAGTAGCTTATAAAGTAGACTCAAAATGCTATGATTTATGTTTAAACAACATCTTCCAATATTGAGTGTAACTATTTCAAAAACTCATACAAGTGGAAGTTTTTTATCTTTTAGAAAAATATGAGCACTTAAGACCCCCTTTTGGCCCCCCAACTTGGTGCAATTACCCATATTTTTGGTAAATAGTTTTTTGAAAGGGACTATACATTTGTACAACAAGGCTCAACAACCAGATATAACAATTGTACCGGAATAAAAGATGGTCAAAATCAGGATTTTACAATAAAGCCCAAAAGGAGAAAAACATTTCTACCAAGAAATGTACCAAAGACAATAGAAAACAACAAAAAACAATAAATAAATAGTAATAATTCATAACTTAATCGTTGGTTTCTGTGCAAATAATTTTCTTCTTGTTACAAACTGTAATCCATTCATCAAAATATTTCTGTAAAGGAATACAAACTTCAAGATCTACAATTGGTTGATATGTATTGTTTGAGCATCTAGGAGGAACATTCTCCTTAATCTACAGCACTCTTTTGGTTCATTGTTTCTATCTTCTTTGTTTCACCCCGGATGAGTACTTTTTGCATGATCTGTGATCTCTCTCAAAGGGGTTTCGGGGACTATTTCCATTATGTCTTCCTCCTTAGCATCAAAAATAGGGATATCCTTAGGTTCAAATACCATATGTTCCAGGAGGGAATTTTTCCACCAGTTAGCATTCTCATTTTTACGTTTTTACCATCTCATAATTAGAAGTAAAGTGTCCCAAAGAGAAACATTTCCTACATCTAAAAGGCATACCCTCATAGTCCAGAGGTCGATTCTAAGTTCGATTTTGCACCTTCAGCTTAATGTGAGATAGAAGATCCTTTGAAGTATCAACCTCAACAAGTATTCTTGCATAGGTTGTATGTGTGAAATCAAAGGTTTGGGAGTCAATGTTGATGATGTTGCCCAAGGTATTTCCTATGGATATCAGACAATTTTGATCCCAAAATTGAAGAGGTAGGTGGGGTAATCTGATCCAGATCGGTTTACGGGAAAAGGATTCAGTGAGAGGGTTGAATGACAAAAACCAAGGTTTTAAATTATGGTATTTTTGTTGGTAGACCCAATTTTTTTTAGAAATGATATCCTTATCATCTATGGATTCAAAATCTACAATAAAAATTTTGTTAGCATAAGGGTAGAGATCTAACCTTCCTTCTAGAAGCGTGATCCAATGCTTGGAGATCCATTCGTGTAGGATAGGTAGGCTAGGCCAGAGTCCAACAAATTTGCAGATCAGGGCATGTTCTTGATAAAATGAATGTGTTTCTAGGACTTCATCTTCAAAGGTTACCCATGGGTTTCTCTCAACAGGCCTCATGGTTTTGAGCTTTGGCTTCTATTGCAAAACCTCCCTGAATGAGCAATGGACCAAAGACTCCTCCGTTGCAGGTGTTTCCTGGCTATGAACAGGGGAGAAAACTCTAGTGTGTGAAATATTTCCTTCCAGCAGGTTATTAGCACCATTGTTGGATCTTTTGCTAGATCCACCTATGCAGTTGTTTCTTCCAAGACCGCTAGTAGGATTCTGATTGGATCCCCCATTAAATTTAGTAGCTGGAGCTCCAAAAGGAGCCATTAATTTCTCAAGAAATAGGTCCTTGGGTGATAGCTTCGATTTATGTGGTGAGTTGTCTACGCCCTACGTGTGCACAACTCCACTTCCTCCCTTTTTCATCTTTCCCACCACGTTTGATACAAACGCCTTTGCATGACCTCGAACTATAGCGAGATGACATCATCTCCACATGTTCTTTTCCTTGTGGAAATAGAGGGATCGAGCCTAAGGGACCACCCAAACACCCACCGCCGCCAAAGGTTTGTTTAGGGTTTTAGCTCTACTTAGGGCTCATGCTTAGGGTTCATGGATTTCCTCATCATAAAGCTCGATATATGTATGTATGTATGTATGTATGTATGCATGTATTGATTAAGTAAGAAATAATTAAATATTTTACCCCATACATGTTTTATCTCATTACTAATTTAATTATATATCTAAAAGATTACAACTTAAAGATAATTTAACCTATACATGTAAAATATCTTACCATAGATTCTATATAAGTAAAAACTAAGTTAAATATTTTATCCCATACATATTACTAACTTAAATCAATTGTATCACGTAGAGAATAGAATTTGGTTCTACCGCAACTGCGGTGGACACTCATCATCCAGACCCTTGGTTCCTCGGCCATCTAGAGGTGTATATCCTGATTCCCTCTCTCTATATGGGATTTATAGGGCTCTCCCAATGGCCTACTCTATATATCTAGGAGAGATTTATACCTCTCTATTTCTATGGCGATGAGCTTGCACTCACAGATGAGAATATCTCCCCATATATAAATTTAGGAGACTCCCTAGATTCTATGGAATCTGCTTTGGGCACTACCCTAGTCACTGCCGAATCTACCCGATTGAGACCTCAACACTATCTGGTTAAGTGCACAAAGATTGGGGACAAAAAGGGGGTCAAAAAGGGACACCTTTTACCTGAAATCAGAAAAACTTTAACTTCATCGAATAATTCGGAATGCCTATGCTCAAAATTAGACAAAGTGATAAGAATAAGTACCGTAGATCTCATAATCTAGTTTATAAACTACTATTTTTTTAAATGTTAGAGATTAAGAGGGTCAAATGTGGTGCACACACAAATTATGTCTATTTTTGTGTCAAAATGATAAGAACCTATTATGTGTGCGCCCCCCTCCCCCGCCATTTTTTCAATTCTATTTTTTTTTCAACAAATCCATTTAGTAGAAAGTTAGCTAATACCATGTACAAGGTCCCATTAATTTTTCATATTTTTTGGATGCATGTATAATTTTTATTAATCTTCAAAGTGCACATATCCCAAAAATGAAATATTTGTGTGTGCACCCCCATAACTTTGAGAAAAAATCATTTTTAGTTTTTTTACTACGTGTAGAATGGAGTTTAGAAAAAATCACTTTTTTTAATTTGGATGATAAAATCGTAAATTGTGCACGAAAAATGTATGCATAGGTTTTTGCAAGAAAACAAGGCACTAGTAAAAAAATGGATGAAAGACTTCTAAAATAATCGGATATTAGAAAGAATTATATTGTCATCAAGGTAAAATCAAGGTTAACATCGTAGTAGGATATATTTTTGAATATGATGTTTTAATGCACGAGATATTGGGGTGCTCATGTGAAATTTTGATGTTTTTTTTCTCAAACACGGTTTTAAACAAGCATAAATAGTCCAAACCTTTGGTTTGGTAATCCAAGGGAAATCCAAACCTATGGATTGGGAATTTCAAACCTAAAAAAAGGTGAAACACGAACACGCTAGAAGGCACTCGTGTTTCAAAGTGTTATGGGGTATATGTGTTTGTGGCATGCTTTTATCTACAAAAATAAATGTTTAGGGATCATGGCTCAGAGGTTTAGGGATCAGGGTTTAGGGTTAAGGGTTTAGGGTTAATGGTTGAGGGTTTTGGATTTTTTGTTTTGGGTTTATGATTTAGGATTTATGGTTTATGGCTTAGGGTTTAGGTTTTAGGTCTCCGGTTTAAGATTTACAATTTAGGGCACATGATTTAGGGTATAGGGTTTAATGTTAGGGTTTAGGATTTACGGTTTAAGGGTTAGGGTTTAGGGCTTAGGGTTTAACAATACCTTTCAGTAGACTCCCCTCTTAAGGATCATATTCATATTTGAAGTATCATCATCAAAGAGGAAAGCTCCCTTGTCAAATTGGTTATTCAATATGACATGGAAGATGAGTAAAGCAAATGAAATATGGAGAATTATATTTCATTGGTAATTAGTACTAAGTATTAAAAAGACTAATATGGCTTTTGACAACTCGACTACGAGGTCATGAAAATATTAGGACCATATTTCCTAGTCTCATGCCTAGAACCATCATTAAGTCTATTTGTGCAAAATAAACATAGTGATAGGGGTATGGCTAAGAACACAAAGGAGTTATCAATCACCTAGTAAATATTTCTTGTTTAGTTATGAAAAGGATTCAGTTGGCATATGGCTTAGTGACCTTCGATTCATTGATAATTCCTTCTATGATAAACCCATGGATGCTTTCAAAAGTGCCCTAAAAAGATAGGGGTAGTCATCAAGCCCAATGAAGGTTGTGATGTGATGTGTCAAAACTATATATTTCAAGAACCTCTTCTTCCTTGAAAGTTCATGCTCTATCTTAGTAATGATGTCTCCTTGTATCCAAGGATCAAGTAATACTAAGGTCTGTGGTAGGATTGGACATTCATGAATCATCGATCATCTGAATTAGAATGTTGTTACATCTAGAGAAAAATTCTCAAACATTGGAGTAATGCATCTTGGAAAATAAAATTTAACTTCATAAATCCTCTCAAATTTCCACACTAGGTCATTTTTCTTGTCCTGTAGTGGGTATCAAACAAAAAGATTTTTTTACTATAATTACTTACGAAATGCATTCCTTTTCTTTGAGAATATCTTTATAAATGCAATCCAACTTTCCAAGTTCTCCATATTTTCCAAATTTGGGGCGAATTGACATTCTAGACCTTTGAAGGCGTGAAGAAAATGGCAAGTTCATTTCCTCCAAAACCCTTAACCCGGAGCCCTAAACCCTAAACCCTAAATTGTGAACCCTAAACCCTAAGCCCTAAATCTAAACCCTAAACCCTCAACCCTAAACACTAAAACCTAAACCCTAATTACCAAACTTTGAGCCCTAAACCCTAAACCCTGAACCTTGAGACCTATACTCTAAACACTCAACCTTAAGCCCTAAACTTGAGCCCTAAATCCTAAACTATAAACCCTAAACCCGGACCTTAAACCCTAATCCTGGACCTTAAACCCTAATCCCTAAACCTTTAACACTAAAAATACTTGTTGGAAAGACTTCTAAAAAAAGATACTAATGAGAATGATTGAAATTGGTACAAAAATTTTGAAGGAGGAAAATATCAAATATCCAAGAAAATTTTGTACAACCCTTTTCTAAGCAACCCCTTCCTGTGGGAAGCTTGCACAAAGAAATGTTACCCAATAGAGCTATCTTCTTTTTCACATCGCATGGGAACTATTTCAATCTTTGTAATGTTTTTTTCTTACCCATTCTTATTAGTATTGACAGAGAGAATTCAAATGAAAAGGGTTCATTTGCTTTGTAGGCATAACATTAAAAAGATTCATCACAATTTGATTCCTTTCATTTGTTGATATTTTGAAGGAAGGAAATGCCAGATATCCAATATTAATTTGGTATAAAGAAATGTTACCCAAAATAGATATCTCCTTTTTCTATAGCTTGTGAAATATTTGGAGCTCCAAGAGTGTTATAAATAGCACAATTATATGCGTAAGATCAAGAAACATTCAATAGTGTAATTATATGTGGGGAGAAACATGTTTGGAAAAGACGTGTAATATATAAGGTTTGTCGATCCTTATAGTGCGAGAAGGTCAAGAGAATTTTTCACTTTATAATCACTACTGTAGACCGAAGATCATCAAGTGCGGAAGATCAATACCATTAGATTGTTTGTTCCCTAAACATTAAACCCTAAATCCTAAACCCTAAACCCTGAGCCCTAAAGACTAAATCATGGACCCTAAACCTTAAAATGTAAACCCTAAACCCTAAACTATAAACCCTAAACCCTAAACATTAATCCCTTAACCCTTAACCCCAAACCTAAACCTTAAACTCTAGGCTCTAAACCCTAAACCGTAAACCCTAAACCCTAATTATTGAGCCCTTAACCTAAACCATGAACATTGATCCCTAAGTTCCCTAAAACATAAACCTTAAACCTCAACCCTTAACCCTAAAAACTTTACCCTTAACCGTGCAACATTAAAAACAAAGGAGTTCATACTGGTATTATGTTTGGATGAGGTTCGACTCTTGAGGATCATATTCATATTTAGTGTATCGTCGTTAAAGAGGGCAACTCCTGTCCAATTGGTTATTCAAGATGACATGGAAGATGAGAAAAGCAAAGGAAATATGGAGAATTATATTTCATGGGTAATTATTTCTAAGTATTAACAAGACTAATATGGCTTCCGACTACTTGACTATGAGGGCATGAAAATATTAGGACCATATTTCCTATTCTCGTGCCTAAAACTATCATTGAGTCTGCTTGTAAAAAATAAGCATAACAATATGGGAATGACTAAGAACACATGAGGGTTATCAATCGCCTAGTAAATATTTCTTGTTTAGTTATGAGTGGGAGTCAATTGGCCTATGGCTTAGTGACCTTCTATTCATTGATAATTCCTTCATGATAAACCCATGGATGATTTCAAAAGTGCCTTAAAAAAGATAGGGGCAATCATCAATCCGCAGTGAAGGGAGTGATGTGATTTTCAAACAAATTGAAATGCAAAAATGATTTAGATGTCATAACATGAATTTACAAATATCTCTATCATTATAAATGGAAGCCAAGTATGCAGTGTCTCCTGTATCCAAAGATCGAGGACTACCGGGGTCCGTGGTAGGATTGGACATTCGGGAATAATATAGTGTCTAAATTAGAATGTTGTTTCATCTTGAGAAACATTCTCAAACATTGGATTAATGCATCTTGGAAAATAAAATTGAACCTCATAAATCCTCTCAAATTGCTAGTCTAGGTCCTGGTCTAGGTTGTGTTCCTGGTCCTATTTCTATTTTGAGTTCTAGTTCAGGTTGTGGTCATCAAATATGGAATTTTCACGAAAGGAATCCACACTTGAATAATTATTCCCATTTAGATTGTTGGAAATGCTAATGACAGTGGTAGTGCCTGTGGAATTCGGTTGGTGGAAGGTGGGGTTGTGCCCTTGATTTTTTCTCATGGCATTATTGGTAGCCTTTTTAGTATTACTAGAGAGAACTCCCCATGTTTGTGTGATAAGTTTAAAAGCTCCCTCAGCTCCTGGGAACTTATTTTTATCAGGATGTAATAATAAGGCTAGTTTTAGCAGGTATTAACAGAAAATAGAAAATAATTTTGATTGGAATTACTTACGAAATGCATTCCTTTGCTTCGAGCTTATCTTTATAAATGCAATTTGGCTTTCTAATTTCTCCATATTTGCCAAATTTGGGTTGAATTGGCATTATGGACCTCTAAAAGCATGAAGAAAATGGTGATTTCATTTCCCAACCTTTCTTAAAGTGAATTTAAATGAAATGAAATTTAGAATTTGGAGGTGGTACATGGTAGACACGATTGTCCTACCATAGATTTACTTATTATGATAAGTGGGATTTTGAGATTACATTCATGAGAATACAATTATTACTATGGCATGGTTGATGCAACTCCTTAAAGCCTCCCATAACTATGAATACCTCTCATACGAAACCGCATACAAGTGGATATATGTTAACCAAATTAATCAAACCTCCTTGAGATTAATAAGGGTGTTTAGGAATGTTTTTAGCTTTCTTGAAGAGTTTGTAGTGTAGAGAAACCAAGATATGACCAATGAACCTTGTTCTTATGCAATGTAAGGGAAATTTTGGTAAAGACAAGTGAGAGGAGTCTTTAGATGAGTGTTGAGCAACTAGATGAGTGAAATAGGTGGTTTAGTTATCTAAGAACATGATGGAATCCTAAAACTCCTACAAATATCAATAACCAATCAATAACACATCTAAAACTCCTACAAATATCAATAACTAATCCAAAATTCCCCAAAACCTAAACAACGCCTATATTCTTTCACAAAACAGATATAGATTGTATAATTTAAACCCTAAAATCTTGAAGGTTGAATGTTGAAATCCTGAAAAAATACCTATGTACTGATTCGACTAGAATTTGAAAATTTTCTTCTAAAAATGTGTAAGATAGATTTGTGAGACTAGTTCCATAAGGTGTAGAGTGACCCTAACATCTTATATTTACTAAAATAAATTTAAAGTATAAGTTTTTCTTTTATTATTATTTATATTTTATTATTTCTTATACTTAAACATTTATTTTTTTACATAAAAGTGTGCCTCAACCAAATATACTACATAGCACACAAGAATGCGAGCACACCATAACACACTCACGTTTTAGGCTTGGTAACAACCAAACCTAATAATTCAGAACGCACTCACGCTTTAACCAAATGCACTCATGTTTTTCTTAAAATCAGATTTGTGTCCGCTTTTAGGCCCCCCATCTTTGTGCATAGGCCAATCTATATCTACTAGATGGCTGCAATCTATATGGGTGACCCTCTGCAGAATGGGCATGGGCTCGATCCGCTAGGGGTCCGAGAAGGCCATCTATCCATACCTCGGCCCTCGTATCCGCCAAGAAAAGTCTTCAAGTTGTCGATAACTAGATTTCCCAAAGTATTTCCCATATCCTCCCAATGACTGCTAGATACATAGCCCTCTCCCCTCTCTATAGATGGTTGGTGTATGGGAATTTTACATAGTACATATTTTTTCACTATTATTTTGATTATGAATATAAAAAAATTACTTAACCCATATATGTAGAACATTTTACCATAGCATAGATTATGTAAAAACTAACTTAAATATTTTACCCCATATATATTTTACCTCGCTAATTTTTAAAATATATATCTAAAACAATTTATTGGCACTAATTATCTTCAACTTAAAAAAATGTAAATAGTTAGATGTAAAATTAAAAAAACTAAAAACTAAAAAAAATTCAATATGATAAAATAATAGTTACTTACATATTCTTTAGGTTGAAGTAATTATTTTTCAATAAAAATTAATATCCTCACACTAATTTACTTCGGCATAAAGTAATATCTTATTCACACTTTTAAAATAACCTACATATCTCTGCGTATAAATACATAATCATACATTTATTTTATGTCCTAAACACTTTGAGATGAAATCAACAAATAAATTACTTTAACCATTATATGTTAGCCAAAAATAAATAGTTTTTTCAATCAACACATACCATTACACTCCTTTCCGCCACCTTTGTATGACACCTCTCAATGTTAATATTTGTTGTATTGTCCATGTCGTGTGGTCACTATTTTTTTGTCCAAAATATGATCCACTTCTTTTTTTTAACCGGAACCTGTTGCCTCCAATCTACTAATTCTTCAATAAAATCCCCTTCTTCACTATCCCCATGAAAAGAATATAAGTCTGAAACATTAAACACTAGAGAGATATCAAAATTTCCTGGAAATTCTACCTCATAAGCATTATCATTTATCTTCTTCATGATTTTGCAAGGACCAATATTTTTGTACTTCATCTTGTTATAGGTTCCTTTTGGAAACCTTTCCTTCGAAGGTATACCATAACCAACTCACCCATTGTAAACACTTTCCTCCTATGCACATCTGCTATTTCCTTATATTGATCATTACTAGTCTGCAACTTCTTCTGCACTTCTTCCTACAATTGTTGTATATGTTCAGAAAATGCTTCTGTATCATCATTGACTCTACCATCCATTGGTAACTAGACCAAATCTAACACCCCTTTTGGATTACTCTTATTCACAATATAAAATGAGGACTTTCCTATGGATCTATTTACGGAGCTATTATAATAAAACTCAATTTGTGGTAATGTTAAGTCCCATTATTTTGGCTTTTCCCAAACTATCCACCTTAACGAGTTTCCCAAAATCCTAATTACAACCTCTATTTTCCAATCGGTCTGAGGATAATAGGCACTTTTAATTGTAGTTTAGCTCCTAACTTCTTCCATAAATTCCTCCTAGAAATGACTTAAGAACCTTGTGTCCATATCTGAAGTAATGGTTTTTGGAACACCATACAAGCGAACAACTTCTCTGAAAAAGAAATTTTCTACTCCTATCATATCACTAAATTTCGCAGGAAATAAAAGGAACCATCTTAGAAAACCTATCAATAACCACAAAAATTGAGTCGTTACCTAGTATTTCGGTAATCCCAAAACCAAATCCATACTCAAATGTGTCTCAGAGACACCTAAATTTTGCTTTTACAATCTTATTGCCAAAACACACAAATCACTATCATTCTTACCATTTATGTTATAATTAGTGATTTCCACTAATTAAATAATGTTTCTTACCATTTGGGTCAATTAACAACACTTTTTGATTACCTAAACCCTTTCACATTTAAGATGCTACTTTATGACACATCGTAAGTCAAAATCATTTCCAAACAAACAATTAGCGATTATTAGCTAATTAAGCCTATTTTACCCTTGTTTGGGTCGATATACCATATTATTAGCTCAAACCCCTCTTCCAACCACTCAAAATCACCCCACTTCTTTCCAAAACATCTCAGCAAGCTTCAAAATCTTATCCTAGCCTCCTAGTTGACACTAAGTGGTTGATTAAGGCTCCTCACATTTTAACCACTTGTTAATTCACTAATTGTGATTAGAAAATCCTTAATCATGATTAGAAATCCTTAATCTAATTTTTGCTTTTAGTCCCACATGCACCAAGATGCAAGTTTTCCTCAAAGGAAAAACTATAAAAAGGAATAACCACACACCTTTAAACTTTACACAATGCTTTGATTTTCATATCATGTAAGAAATATGATTAATAGACCAAGCTCAATCATTGCCTCAAGTCTTCAATAGGATTAGTAGATGGGTATCTAATATGATTTTTAGTCATTGTTAGAGAGACCATCTGACCTTCCTTAACGTATCAACAAACCCAATTTTATTTCCCTCTTAGATCTATTTAGGTCTATGTTAGTTAACAATTCATACATAGTAAGGATGCTTTGTAGATTAATGTTTAATTCCATTCAATTTATATTCATAGCATGATTTTAAGCTTTGATCATTGATGTTACATTCTTAAACTTAAAGCTTGGTTATAGGTTACATGGTGTTATCCTTTTCTAGTTAGTCATACTATTTTATTTTAAAAGGTTGGGGTGTTATCATGTCAACAACCCTTTGGGAATAGACAATGGCATATACAACCCCGAATTCTATGCATGGCCTTTTGAGACATGGAAAAATTTACACCTTTCCACATATCTTACCACATCTCTTTTCAGATTCGCCAATAGTATTTCTCTGCTACAATGGTTATCATCTTATCCTTACCATGCGAATCCTCTCGTTTGTTAACTCGTTTTAGTATATTATCTCTCATAGACCCAACTGGAATACATAGTTGTCGTCCCTTAAATAGATAGACATCTTGCAAAAGATACTCATCTTGGAAAGCTCCTGTATCTCCTAACAATGGTCTACTTAACCTTTAAACAATATCCTTAAAATCAGAATCGAGAAAAATAAAAATTAGTTATTGCTTCAATGTCATTACCTCATTCTCCATAGTTGTAAATAGAGTCGACACTTACTTACTCAGGTGCATCCGCAACTTGATCATGTTTTCGGATTTAAGCTTTAGAGAAAAATATAACCCTCGCAAAAATGATACCCACTTTGTGTGACTATTATTCAAATTCTTTTTGTTTTCACATACTTCAACAATATGTGGTCTATAAATAACACAAACTCTTTAGGCACTAAGTAATGCCTCCAATTCCTAAGTGTTTGTACAATTGCATAAAATTCCACATCATAACTAGAGTAATTATTTCTTACCTCATTCCATTTCTCAATAAAGAAAGCTATTGCTTCCCTCCTTGACTTAGGACAACACCAATACCCACATGTGAGGCATCGTAATTGTAGATGAAAAATAAAGTTAGCATCCACAAAAAAATGAATATGAAACCAATTCAAATGCAACATCCAAACTCAACAAATCAACTACCTCAGATCAAACAAAGATGAAAGGAAGAGGAACAATACCTGCACTTACCGTCTAGCATGTAATTATCCTTCCTTGATGGGTGGATGTGCTTGGAAGATGATTTATTGCTTCAGATTTGGATGTGGATGCACTTGGACAACACTTCCCCTTTGATGATTGCTTGATTGTTGATGAAGAATGATGAAGGATTTCTTGATTGTAGATGGAAGATTGATAGAATGGATTGATTGATTGAAGAATAAAATAGCATAATTTTGTTATGGATTTAGAAGATTATAAGAACTAGCTTCCATGAGTCATGGAGCCAAATTTATAGTTTTTGGATGGAAGATTCAATGGTGAGGATTAACCCATGTTAGATTGAATCCAATGGTTGAAATTGGATGAGAGGATGGAGGATTCTAAAATGGAAACTTCTAGATTTTGTGTGGAGATTTTATTGAATTTTTAATTTAATAGAAGAGTGTAGAATATTTAAATATTTAAAAATGAGAGGGAAAGATGGAGAAGCTTCTAGATTTATAAGCCTCTAGATTTAGAGGTGTGTGCACATTATTAGTTTAGTTTAAATGATGTGATTAGGATAATAAATAATGGGTAATTACATGGAATAGCTAGTGGTAGGGTGTAAGTATAGACTAGGGTAGGTGAGGCATATGATTATTAAATTCATATAAATACTAAGTGGTATTAAAATAGGATAATAATGAAATAAAATTGATTAATAATAAAATGGGATATGATGATGGATTAAAAGGGATTAATAATGGAATATTGGATAAATGATAAATAACAATAAAGGGGAAATATGATAAATATGATAAAATGGAGATGACGATGGTGATGGCGATGATAACAAAGGAGAGCCCTAACCTAGAGGCAGGGAGCATGCAACGGTGGCCATGCTACGAGATTTGTTGTTTCTTATAAACCGTAAAAAGGAGAAGTTATAGACGGCGGGAAAATTGATAGAGGTAGGGTGCGGTTGGAGGAGGTGCGAGCTCCTTAGGCATCATGGGGGTGGTAAAAATTATTTTTCCCTTGACAATGACGGATTTTTCCATCAACAACAACGGACATGCTAAAAAGGCAAAAGAGAGCATGCACAAAAAAATCATTTGTAGTAGTTGTTGCAAGGGCTGTGAATGGAGATAGAGGAGAGAGGAAGCCCCTCAAACCCTCAAATAATATCCATGTTCTTAAGATAAAAGAGCACCTTCTCCTTCAAGTTCAAGGATGGGAGGAAGATATTTGCAAGCAAGGACTCATCTGTCGGTTTCAACACCTATGGTTGAAGTTTTCTCATTTGTATGAGTGGATTTCGAATCCGGAGCCCTAACATTTAGGGTAAAGTGGAAATGTGTTCTTTTTGAATGTATTTTTATTGTTGTCTTTGAATCTAGTCAAGATATAGATGCTATCAATAAGACCTATTGGGTATGGGACGATCATTATCTTATGACTAAACCATGTTACCCAACTTTTGATCCATTCGCAGATTCATTCTATTGGATGCTTGTATGGCTTAAGCTTCTAGGTGCCTTACAACTGGGTTTGAATCGCGTCTTAAAGTTATTGGTGACATATTGGGAGGTCATGTTGTTATAGATGAGGCATCCACTCAACTGGTACATCCCTTTTATGCTCGTATATTAGTATATATGGATGTTCCCCTAGATCTACCAGAGAATATTGAGTTACAAATCGAGAAAGGGTTTGGATTCAAAGACTGGATTATGAAATATTGTCCTTTCACTACCATAGATGTTTCCAGATAGGGCATTTGAGTGATGAGTGTGGGAAACCCAAGCATAAAAATAGAGCTAGCTCATCTTGGTGGAAGGATTCTCTGCCTTCTCACTGTATCATTGAAGCCCCTTTAGATTGTGAGGAAGATTCATCTTCCGAGAAGAGCATTTCGAGGGTCAAATCTACTCCTGTAGTTGAGAAATATTCTCAGGAGCCCCAGCATGACTCTGTGAAAGTTTTACCACAAGATTCAGAACAAGTAAATAAGGAGAGAGTTACTTTTTCCCTTCCCAAATTGATGTATCATCCTATTTCTTCGATCAATTTTATCCTTCCTGTGAACCCAATGGAGATGATCTAAAATAGGGTGATTGGACATTGGTGCAAAATAAGAAAAGATTTTCTTCAAAGCAGAGTTCAACCCCATCACATATGACCTTAAGATCTCAATCCTTTGCTAGGGGTTGATTTTTGTTCTTGTTTGGTGGTTTTGTTTCATCTTTTGGTTGGTTTTTGAGCCAAGCCTGTTTGGCTCTTTGTTTTTGTCTGTTATTTTTGTTCATTATGAGCTTTCATTGTAATATCTTATATTGTATTGGCCCTTGGAGCCTTTCCAAATATTATCAATAAAAAAATGATAAAATGGATTAAAATAATAATAATTAATATTGCGATTAATTATTATATGGATTGGTAGCGGATAAATGGTGATGAGGCTAAAATGTGGGACATGATTAATGTTAATTAGTCATGTAGACATTTTATGTGTCTACGGCAATCAACCTTGAACACTATCAAAATATGGTAGTGCCAAAATAGATGTTTCTGTCACCTTCTTCTTGAAGAACTAAAAGCTATCCTCAGCTACTTTTGCACACAAAAACTCCCTTCCCTTTGTGCAATTTTTTATAGGTGCTACAATACTACTAAATTTTTTAATAAACTTTTTGTAAAATGTTGTTAAACCATGAAATCTTCGTACATATGTTATACTCCGTGGGTAAGGTCATATAATAATTGTCTTTTATATTTTGAGTCCATTTTTACCCCATCTACTTTGAAATAATAAAACTCAAAAATACCAAACTCTCGTGCATAAAAATGCACTTATTCAAATTTTCCTAGAGCTTCTCTTTCCTTAACACTTCAAATATCACCCTCAAATTCCTCAAATGTTCTTCTTTAATTTTACTAAAAATCAAGATATCATCAAAATAAAACACAATAAACTTACCATTTTACTCTTGCAACACAAGTGTTCATCAACCTCATAAAAGTGCTAGGTGCATTAGATAACTCAAATGACATCACCAACTAATCACATATTCCATCCCCTATCTTAAATGTTGTTTTCCACTCATCTCCTTCTTTAATATGAATCTTATGGTAGCCACTTCAAAGATCAATCTTGGTGAAATACCTAGATCCAGCAAACACATCCATCATATCATAAAGGCAAGGTATTGGGAACCTATACTTGATTCTAATTTTATTGATTGCTCTGTTATCCGCTCACATTCTCCATGTTTTATCCTTCTTTGGAGTTAATAAAGTTAGAGTTGCACACGGACTCATGCTCTCCCTTACTACACCCTTTCTCACAAGCTTTGTCACTTGCTTATTCAATTTTGCATGCAATGTCAGGTTCATCCTATAAGCTTCTTGATTTGGGAGTGAAGACCCTGGGATCAAATCAATATGGTGTTGAATATCTCTTTCTTGGGTGGTAACCCATCTGGTAGCTCATCAGGAATAACATCAAAAATTATTCTATTAATTTTTTTGTCTCTACTAGTATTTGTGCACTCGCATATTCATCTTTATTTGTGATCAATGCATAACAAAACCTTATTTCCTTTGCCTCATTCACAAATTCTTTTATAAAAAGCATATTTTCATCCTTCCCCTCTTCCTTAAGAGGTAGCAAAACTATTTTTGTGTCATCCTTTCAAAAAGTATAAGTATTCTTTCCCTCATTATGAATTAATTTTCTATCAAATTGGCATGGTATGCCTAAGAGAATATGACATGCATCCATATGAATAACATCACACCAAATATCATCCTTATAAATTTTACTAATAGAAAAATTTATTAAACATCTCTTATCAATAGTAACTTCATTACCCTTCTCAAACCATGCAATACGGTAAGGGTTAGGATTCTTCTCACAATGCAGGTCTAGTTTCTCAACCATCTCATTTGAAACCATGTTCTCTCAACTACCACCATCAATAATAACATTATGTACCTTTCCACTTGAAGAGCATCTTGTTCTAAAAATATTTTGTAAGTAGCCATACATCCCCTTTGATCTCCTTTCTTGGAGAAATCATTGTCCTTTTGATCATCAAATTTTCTCCCACATCTTGTGGAATTTCTAGGTATTGTTCTTCTTCTTGTTCGGCTTTAGCAAGATTTACTCTTGTAGAATCTTCTTCCCTCTTGTCATGTGTGTAGATGATTTTTTTTTCTAGTATGCAAACATGAGATGATTATTAAACCAAACTAATGCAAAGTCTAACACAATTAAAAAACAACCTTTGATTGAGAAAAGATGGAAAGAAGGGGGAAATTTTTTTACCACTGTACTTACCTACAAATAGAATTCTCCTCCTTTGTTGCCTTAGATTTGTTCCTTTGATTTTTCTTGCTTGATAAAAGAAATGAATGTTTTGAATCTTGGACAAATTTTGGCAGCACCTTCCCTTTGATTAATGGCTTGATAGAGCTCAATAGATTGCTTTGATGATTGCTTGGATTGCTAGAAATTGGGCAGATATACTTGCAAATTTTTGAGATGCTTTCCATGGAGGGTGGCACCTCTATTTATAGTTGGAGGAGTAGAAATGGATGGTTGAGATCTTGCCATGGTGGATTAGATCAATGGTTGAAAATTGATGAGAGGGGAGGGTGTAGAAAATTCTAGATTTCATTAGAATCCTCTATTGAATTTAAAATTCAATAGAATAGTATTTTTAATTTGAATATTTGAATAAAAGGAGGGAAATATGGAGAGACTTCTAGAATTATAAGTCTCTAGATTTGGGGGCTTATTAAGTGGTGATTAGGTGAGATTAATTACATTTAGTGGAGTGATTAGATGGAGAGGCTAGGCATGGGATAGATATATGGTAGATGGTAGGTGAGAACAACGGCGTTGGGGAAGAGGTTAGTGTTGGCGAGGTCTTCCTATTGATTATAGATGGAACTTGTATCAATGTTTTCAATGACCTCCTTAGCGGTACTAGACTTGTCACTCGGGTCATTGCGGATGCTTTCACCAGGTGGGTGGTATCATAGTCCACGTCCATCAAGGCTAGGGATAACGATAAGGTGTTTAGGGATGTCTTTCTTGTAATGACTAGTCCTCATTGGCGTACCCCATATGGGTACTCATCCTTCTAGGAATTAGATATTTCTTATCTGAACAACAAGAAGGTATAGAGTCATCAATAATCCATGAGGAATCAGATGGCTCAAGGTACTCATCAAGCAAGCTACCCAAAATGAAAAAAGTGGATGATCCTAATATATATATTTGTCATTTTTTTAAACAAACGTTGGGCCTTCCGAGTCATTTGGGTGATGGGGGTATTTTTAAATTGGTGGAAAATAGTTAATGAAGTTTATTTAGTATAATGAATGAAATATTAATAGTGTATTAATATTTACAAGGGTGTGGATGGGATTTGTGTAACATATATAGATTGGAGCATGATTTTGTATCTATTATAATAGTCATAATAATTAATTGAACTCATAATTAATTATTATAAGCTTGATGGTGAGGATATATGGATATTATAAGATTGGTGAATTATTTTTAAAACAATCATGTCGATATTTTACATGTCTACAATGTGTATAATAATGTAGGCATTCAAGTGCCATATGCCCCACTTCACCACATCTATAGAAAATAAATGGTCTTCGTGGAGCCTCCCATCCTCTACCACCAGCATATCCTCTGCCCCTCGGAAATCCTCTACATATTTTATCATTTGGGAGATCTTGTATTGTATCTTCTTTCTTTTCCACTCCACGAGGTTGTTCTCCTCTACCTTGACTGAAACCAGCTCATCCTTAAAAGGAGGATGATGCCCCCTATTCATCTCGGGTGATCTCCAAAACTTTTTCAATTTCATCTTCCTTCATAATTTAAAGCTAGGTTATAGGCATCCTCAATGCCCTTAATCTTATGCATGCTTAGTTCATCTTGAATATAAATTTTTAATCCATTTACATACCTTAAAGCCATTTGTTCCTCACTTTCGTCATTCTCTACACTTTTGGACAACTTGTAAAGCTCATCTATGTATTCTTGCATGGTGTGTAAGTGTTTCGAGATCTCAAACCTCGTAAAGGGTTTTGCATAATCCACAACGAGAAATTTTTCTTTTGTCTTTCTCCATCTTAGTCCAGTCCTAATCCTTTCTTTCCCTTTTCTTAACCGCTCTTTTTATAGGTGATCCCACCACAACATAGCATTCCATTTTTAATTTCTTGAATGCAAATTTTACCTTCTTTTCCTCCGACATAGCCTTCCACTCAAAAACATTTCTCACGTTAGTCAACTAGCCTATCAGATCCTCTTTGGTTTTATGCTACCTCAATATTTTGAAACATCAACTCTTATCCCATCATTCTTTCTCTCTAATGCTTGAAGCATCTTTTCTTCAAAAGCTAAGGGTGGTCCTTGTGCTTCTTCCTCTTCATGAACTTCTTCTTAATGTTTCATCTCCACCTTGATTTTCTCTACGGGCTATAATTGCTAAAAAGTAAGCTCAACAACTTGTCTTTTCAGATCCTCCATGTTTCTATTCAACTAGGCAATAACACCTCCTCTTCCCGTCATTGTTTTGTTTCTCCACCAAGACTCGAACTTGCTCTAATACCAAATAATGAAGCCAAACTTTAAACACACACACAATACACTACTCAAAGAAAATAATTTCTCTTCTTCATTATTGAATAATGAAATACAATGCGTATTAAATAAGAAAACATCCCCAACTTGAGTTAACTTCAATTAAACATACGGGTAAATGTAACAATTTGGGGGCCAAAGGGGGACTCTTAATGGACGTATTTTTCGAAAAAAAAAAACTTCCACTTGTATGAATTTTCTCAAATAGTTACACACAAAATTGGAAGATGTTGTATAAACATAAATCATATCATTTTGAGTCTAGTTTCTAAGCTACTAAATTTTATTGAAAAAATAAGTTTAAGTGGGTCAAATAACTAAAATATCAACAGTGCTCCTATTTTTGTTAAAAACATAATTGAGTGACTCGTAACTCCCCACCATTTTTTGAGCATCATTCAAAAGTATTTTTGAAAACCCTTTTGGCAGTAAAGAAAGCTAGGAGCATCTAGTTTGTGTTAGAATTTTTAAATATTTTTTAGCTAGTTCTTTTTAATGATTTTTCTAGTATAGAAATGTTATGTTTTGAAAAATAACAAAGCTCCGACCATTCCCCCTAACTACTCAAAAATATCAAAAATATTTTTTTCTTTTAATATGTATAAAATTAGTCTTAGTTTATGCTTTAAAAATTATTCATTTTTATGAGTCGAAAAAAAGATACACGACAAAATATAGACATGTTTAAACTTTGAAAAATATCTACAAAAGGCATAGTTAGAAATGAATAATATGGAAACCTTATATTTGTTAGAAAAATTGGAAAATTATATTTATGCAAAGAAGAAACTCTTTTTTACGTCACGGTATAAATTTTTCTAAATAATTGATCATTTGATGTTGATTTATCATGGAAAAAGTTAGATTTTTGTATTTTCCTACAAAAACATGTGGATTGTTGTGTTTGTGTAGGAGTGCGTGCTTTCAAGCTTGGGGATCCAAACTGGATCCCAAACCTTGAGGCATGGGTTGGAAAAAGGAAAAAATCATAACGAATACGTGTTATGCTTTGTTTATTTATTTCTTCCCCAACGTCCCTTTCATCTCTTTCATAGGATTTTTGCATCCATTCTATCTGGTCTGCAACTTTTTGTACATTCTTACACGATTTTTTAGTAGTTCATTTTTTCCCCTACCCCACTAGTTGAATTTTTGTAATCATGGGCAATAAAATTTGAGCTAAGGATAAGAGGAAAGTCAAGAACAAGACACCAAAGCAATTGGAAGAGATGATAATAAAGAAATTAAAGAGAATGTGGAAACTTTGTGCGGCAGGTAAGGTACATCTGCTATATCAAATGTAACTAATGTTTTAGAAAATGAGGATGAAATACATAATGAAAATGTAGAGAATAATGGTTTTGCAATGAATAATGATATTGAATTGAATGATAATGTTGGTATGGATGAAGAAAATGATATGATTCCCATTGTTGAACCTTTACCCGAAAATCCAAATTTTAAACCCAAAATTTGTATGGTAACATTGAATGAAAAAGTAACCCTGTTAAAAAATCTTCACCTCTAAGAACACCTCCTTCCATTTTGCGAAGAAAACCAATTCACTTAATTGAAATTGATAAAAACATTATAAAACCAATGCTTAACAAAATTTCTGAAAGAAATTTGAGAAGAAAAGTTAGTGGAATTTGGGATAATTACTTTGAGAATTTAAATAACACACAAAGATGTCAATTATTTGTTACATTGATTAAATTAATTAATATGAGACCTATAATGAAGACCCTAGGGTTAAGAACATCTAATGTTGCTTATCAAAATATGTCTATTATTGAAAACATACATAAAGCATTCCTAATTGTAGGTGGCAAAAGATGCACCAAAGATAGTAATGTTACATGGCATGTACTTATTAATTGTATAGTAAGTGATAAAACAATTAATAAACACTTGATTATAAAAACAAGCAATGTTTTGAAACTAAAAATAAAATCTCAAATGAAAGCAATAGAGAGACGTAAACGTCTTGAGTCAATCAATAACACCGACTATTGGGATTTCTCTAGTAGACTCCACGGAAAAACAAGAATAAATATGATATTCTAAAATAATTAATTGCAAAATTTTGGAATGAGAACACAATGGTGTCACCGAATAGAAGAGATAGAGTAAAAATAAAAATAGTTCTCGTAATCATGAATCGTGTGTAAAAGCATTGCTTACATATGACTCAAACACAATTTTTCTCTAAGTTTAAGAATGAAAATTCACAAATTAACATTACCCTAAGATTCTTTAAACAGAGATAAGTCTTTTATGTGAAAATCAATCACTCACGTATCACTTGTTGTTGTAGGCATCATGTTGAATTTTCAATGCATTATGATGTGTTTTGTCAAATATGTTGTGTTTTACATCTTGACATCATGTTGCAAAAGTGTGAATTAAATGTCCTACCAAAATCTTCAAGGAATTTATTTTGATGATATTTTTGAAAAACAAACTAGACAATTTTTATAACAAAACATGTTTGGATGGAACGTGTAATGTATGTGGTGGCTTGCCAAATCTGAAAAGTTATATCCATGAGGTGAGTACAAATTCAATAGGAAAAGAATTGGTTTGGTTCAGCAAATATAAATCGAGTGGCATATCAATTAAAATATGGAAAAGAATTTAAGAGGTGTAAGCTTGTTAAAAATAATTACATGTATCGAATATATGGTCAAATTCATGGAGGAAATTATTTATAAGTATGTAAGGCACACACATAGAGCTTGATGGTTAGATGAACAATTCAAGATAAGAAAGGACACATTCTCACTTAGTACTATTGTTTCAGTAGTTGACTTTGTAAATAATTACACATTGCAACCACAAATGGAGGTTCAGTATTAATATTATAACTTAGTGCAAATTTTTATTTTTGTGCATATAACATTCATGCACTCTCCATAAAGCATTGAGCAAGATAGAAAAATATTAAAAGAGTATCATTTCTACATCAGTGATGATCAGACACATTCTATAGAATATGTGCAAGGGGTTTTCCATGTGTTTTATGTGAACTTGAATGAGAGGAACATTAGTTTCAATCAACATTACATTTGGTCAGACAACTACACATCACAATTCAATAATGCACGAATGTTTTATGTGCTAAGTAAGATGCACGAAGAAACAAATGTACAACATATATGGATTTTTATTGAGGTGTGGCATGGAAAAAGAGAGCATGATAGTGCAGGAGCATGTGTGAAAAGAGCACTTACAAGAGAAGAGTTAAATTTCAAGGATGATGCTAAATTTACATATGCAAAAACATTTTTGATTGGTGTGTCAAGAACATGGGCCATAAATCTCAATAAAGATCAATGGTTCATAGATATTGTTGGTTGATAGAGGAACACCATTTAGAAAATTTTGAAGATTGTATGACGATTGCGAGATCAAATGATATGCACTCATTTCGTAGTTCAGATGCAAATCTTAGACTATTTATACTAGGTGCATGACATGTTTTTGTATATCATAAATTGATTTTGCATGGAATGAATGTGAGTCACAATAGTGGGTGGATGAATGGACTTGTAGACCTCTAATTGCACTTGACACACATCAAGTTCCATGAGCATTACAACTTACAGTGTCTTCAAGTCAAATGACAACATCACCTAACTTTGACCAAATCTTTAATTTAGTGCAACAAGGTACATACATATGTACATGCCATGTTTTATATTTATAAATTATTAAATGGTCAACTCTTAAAGTTTTTTAAATTTGAATTGAGTTTTACTTTGTGATGTAGGGCACGTTTTTGCAATTATTGCAATGGAATTTAATGAAGAGGAATCTAACTATTTTTGTCTCGTTGTGTAGAGGGGGAAAAAATTGACTTCCACAGTCATTGATGGTGAAGACCTTGAGTATCCCACTGGGTCAATGGTAGTCACTGGAACTTGTCTTCGACGATATCCTATAAAAAAATCAAACACTTGGTTGTTTGAAGACTATGAAGTACATTGCAAGATACTTCATTATTCACATTTGATTCTTGCAACTAATAATAAATTGATCAAATATCGAGGTAAGCCATTGAAAAAGAATTATGGAAGGTTCGTGAATCTGATCATGAAGCAATTCTTTCTAGTGTCAAGAGTAGAGTTGATCCTTGCGGTTCATTGATTGAATTTGCAAAGGTATGTTCTTCATGAATTTAATTTGAATATTTACTTTAATGATTTTCTTTAAATTTTGTATGATTTAAAATTTTATTTAATTTCTTACTAACATGTTTATGTAGGTTAGTGGTGCCAAAAATATTTCACCTTCATGGGTTGGCATCACAAGAGAGAATTTATTATTCTCAAAGTTAAGTGAAGCTAAGAGAAATTAAATATTAGAAAGGAACAAAAACATAAATTCTCATATCACCACCTATATTATAAAAATATCTTATTAAAATTCTCATTTTACCACCTATATTGTATGAACCACCTATATTATTCATGTGATTGGCGGTGGAAAACCTTACACCGACTCAATTGACTATTTTGTGCTTTTGCATACAAAAGGACAATGAGAGAAGTGAATGGATATGGATAAAATAGAGATCGGACTTCATCGAGGGTACTAACGCAGAGATGTAGAATCGAAAAGACCCCTCCAGGTGCCATGAGTCAATATATAGGGGTAGTCATCAAGACTAGAGAAGGGTGTGATGTGAGTTCTAAACAACTTGAAATGTATACTGATTTAGAGGTCATCAAACACGGGAGGCTAGGGAACCAAAATGAGGCCTCCATTAGCATTCACTAGGCCATCCAGACATTTTTGCGTAGATGGTTTGGTCCCACAAGCTATCATTTACAAAATATAGCGGTGTAGCCTTACATTGACTCAAACTACATTATTTCATGTGTTTATCAAACAAATAGCACAATGAGAGCGCAAACAAGAGATGGATAAAATAGAGATAGTATCTTATAGATGTTCCTTAGGTGGAGGTTTCGGATCTAACAAGACATCTCTAGGTGCCATGGAATTCGAGTAATCACCCATCGAAGTTATACGGTCGTTTTGGTCTAAAGGCTCTTAAGGGACTACACCTGACGAGGTAGCCTAGAAGCACGGGGAGCATAGGGTACCAAAACAAGGCCTCCACTAGCATTCACCATTCCATCCAGGACATGTTGTCATAAACGGTTTGGTCCCATGAGCTACTGTTTGCACAATATAGCATCCGGCGACTTTACACTGACTCAAACTACACTATTTCACATGTTTACAAACAATAAGAAAACAACAACACCGAAAGGAGATGGAAAAAACTGAGATAAGATTTATAGAGATTCTATAGATAGAGGTGTAGGGTCCGACAAGACATCCCTAGGTGTGACGGATTCCGAGTAATCACCCGTTGAAGTTATACGGTCTTTTGGTCTTAGGGCTCTTAAGGGACTACAGGACAAGGTAGCTCGGAAGCACGAGTGTAGGGAACAAAACAAGGCCTCCATAGCATTCACCAGGACATTTGGACAAGTTTATGTTAATGGTTTGGTCCTACAAGCTACCATTTACAAAATATAGTGTCTGGTAGCCTTACACTGACTCAAACTACAATATTTCGCGTGTTTGCAAACAATAGGACAATGAAAGAACTGAAATGATATGGAATAAACTAGAATAGGATTTCGTAAAGGTTCCCTAGGTAGAGGTTTAGGATCTAACGAGACATCTCTAGTGTCACGAGTCCAAGTAATCACTGTCAAAGTTATACTGATCTTTTGATCTCGAGCTCTTAAGGGACTACACGGGTGAGGTAGCCGGAAGAACGGGAGCATAGGAAACCAAAATGAGGCAGTCCATTAGCATTCACTAGTCCATCCAGACATGTTGACATAGACGGTTTGGTTCCGTGAGCTATCATTTGCAAAATATAGCATCCTGATGACCTTTTACACCTGACTTAAACTACACTATTTCACGTGTTTGCAAACAATAGGATAGCAAGAGCACCAAAAGGAGGTGGAAAAAACTAGCATAGGATTTCATAAAGGTTCCCTAGGTGGAGGTTAAGGATCTGACAAAACATATCTAGGTGTCATGGAGTCCGAGTAATCACTCGTCGAAGTTATACGGTCTTTTGGTCTAAGGGCTCTTAAGGGACTATGTCTAGACGAGGTATCCCAGAAGTATGGGGAGAAAATGGAACTGAAATGAGGCATATAATAGTATTCACCATTCCATTTGGATGTGTTAGCGTAGATGGTTTGGTCCTAAGAGCTATTGTTTGCAAAATATAGCATTTTTAGCCTTACACTGACATAAACTATACTATTTTCGTGCATTTGCAAACAATAGGACAACGAGAACACTAAAAGGAGATGGAAAAACTGAGATAGGATTTCATATAGGTTCCCTATATGGAGGTGTAGGATGTGATGAGACATCTCTAGGTGCCACGAAGTCTGAGTAATCACCCATCGAAGATATAACGTTTTTTGTCTCAAGGCTCTTAAAGGACTACGCTCGGATGAGGTAGCTCGGAAGCACCGGGAGCATTTTCCTTAAAAAAAAAACCTCCCTATTATTTAACTAGCCACCTCAACATTTTGGTGCATCGGTTTTGTGCCAAGAGCTTCGTTTGCAAAATATTACATCGGATAGCCTTACACTATTGTAGCAAGCAAATGAGATGGGATAGAAAATTTAGTTCTATACTTTTCTAGAAACTATGGAAGATGATAGAGGAAGGTGTCATGATGCTTCATGTAAAATTTTAGGTCAAATTTAGGTCATTTGTTCAAGTTATATGAGTTTTTGTAAAACAAACTTTTGTTCAAGGTTGTCTCGACAAAAAATGCTATATCTTCGATAGGTGATTTCATGGATTCTGTGGCACCTAGAGACATCTCTTCAGATTATGAGACCTCTATGTTGGGACCCTCTACAAAATACCATCGTAGTTTTCTCGATCTCCATTTTTTCTCTCATTTTTCTATTGTTTAAACGCGAGAAATATTACGATTTGAGTTAGTGTAAGGTTGTCTAACGTAATACTTTGTAAAAAGCTGCTTGGCACTAACAAAATGCACCAACATGTCCAGTGGCTGTAAATGCTAAGTGAGGTTTAGTTTTGGAGGCCAAAGCTCCAGGTGCTTCGGGATACCCTCGTGGGCGTAATCCCTAAAGATCCGTGAGACCAAATCACGCTATATCTTCGACAGGTGATTTCTCAGAATCCGTGGTACCTAGAGACATCTCGTCAAATATGAACACCTCCACATTGGGGCCCTCTATGAAATAATCTTGCAATTTTCTCCATCTCTATTTGGTTCTCTCATTGTCCTATTCTTTTTAATGCGTGAAATATTACAGTTTGAGTAAGTGTAAGGTTATTAGATGTAATACTTTGAAAACGGAAGCTCTTGGTGCTAAACTGGCTGCTCCAACACATTGGGGTGGCAAGGTAAATGCTAGGGGAGGTGTCATTTTGAAGTCCAAATCTCTAGGTGCTTTGAGCTACCTCATCGAGTGCACACTCCTTAAGAGCCCCGAGACAAAAACATGTTATATATTTGACAGGTGATTTCTCAAACTCCATGGCACCTAGAGATGTCTCTTTAGATTAGAAACCTCCATGTCGGGACTATCTACAAAATCCTCTCTTGGTTTTCTCCATCTCCATTCAGTTCTCTTGATGTGCTATTGTTTACAAAACACGAAATATTACAGTTTGAGTCAAGTGTAATGCTACCGAGATGCATCACTTTGCAAATAGAATATCTTAGCACCAAACTAACTGCACTCAACACATTGGGGTGGCTAGGTAAACACTAGGGGAGGTGTCCTTTAAGAGGCCAAAACTCCAAGTGTTTCTAAGCTACCTCATCCAGGCGTAGTCCCTTAAAATCCTTGAAACCAAAACACGTTATATCTTCAACAGATTATTTCTCAAACTCCGTGGCACCTAGAGATGTATCCTCATATCCAACACCTCTAGGTTGTGACCCTCTATGAAATTATCACGTGGTTTTCTCCATCTCCATTCTGTTCTTCTCACTATCCTATTGTTTGTAAACGCGTGAAATATTGTAGTTTGAGTCAGTGTAAGGATGTCAAACTCAATACTTTGCAAACGGAAGCTCTTAGCGTAAAAGTGACTACGCCAAAACATTGAGGTGACCAAATAAATACAAGGGGAGGTGTCATTTCAGAGGCCAAAGCTCTAGGTGCTTTTGGGCTACCTCGTATAGGCGTAAGCCCTTAAGAGCCTTGAGACAAAAACATGGTATATATTTGATAGGTGATTTCTCATAATCCATGGCACCTAAAGGTGTCTTGTTAGATCTAAAACCTCCATGTGGGACCCTCTACAAAATCCTCTTATGGTTTTCTCCATCTCCATTTGGCTCTCTCGTTTCCTATTGTTTGCAAACGCGTGAAATATTGTAGTTTGAGTCAATATAAGGTTGTAAGATGCAATACTTTCCAAACAAAAGCTCTTGGTGCCTAACCGACTGCATTGACATGTCAGGGTGTCCAGGTAAATTTTAGGGCAATTTCTTTTGGAGGCCAAAGCTGTAGGCGCTTCCGAGCTACCTTGTCTAGGTGTAGTCCCTTAAGAGCCCTGAGACCAAAAACACTATATATCTTCGACAAGTGATTTCTCGAGACTTTGTGGTACTTAGAGATGTCTCGTCGATCCAACACCTCTATGATGGGACCCTCTACCAAATCCTCTCACGGTTTTCTCCATCTCCATTTGGTTATCTCCATGTGTTATTGTTTGTAAATGGTGAAACATTAGAGTTTGAGTCAGTGTAAGGTTGTCATATGCAATATTTTGTAAATGGAAGCTCTTGGCACCGAACCGACTGTGTGAACATGTCGGGTGGCTAGTAAATCTTAGGGGAGGTGTTTTTTTGGAGGTCAAAGCTCCAAGTGCTTCCAAGCTACCTCATCTAGGTGTAGTCCCTTAAGAGCCCTAAGACCAAAAATGATATATCTTCGACAGGTGATTTCTTAGACTCTGTGGTACTTAGAAATTTCTTGTTATATCCAACACCTCCCTGTTGGGACCCTCTAAAAAATCCTCTCGTGGTTTACTCCATCTCCATTCGGTTCTCTCATTGTTCTATTATTTGCAAATGTGTGAAATACTACAGTTTGAGTCAGTCTAAAGCTGTCAGACGCAATACTTTGCAAATGGAAGATCTTGGCGCCAAACCGACTTTGTTAACACATCGAGGTGGCAGGTAAATGTTAGGGGAGGTGTCATTTTAGAGGCCAAAGCTCCAAGTCCTTCAGGATACCTCATCCGGGAGTTCTTGTTCAATGACTAGATTGACTTAAGAATGAATTTGAGAAGGGAATGGCTAAGAACACATGGGAGTTATCAATCTCCTAGTAAATATTTCTTGTGTAGTATTGAATGGGAGTTAGTTGGCCTACGTCTTAGT
This sequence comes from Taxus wallichiana var. yunnanensis, assembly GCA_018340775.1. NCBI lineage: Eukaryota > Viridiplantae > Streptophyta > Pinopsida > Cupressales > Taxaceae > Taxus > Taxus wallichiana. The sequence goes on from CM031237.1 coordinate 286,163,473, forward strand.
GACCTTCCATTCATTAATAATTTATGCTATGATAAACCCATGGATGAATCAAAAGCGCCTTAAAAAAGATAGGGGTGGTCATCAAGCCTAGTGAAGGGTGTGATGTGATTTCCAAATAACTTGAAATGCCTACAAATTTAGACATAATAACATGAATTGGACAATCAAGAATCATTGAGTGTCTAAATTAGAATTTCATTGCATCTAGAGACATTCTTGAGCATTGGAGTAATGCATCTGGAGAGACATTCTAAAAATATCAACATATGAAAGGCATCAAATTTTGATGACTCTCTTTGAACTATTGAAGCTTGTAATACTTTTTGGGCATCCTTAGATCCTTCTATCCATGCTTGTTGCAAAAAACATTGTCTTAATGATGGTCCTAATGATTTTATGCTCAGGTGTTTTAACATGGGAGAAGACTAAGAAGCATTAAATAATGTAGTAGGTGCATGATAAGATAGGAACCAGTACAAAGAGACCATGAGCAAGAAGAAGTGGAGGTAAGGTAAATACACATATACACATTGATAAATTGAATGAATAATTACTCAGATTAAGTAACTCATTATATACATACATTATATAAATATTGATTTCCAATGTTTGATTTATATTATACATCATATTAGTTTCATGCAAAAATAATCTCAAAAAAGTAAGGTCTCATACAAAAATATCAAGTTCCAAATAATATTTTAATGTGCATCATAAATATAAAAATTCCCAAATAGGTCATATATCATCAAGTTCAAATGCCATATAGGCATACATACAATACCATGCACATAGGCATACAAAAAAAGTCATGGAAGACATATATATTTCCTAATCATCAAAATATATCCCTCTCTTGGTCTTGCTCGAAGAAGGCTCTCCCTTAAACAAAGATGGAGATCTATGAGATGACTTTGGATCATCCGATCCCATGCTATGAGTCCTCTTCCGTTGAATACTTTCCTGTAGTTGAACCTGTAAATGCAAACAATGTTTTTTTGTTAAAAATTAATTTATATATGTTTTCAACATGTATTTAACACCATGTTAATGAAATTATATACATAAATACACAAACTTTCCGCAAGCCATCGATCACGTTGAATCTACATCTCATGCTCACATGAGTCATCGAGAGCTCTGGAGTACGAACGGGGTACAAAGACGATAAGATGGAGTATGTTCCTCGAAGACAAAATGAAGGGGGTTGAAGTTCCCTACATACACATAAGATAAAAATCAAACATCGAATTAGCCAAAATAGAACTACGTATATGTATGTATGATGACAATATTTTAACTAATTTTATCAATATAAAAATTTTGTTTTTACCCCGCCTACCCTTTTAATCAAATGAACAGGGCTGCTACCTATCACAGGTAACTCATGTGTATACACAATGAAGGAAATTATTAACATAATTTAATAATTCTATAATGAAGGACATTATTAACATGTAATTTAACATAATATAAATTACACAAACAATTTAATGAAAATACATGTTGTTTGAATACCTCGGTGAGTTATAGGCGAGATGAAATCGTAGTGGCAACACCTTTCTCTACTTGTCGCAGAGATGGTGGGGTGTCTAGTGAAGTCATCATCTTTATCAAACATGTATCACGTGAGTTAGATGAACATACACGAATATAAATATATTTGACTTCAAAAGTTTTTATATATATATATATATTTGCATGTATGTGAAAATTTTACACAAATAACATTCTAAATTACCTCCATGAATGTATGTGTATACATGGTGCTCGCCACATGTGGTCGAGATGAAAATGCCCCCTCCCGCACACTATAATATCAATGCTTATATGTAAAAATACAATTATTTCAAAAATTTAACATATATAAGTAAATCAAGTACTGATTTTTTAGTAACACACATAATAAAACATAACAAATACTGCGAAGGTGACACCGATGATTGTAATCCAAATGTTTCACTCAAAAGGCATCTAACATAGTGACATTATCATGTGCACCCCAACGCCAACACCACCAAAATTAGTGTGCATAAACTTATTGTCCTCCTCAAGCCCCAAATATATGCTACCACGTGTGAGAAAAGATGTGGCCACATGATAGTACTCCTTGAGGGAATACTCCGTGTACCTCCGCACGCATATGGCTCATAAATCTCCCTTGTATGTCAAATAAGAGTCGAAAATAGCCCCTAAAGCGCGTGGAGTGTATCAATATCTACCTGTCTCCTTCATTGCTAGATGGGCGGGTAGTCTTCGGGTGAGGAGGGGGCTTCTATGTGGGGACTCTACCCCATTGAATAGGTGCACATTGTGCACCTAATTGATTCTATATAGATCATTTTCCTCGCCCCTGAAATCTTGGAAATCAAAATAATTTGGGATCTCATTAAGGATAAACTTGCAATAGATTTTATTTGGAAAGTATAGTGGCACCTCGTTGTTATTACAAGGTGGAAAATCAAACACCATCCACCATCGGTCCCAAAAATTATTTTTAATCAAATTATTATTGCACCAGTGGATGGGAAACTATTTACATGACAACGAAATAATAAAATTAGTGCGGGGTTCCGTGAATAAGGCGCATATGAGGTCTTTTGTAATTTATTTTTTCTTTACATCAACATATGACAGATTTTTGGAATAATAAACCCTACAACCCTGTTTGGTTATGGAACTTGTTTTCATGTGAGGAAGTGTTGAAGACTATACACTAAGAGTACCGTACACTTTCCATAGTTGTCTTGCCGAGGTAGCCTCACTAAATCACTAGGGCGGTAACCTCTTAGCCTCCCCCTCATACCATGGGGAGCAACAAACACTATCCAAAATCCAAAATAAACAATAAGAATGTACTAGTGTAGAAGAATCAAAAACATAGATGCTAATATGGTCTCAAAACCACAAATAATATTAAAATTGTTTTATGTGTATTTTTGAGGCAAGAGTCCAAATCAACTAATAAAAGACTAGATTGTTTCATTACGGGTATGGTACTTTGAAACAAAATTTAAAAAAAAACCTCGGGTATGATATGTTTGGGTACGTTCATACAATATATTTTTAAAAATAAAAATATAAATATATATATTAAAATTTAAAGAAAACAACAAGCTTATAGTCTCGGTAACCTATAAAATATTAGAAGCCAACAACAAGCTTATTATGAATCGATGCCATCTAAAGCAAGATTTCTTTCGATTTGAATACAAGAAGACCACAAAACATTAAATCTATGAGTCCATCTACTAATGGACTCACTAACATTCCACTTATTGTTACGGCCTGGGGAAAGGTTTGGGGAGAAGGAAATATTTTCATAGAGTTGTTTGGAGGTAGCCTCTTGGAGAGGGGGCCCTTTGAGCCACCTCATAGTATCCCAAAATTCATTCTCATCCTCCATAATTAGTCTAGTAGAGGGAGTTGTGAAAGAATTTTGAGCATTGTATACATTCTGAACTGAGATTGAGGAAGCTTATAGAAATCTTTAAGGTCTTTCCATTCCATCCACTTCCCAAATATATACAAGTCATGAAATATTTTAATTCCTTTCTCAAACCGAAGGAGGGAAGAGTAGCCTCTTGTCAAGGCAAGGATCTTGTCATTATATTTCAGATTGACAAAATTAATTTGTAGGCTTGGCACCTAGTGTCAAAGGAAGAGAAAATAGGCTTCCCAACCACAAAGTGCTTCAATTGTTTCCATGCCTTCCAAATTGATTGAAGATTAAAGGACCCATGAGGAGTAACAAGAAATCACCCAGATAGTAAGTCAACCAAATGAATTCCTTTTCATCTCTCTTAACCATTTGAGCCTATTAGCAATTTTAAATCTCACACAAACTTTCCAAGGTTCAATTCCAGTCAAAGCCATCATGTTTTATTTATTTTTTTGCACTTAAAAAAAACCCTGTGGGTATGCTTTAGGTACATACCCACAGGCCCTAGGTACGCTTCTGGTACATACCCATAGGCCCTGGATACACTACCCGGGACATACCTAGGTCCTATGCATACGGTAGAGTTTTGAATTCGTAGAGTAGTAGTGTTTTGAATTCGGTGTGAATTATGTAGAGTTTGTTGAGCATAGCTCCAAACAGATATGGGTATTGTATTGAGAGAGCGGTGGCTTGTAATAAAATCTGAGCAAGTGGTTCTTGGTGGACATAGCCCAAATTGGGTGAACCACATTAAATATTATCTCTTTGTGTTGTGTTGATTTATTCTACACTTTTATTTGAGATCTGTAATAATTTCGCATATTAGTTTTATTATTGTTGCGATTACGTGAGGATTATTCCGCATATTTTATCCCTTATTTCCTAACAATTGGTATCGAGCCTAGTTTGTTTGCTGAAGTGTTGAATCATCGCAGAAAGTTTTATCTTGAGTGGGAGGAGCAGATGATAGAAGATCTATGATAAATTCAACGGGTAGAATTTCAGTCTTTGGAAGATGTAGATGGAAGATTACCTTTATCAGAAGGATCTTTATATTCCATTATTTGAGAAGGTGAACAAACCCTTGAGCATGACAGATGTGGAATGGGATTTTCTGGATAGGAAGGCACTTGGGACAATCCGTGTGTCTTGCATCTTCGGTATTATTTAATGTTTCAAAGGAAAAGACTACAAAAGAACTAATGGATGCATTAGGGAAGTTGTATGAAAAACCCTCTGCCTCTAATAAGATATTTTTAATGAAAAATTGTTTAATATGAAGATGTCTGAGAATGGTTAAGTAGTTAATCATTTAAATGATTTAAATACAGTTTTAAATATGCTAGCTTCAGTTACAATATAATTTGATGAAGAAGTTAGGGCTTTATTAGTTATGTGCTCTTTACATGAGAGTTAGAATAGCCTGGTAATGACGTAAGCAACTCGGTTCAGCTAACTCAAAGTTGAAGTTTGAGGATGTTGTAGGGGTGATTCTAAGCGAGGAAATGTGAAGAAAAATATCTCGATGAATCTTCTACTTCGGGAATGCTTTGACATTGGAAACTAGAGGGAGACAAAAGAATAGAGGAAGCCGTGAAAATCAAAGATTGGGCAAGGTCAAAATCCAAAAGCAAGATAGTATGTTGGCATGTGGAAAGTCCGGGCATGCAAAGAAGGATTTTGGGAGCTTGGGACAAGAAGAAACAAAGAAGAAAACAAGGAGGAAAATGTGGCAATGGGTAATGTATGTCAGAATGTTTTGATTCTTTCTTTACACAATATTACTGAATCTTTGGTTTTAGATTCGAGGGCTTCTTTCCATGTTACTCCACATAGCATTATTTTGTTGATTATGTTCAAGGAGATATTGGGCATGTTTTTCTTAGTGATGATGAGCCTTACAACATAGTTGGAAAAGGTTTTGTTCATGTTAAGATGGAGAATGAGAATACTTGGCTATTGAAGGATGTCGGACATGTGCCTCCGCATTAAGATGAAATTTGATATCGGCAAGGTTGTTGGGAAGTGATGGTTGTCTTATGATATTTACCGTGGACTCTTGAAAGGTTACCAAGGGTGTTATTTTGGTGGAAAGAGGTAAAAAGGTTGGAACCTTGTATTTAACCACTTATAGAACTAATTTTTGTAATCTTGTGGCTTCAGAGGTAGATACAACATTGTGGCACTATAGGCTTGGTCATATGAGCCATAAGGGCATGGAGATCATAAAGAAGGATTTTCTGGATATATAGAGACATGGGAAATTCCGTGAGGATCACATACATGGGAAACAGAAGCGAGTAAGGTTTCTCAAGGTTGGACCTACAAAGAAAGAGAGTAAGTTAGAGTTGGTGCATTCTGATGTGTGGGGGCCAGCTCAGGTATCATCTCTTGGGGGTTCAAGTTATTATGTTACTTTTATTGATGATGCAACAAGGAAAATTTAGTTTATTGTATTAGAAACAAATATGATGTATTTGACACTTTTGTTAAATGGAGAGCCTTGGTAGAGAATGAAACATGTCTTAAGCTAAAATGTCTCAAGTCAGATAATGGAGGGGAGTATTGTAACAATGAATTTGATGATTATTGTTCTAAGAATGGAATCCACAGGAAAAAGACGGTTCTAGGAACTCGCAGAATGGGGTGTCAGAAAGGATGAACAAAATAATAATGGAACGTGTTAGGAGCATGAGGTTACATGTAGGACTACCTCTTTCTTTTTGGGCAGAAGCGGTGAGCACAGTTGTGTACTTGATCAACAGAGGACCTTCAAGTGCCTTGGATGGAGGCATACCTGAGGAGGCTTGGTATGGTAAGAAAGTTGATTATTCATTTCTTAGAGTCTTTGGATGTGAGGTGTTTGTCCATATAGACAAGGATGATAAGACCAAGTTAGAGGCTAAATATAGAAAAATGTACTTTCATTAGTTATGGTGGTGATGACTTTGGATATAAATGTTGTAGTATTAAGGATAAGAAAATCATTTGATCTAGGGATGTGGTCTTTAATGAGAAAGTCATGTATAAGCAACAATTGCAGGAAAATAGGGAAGAATCAAGAAAGAATATGCAAGTGGTAGGGGATCTTCGGATGGGAAAGTGACACATGAATTAGTTCAGAATAGAACCCCAAACTTCTATATTGAGGAGGTCTTCTAGGGATAAGAAGAGAACCCGAACGTTTTCTCCTTCTCTTTATTATTTATTACTCATTGATAGTGGAGAGATAGAGAGCTTTGATGAAGTAATGCGAGGTAGATGTCAGGGAAGAAGTGGGAGCAAGCCATGGATGAGGAGCATCAAGCTCTCATGGAGAACTAGACATGGGATTTGGTAAAGCTACCTGAAGGTAAAAGAGCATTACAAAGCAAGTGGGTGTTCAGAGTTAAAGAGGAAGAAGGAATAAAGAAAAGATACAAGGCCCGGTTGGTGGTCAAGGGGTTTGCCGAAAGTAAAAGGTATAGATTTTGATGAGATTTTTTCTTCTATAGTAAAAATGACTTCTATTAGAATTGTTCTAGGAATAGTTGCAACAAAAGACTTGCACTTAGAGAAGCTTGATGTAAAGACTACATTTCTCCATGGTGATTTGGAGGAGGAACTATATATGCATCAACCAGAGGGCTATGAGGTCAAAGGTAAAGAGGAGATGGTGTGCAAACTGAAGAAGAGCTTGTATGGCTTGAAACAAGCTCCACATCAATGGTATAAGAAATTTGATAGCTTCATGATGGAGCAAGGTTATATTAGATGTCATTCTAACCATTGTGTGTATACAAAGAAATTTGAGGATGGAAATTATATTTTCCTATGTTTGTATGTGGATGACATGTTGGTTGCAAGTAAAACATGCAGGAAATAAAATTACTCAAGAAGCAACTAAGTGAATCCTTTGTTATGAAGGATTTGGGGGCAGCCAAACAAATCCTTGGTATGAGGATATCTCGAGATAGGAAGGAACAGAAGCTGACTTTATCTTAGGAAGAGTACATTAAGAAGGTCTTGGAGAGGTTTAATATGCAGGATGCTAAACCGGTTGGGACTCCTTTGGCAAGCCATTTCAAGTTATCAAAGGAACAGTGTCCCAAGACAAAGTAGGAGAGAAACCAAATGTCCAAGGTACCTTACTCATTAGTGGTTGGCAGTTTGATGTATGCCATGGTGTGCACCAGGCCTAATATTGCCCATGTAGTGGGAGTGGTGAGTAGATTTATGAGTGATCCAGGAAGAGATCACTGATAGGAAATAAAGTGGATCCTTCGGTATTTGAGAGGGACCATGGGGACAGTTTTGTGCTACAGTGGATCAGACACCACTTTGTGTGGTTATGTAGATTCAAATATGGCTAGAGATGTAGACAACAGGAGGAGCACGACAAGTTATGTTTACACTGTAGGTGGGACAACAATGAGCTAGATTTCACGACTACAAAAGCTGGTGGCTTTATCAACCACAAAGGCTGAGTATGTTGCTGCCACAGAGGCAAGCAAAGAAATGATTTGGTTACAACAATTTTTGAGGAGTTGGGGCATAAGTAGGAGGAAGGAAAGTTTCATAGTGATAGTCAGAGTTCTATACACCTAGCTAAGAACTCTACTTTCCACTCTAGGACGAAGCATATATAGTTAAGGTACCATTTCATCAGGACATATTTGGAGGAAGAGAAGTTGAAGCTGGAGAAGATTCATACTATTCAAAATCCTATAGACATGATGACCAAGGTGGTCATAAGGGAAAAATGAAGCTATGTTCAGCTTTGGTTGGTCTTCACGAAACTAGTGAAGGGTTGAGAAGCTTGCTCAGAGGAAAACTAGTCTCCAAGTGGGAGATTGTTAGGTTGTGGAGCTTGTTTTCATGTGAGGAAGTGTTGAAGACCATTAAGAGTATTGTACACTTTCCACAGTTGTCTCGCCGGGGTTCGAGGCCTTAAAATTTGCCCGATATATCGAGAAACGTGCTTTTCTCATATGGGTGGGATTTTTGACCCATAGGTTTATGGGATGGTTTTAGACCATGATTTTAATACCCACAGTTTTGTAAAACTACTTAAGCAGTTTTCTACTTATATGGTTTTATGCATATGGTAGATTATAATGTAATATGGCGAGATGTGTTTTGAATTCGGGTGTGAATTTTATAGAGTTTGTTGAGCATAGCTCCAAACAGATATGGGTATTGTATTGAGAGAGTGGTGGCTTGTAATAAAATATGAGCAAGTGATTCTTGGTGGACATAGCCCAAATTAGGTGAACCACGTTAAATACTGTCTCTTTGTGTTGTGTTATTTTATTCTGCACTTTTATTTGAGATCTATAATAATTTCTGCATATTAGTTTCTACTATTGCGATTTTGTGAGAGATTATTCCGCATATTTTATCCCTTATTTCCTAACACAAACCTCTCTTGTAAGATGTCCAACGATTAATTTGTCTCATTGTCACATCAACTCGAGCAACTAATGTTTTCAATGTGTTATCAAGAGAGGTGCGGTGGGGGTTTGTAGATTGTGAATCCCTCATTATTTTGATTAAATCCTCAATTTCAATTTTGTTTTCAACTATGTGGGCTGTTAAATATTCTTGACTACCTAGGGATGTTGAGAAATTATGGGAGGGTTGGGAGGGATGACAGGAATAATAGGGTTTGGTTTTGGTTGATTCCATCGACCTCAAATTGTAATAATAAAAAAATGTATTCAATTCAAATTCTACTCTATAATTATCAAATTTCAATGCAATTTTGAGAAAAGAATTGTGCCTACCTCTTCTCCATTGCACCATCATCAATTTAGATCTTCCCGATGATTGAGAGATAATCGTTTGAGCTTGCGATCTAGCCAATGACAAAACGTGAGGGCATGGGTTAGCTCTAAAACTCACGTTTGAGGGAGATAGAATGATAGATTCTCGGGCTTCTTTTTTATTTATAGTATACATAACGCATACGCGTTATGGATTGGTAAATCCCAAACCTAGAAAATTATATCGTGTTAGAACACGTTAGAATGCGTACGCATTTTTCCTTTTTAAGTTTTTGTCCACTATTTGGCCCCCAACTTTGTGCACTTACCCGGACTCTAGGTGGTTAAATTTACTATTTTTAGTAATTTACTAGAACCTTATATTTTGATTAAGCCTCAAATAGTTGGCCACATCAAACATGCCCTCTATGCCAAATTTGAGAACTAGGTATACCGACACCTTGAAGGTAAAAGGTGTGATTTTCAAACCACGTGGGAATTCCTAGGCTAAGAAATAGTAAAGGGAATCCAACACTATAAAGGGTTCATCCTATAAAAATATACATATCAATTTCCATCTCCAAGTACATTTAATTTTAACATACCCCAATTTTTGGCTCCCCATCAAAATCTTACATTGCTCAAGTTCTTGATTGTAAAAGATTTTCATTATCTTTCACTTATCCAAAGTGCTTTATAATTTTTCAAAGTCTTCAAATTTTGTGGTTTTATTTTCCCTTCAAGCCATTAAAAATTGAGAAACATAATTATTATTGTAAATTCAACACACTAAAGGTGTTCAAACTTCACGCTCCCAAAAAAACCCAAAACTGTGACTCAAAAAACCTAAGGCTCTATGATGACTCAAAACCATGCCTAAAACCCTAACCAAAGTGATGCAAAGGATGGCATTGGAGTAGGTTTGAGGCAATGGCAAATTTTAGGAAAGTCCCATCTCGTGGATAGATATGGCCTTCGCCAAGAACGGAGATATCAACAACACTAAGAAGGAAGGTAATGACACCCCATGTAGCCCTCACATGGTTAAAATGGTGATGCGTCCGGGAAACACATGCCTCTTTTCTAGTTGCTTCCATCTCTTTGGAGAAACATGAGACATTAAGGAAGGGGAAATCTTTTTGTTCTTTGTTGTCCCCAAATAGGGAACGATCGCATCATAATTGTTGATAAACTCCAGACACCTATAATTTAGCTCGAGCAATTTAAATACTTAAATTGCGCTAATTATACCCTTTCCCGCAAATTGACGACATATCGTCAATATCACACATTTTCTTTACTATCATCGTTAATTAATTACATTATGTTAGTTAATTAACTCTTCTATCCAACAATGACGCCAATTAACGACATTTCATTAATCAACTCCTTTTCTATCTAGATTAATTAATTATTTCTAATTAATCAAGCTCCCTTTCTATTTCATTAATTAATTATTTCTAATTAATTAATACCCTTTTCTATTAATTATTCTTAATTAATTAATTCTCTCTTCTATTTAATCAATAAATCGTCATTTATTTGATTAAAATTTATCTCATAACATAAATCATACTAACTATTCCTCTAAAAACTTTATATAAGCTTACACACCTATTAATTAATTACTTTGGTTAATTAATAAATCCCCTCAAACCCCATGAGTCACTAAAGAACAAAATAAACTCTCTTAAGGTTGACTCAACCATTTCTAAACCTCCCTTATCCAAAACTAACCCAACCTCTACATTTATCCCACATGAAGAGGGATGTAGAGATTCTTCTATCCATTGGGCTATATAAGGAGCCCTCCTCCTACCTTTCTATTTACACCTACACTCTTAAATGAGCATAGAACATACACTATAGCCATTTATCATCTTTGAGCATTCTTCCATTAGAAGAGCTTGCCTTCTCCATTTCTTGTATTCATCCACCCAAGTTTTGAAGTCATATGGAGATATGTCAAATGGTCTTGTAGCCATGATTTGACAAGACTCCATTCTTAGAAACCTTGGGATTTCAAGCACATAATCAACTCTTTGATTGCTAGAGATCTACATAGGTTCAATCTCATCTTATTTTAGCATTCAATAAGAGATAGAAGTTAATTTGTTTAACATATTAGCTTGAAATGTTCATTTCATGTTTAATGTAGAAATGTTGATAGGTTAGCTTTGTTTAAGCTCTTAGCATGATGATGCATAGGTTTAGTTTAACATTGTATTGAAGCTACTAGGTGTTAGTTTCAACTTTACTTACATTGCTAACTATTTTATGCATACAAAACCTCTCAACCCCTCATAGAAGACTCCAACACTCAAGTTTGGGGTGGGTTTTCTATAAAAGGTTCTCAAGATCAAGGAGAGTCTTTCTCAGCTTGGCCTCATCTGCAGATTCCACAAGCTCTGGCCCAAGCTAGCTGAGCTCCATGAATGGATAGCCTCAAGATGGGGAGAAAAGATCAAGGGTAAGATTGAATTGTACCCATGTGTTAAAGCTTACTTCATTGTTGTTTTTAAAACCCCTGAAGATAGAGATCTGATTTTTATCATTATTGGGTTGGGGAGAACATGGTCTCATGTTCAAACCTTGGTATCCATCTTTTGACCCTTCAAAAGACTCCTTTGATACCTACCATGTTTGGGTGCGACTGTCAGGGCTTCCATTACAGCTCTAGAGTAGAGCTTGCCTTTCTGCTATAGGGGATACCCTTGGGTCCACTATGAAAATCGATGACAAAACTTTTGGCAAGACCCACACTACTTTTGCTAGAATCTGGTAGATCTTGACACCTCCCAAGCCCTTCTAGCTCAAATCGATCTGCAAATCAGAGAGAGATATTGGGTGCAGAGGGTAGACTACGAGGGTCTAGCCTTCAAATGTTGTAGGTGTGTTTTCAAACAAGCCATATTTTCAGATGATTGTGCATATTCCAGACACGAGGAAAGACCGGCATGCTAGAGGCATTCACTTACAGGAACATCTTACAATCAAGCCCCAATTTGACTCGATGTTTTATACCGAGTTTAGACCATTGGTTAGTTGCGGGTGTGTCGCGCTACTGTTTTGTCCTGGTTTGTTTATGTTGGACAGTTGAGCTACCTTTTTCTTGGACTTTCATTGCCTATCTAGGTTCTTTGACCCTCTCTTTTCGCTGCTCTCTTTTGTAATATCTAGGTTTTCACCCTTTTGTGGCCCTGGGGTATGGTCCCCTTCAAAACCATTTACCTTTAATGAAAAAATGCAAGTTCCCAAATAAATAAATAAAGTCTACAATGCCTAATTGAACAATTAATGTTGAACTATACAAGGACCCAATAGAAACACATGATGAAAAAGCAATCATAAATTAAGATGAAAAAGGACACTATCAAATAAATCATAATTTTTCAATAATGTTAGCTTTCTTTGAAGAGCAACTTTTTGTGGCTAAAATTTATCCATATGGGATTTTTAATATTTACTAATACTATCTAAATTAACATCAATGGCTCTCAATTTTACTTCCCACCTACCCAATGTGGGTTTTTATGTATATTTACTAGTAAAAACAAAATTACCATAAATAATAAATAATATAAGAGATAAAAACATATTTTTATATAAAATCATTACTAACTCATAAAATAACATTCAATTATACAACTTAACATCCAATTAATGAATTATTTACCATAATATAAAAACTTTTAAATACAATCATAAAGTTTACTAAAAACTACTATCAAAATATACTAGTGTATAAAAACATTAACGGAATATATAAAGAACAATACATGAATTGTTGTGGGTGAATAAAAATGTCATAATTTTTTAATTTCAAATTTAAAATACCTACCAAACCCCAAAATCAAATATGTTCATCTTTAGCGCTTTATAAAATTTAAATACTAACTTAAAATTTAAATACATTCTTTTCCATCTAAAATTGCTTAAAATGTAATATTTTTTATGCCGTCAGTATATTAAGCAAGGAAAATCCATGTAATGAAACTACATTCCATTCAACAATGGCAACATTTATATCAATATATTGAAATAAAAATATCTATACTATAATTTTTATTTTAAATTTTTTTATTTATTATTTAAATTTTATATTTAATTTTTCATTAATTTTAAATTTTTCGTTATTTTTAATGTTTAATTTTTTTAAGTTTTATTCTTTTTTAAATTTTAATTATTTTTTATTTTTTTTTTTGTTAATTTTGAATTATTTATAAAAACTACATTCCATTCAACAATGGTGAGATTTATATCAATATTTGGAAATAAAAATATGTATACAATAATTTTAAATTTTAACTTTTTTTTATTTGTTTCGATTCTTGATTTAATATTTTATTCTAAATTTTTCAATTTTTTATTACTTTTATTTTTATTTTTTTTTATAGATTTACAATAATTATATTTTTTAATTTTAATATTATGTTTCTATTAATTTTATTCTTAATTTATTTTATTCCTTTTTAAATTTTGATTAATTTTAAAATTTTATTAATTTTGTAAAAATATTAAAAAAATTAATTTAATTTTTTACTTTTATTTCTTATTTTTTATTATTTATTATTTATTATTAATTTCAATTTTTCATTTTATTTTTTTAATTAATTTTAACTTTATATTTAAATTTTTATATATATTAATTCTAATAATTTTAATTTTATTTTTACTTTTAAATATTAAATTTATTTTTGATTTTAAATTTACTTTTTTAAAAAAATTAAACTCTTTTGATTGGAGCTTTGAATCGGATGGTTACGGGACCCCACCCTTACTAAGATAACCAAACAAAAAGCAAACTAAACCAGGGAACCCAAGCCCCACAACAAAAACAACATAGAAGAAAGAAACCAGTAAGAACAAAGTCAAGGATCCAAAACAAACCCGGAAACACAAAATCCAATCTGAAGGTAAGCTAAGAACATGATCCCTTATAGAAGCCTGCAAGTGGGACCTTCCACAACACCATTCTCATTCTCATCCTCCACTCCCGAGCATCTTCCACGCCCAACCGACGCCACCAGAAGCATTTGTCCCACGGCGGAACCTTTCCAAGAAAATGAAGAAGGCTCCTTTTGCACAATCCGAAGAGCATTGAGCTTAGTGTTTGCAGAATTTATAGGATAACGAGCTTCGGGGAGCTCGGGGGTGACAGATTTGTTGGGATCCGGCCGTCGTGCCAAAAAGAGAACATGCACTCTCCGCATGAAGAAGCAATTCCTTGTATTTCTCTCCCATCCAATGAATCCTCGCCCAACACAAATAGCATGTTCGTCAACGTCCTCTACTGATGCACCATAATTAACAGGAACTTGAAAAGGTCATAACTTGTGCTCCAGGTGTCCATTTGAGTCCTTTTTTTAAACCCAGTGTTTCGACAAGATGAACACACTAGTCAACCCACCTTGTTGGTTAGAGCACGTTTCAACATATTTTCGGCCCAAATTCCGCCATCTGAGGGCCGAAAATTAAGATTTAATTTGTAACTCATGATTTTCCTATTTTAGGGCATTAGTTAATTTTAGTCTCTTAAATGCATAGTGAGTTAAAAAGTTGGAAATTCCTCTAATTTAGGCATGTATAAGATGTGTGTGCAATTTCTCTGCCGTATGAATAAACATGTGGACTTACTTAGAATAAGCAGGTTATGGTAAATCGCTAAAAATAGTAAATTCCTCTACCTAGAGTAGATTTAGTCAAAGATAGTTAGATTTTAGTGGGAAACTCGAGTTGGGAGTTGTTTTCTTATTTATCAAGCATAGTATCTCATGGTTGGATAACGAAAAAGGAGATCTATTTTCTTTTGGAGTTAGATTATTTGCAAGTATATTGAGTTTATTGAAAATTTAGCTACATTATATGGTATCGAGTTGGTTCAAGTCTTTAAAAATGGAAGGAAGAGGAAGAGGAGGCGGTATTGCCGGATGAATAGAAATATGCAAGATCTACAAAGGCAAGTTGTGCTTACTACAATGATAACCCAAAGAGGAAATCAAGGTGGAGATGATACATATGAAGAAATTTGTAAAGAGGAGGAAACGCAAGAGCCACCCTTAGATTTTGAAGAAAGGATGCTTCAAGCATTACAAGGTAATAATGATGGGATAAAAGTTGATGTTTTAGAGTATGGAGGTAGTCTAAAACCGGAGGAGTTGATAGAATGGTTAACTATCATGGGAAATGTTATTGAGTAGAAGGCTATGTCGGAAGAAAAGAAGGTAAAATTTGTATACATGAAATTGAAAGGTCGTGTTATGTTATGGTGGGATTACCTATAGAAAAAGCGGTCAAGAAGGGGAAATAATGAATTAGGACCTGGAGTAAGATGGAGAAGAAACTCGAAAGATAAATTTCTCCTGTGGATTATACACAAACCCTTTACAAAGGTTTCATAATCTCGATGAGAAATTACAAAGCGTGCAAGAATACACATATGAGTTCGAAAAGTTTTCCGTTCGTGTGGAGCATGAAGAAGCTAAGGAACAAATGGTTGCAAGATATGTAAATGGATTAAAATTTTCTATTCAAGATGAGATAAACATGCACATGATTAAGAGCATGGGCGCTATGCCTATTAATTAGCCTTAAAGGCCAAGGAAAACAACGCCAAATTTTTAAGAGATCACTGGGAATAATAGGGGCCTCATCCTCCTTTCGAGGATGAGATGGTTTTAGCTAAGGTAGGGAGGATCACCTCGTGAAGTGGAAAAGCAAGAAGATATAAGACAAGATTCCAAGAATCAACAAAGAGATTAGAGAGGATTTTCTAAGGGCAAAGGATATGTTGGTGATAGAGGATGGGAGGCCCCATGAAGACCATTTTTTGTCACAGATGTGGTGAAAAGGGGGATCGGGATTTTAAATGTCCGCATTATTATACACATGACAAGAGGCAAGTAGATGCTCCAAGAGAAAATCTTGTTAAAGTTAACAAGTAGAAGATGAACAGGACATAGAAATTCCACAAAATGTTGGAGAAAATTTGATGATCAAAAGAAAAGGATTGCTCCAAGAAAGGATATCAAGGGGATGTATGGCTGCGTACAAATATTTTCATAACAAGATGCACTTCAAGAGGAAAGGTATGTAATGTTATAATTGATGGTGGTAGTTGTGAGAACATGGTTTTAAATGAGATGGTTGAGAAATTAGGTCTACATTGTGAGAAGAATCCTAACCCTCACCATATTGCATGGTTTAAGAAGGGTAATAAAGTTATTGGTGATAAGAGATGTTTAATAAGTTTTTCTATTGAGAAAAGTTATAAGGATGATATTTGGTGTGATTTTGTCCTATGGACGCATGTCATATGCTGCTAGGAAGACCATGGCACTTTAATAGAAAAGTTATTCATGACGGGGAAAATAATACTTATACTTTCTGGAAGGATGGCACAAAAATAGGTTTCTACCTCTTAAGGAAGAGGGGAAGGCTGAAAATATGATTTTCTGCAAAGGAATTTGTGAAGGAGGTAAAGGCAATTGGTTTTTGTTATGTATTGCTCGCAAATATAGATGAACCTGCAAGTACACAAATACCAAAGTAATAGAAGTAGCATAATTAATAGAAGAATTTTCTGATGTTATTCTTTATGAGCTACTAGATAGATTACCACCCAAAAGAGATATTCAACACCATATTGATCTTATTCCAGGGTCTTCACTCCCAAATCAAGTGGCTTATAGGATGAGCGCAACATTGCATGCAAAGTTGAATAGGAAAGTGGTAGAGCTGTGAGAAAGGGGCAGATAAGGAGAGCATGAGTCTATGTGCAACCTTAGATTTATTAACTCAAAATAAGGATGGAACATGGAGAATGTGCATGGATAGTAGAGGATTCAATAAAATTACAATCAAGTATAGGTTCCCAATACCTCACCTTGATGATATGATGGATGTGCTTGTTGGATCTAAGTATTTCACCAAGATTGAGTTTGAAGTAGTTACCATCAAATTCGGATCGAGAAAAGGAGATGAGTTGAAAACAACATTCAAGAAAAGGAATGAATTATATGAGTGGTTGGTGATGACATTCGGGTTATCCAATGCACCTAGCACTTTTATGATATCTTGATATAATGGTAAGTTTAATATGGATTATTTTGATGAAACTAAAGAAGAACATTTGAGGCATCTAAGGGTGATATTTGAAGTGTTAAGGAAAGAGAAACTCTATGTAAATATGAATAAGTGCATGTTTATGCAAGAGAGTTTTGTATTCTTGGCTTTTATTATTTCAACAAATGAGGTACAGTGGACTCAGAGAAGATAAAGGTAATTATTGAATGGCCTATTCACGGAGTATAATAGAGGTAAGAAGATTTCATGGTTTAACAACATTTTACACGTAGTATTATAGCACCTATAACAGATTGTACAAAAGGAATGGAGTTTTTGTGGACAAAGGTAGTTGAGGATAGCTTTCGGTTATTGAATAAGAAAGCGATAGAGGAACCTATTTTGGCACTACCAAATTTTGATAAAGTGTTTGAAGTTGATTATGACACTTCACATGTGGGTATTTGTGTTGTCCTAAGTCAAGGTGGAATGCCAGTAGCTCCCTTTAGTGAGAAATTGAATGAGGTAAAAGCCTACTCTACTTATGATGTCAAATTTTATGCAATTGTACAAGCATTGAGGCATTGAAGGCATTACTTAGTGTCTAAGGATATTGTTATTTACTGAGACCACATAGCCTTAAAGTATGTGAATACACAAGAGAATTTGAAGAGTAGGTATGCAAAGTGGGTATCATTTTTACAGGGGTTATGTTTTTATCTAAAACAAAAATTAGGAAAACAAAATCAAGTTGCAAATGTATTGACTAGGCATGTGACTTTGTTTACCACTATGGAGAATGAGTTGGTAGGTTTTGAAGCAATAAAGGGTTTGTATTCTTCGTATTTTTATTTCAAGAATATTGTTAAAAGGTTAAGTCGTCCATTGTTAGATGATGCGGGAGATGTCCAGGATGAGTACCTTTTACAAGATGGTTATCTATTCAAGATGTTGGTGCTCAATTTGATCTCGCCCGTTTGCTCTAAAAAATTCTTCAATTTGCGGGTTCTTTCGTATTTTCTATCTCCTGTATTGATGCGTGAAAGATCTTTTCTTCATTTGGTTGCCATGATAAGTCCTTTCCTTTGGTCGAGGATCACATTAAGTCTAGATATTGTTTTTGTTCCTCTGTCCATGAGAAAGAATTTGTAATTTGGGCATAAATTCGGGTTTTTCCCCTTCCATTTTTCCACAATCATGTTTTGTTTTCCCAGTCAATTTTTGTCCCAACATCCATGGAAACATGGCCCTTTCTGATTGGATGACTTGGCTCAATGGGTAATTTTGAAACTCTAAGGTCTCGCTTTCAACTCAAGTCTTGTCCACGTTGAGGGCTTGCGCTCATATGAAAATTCACCTCTTGGTTTGACCTTTGGAGTTGCGCCAAGGAGACACGTGGAGGTTTCCGCTGGCCTTGCCCAGACTTAGACATTTTTTTCATGCGGCGGTGTAGCTTTGTCAAACCATGGACACATGGAGGTCAACGCTCATTTGAGGATCCACCTCTAGGTCCTACCTTAACAATTGCGCCAAGGAGACACGTAGCGCCTTCCGTTGGTCCTTAAATTTTTTCAACAACTCTGTCAGACTGAGACATGTGGTGAGCCCGTGCTTGTTTAGGGTCTCCGCTTTTGGGCACCATCTCAAAGTTGTGCCAAGGAGACACGTGGAGGATTCCGCCAGCTCCTCTCTATACTTAAACTTTTCAAGCAACTTTCTAAGGCTTGGGACACATGGAGGGCCCACGCCTGCTTGGGACCTGCCCCATACTTTACTTTTGAAGAAGCACCAAAGGGACACGTGGAATTTTCCACTCACTCTGCCCTTGCTTGGACTTTTCAACGGTCGAGGAAACTTTTTGAACCCTAGGCACGTGGCACCTTCCGTTGGTCCCTAAATTCTTTCAAAAATTTGTCGGGCTAGGACACGTGGTGAGTCCACGCATGTTTGGGGTCTCGATTTTGGGCACCATATCAAAAGTGTCCCATTGAGACACATGGAGGATTCCTCTAGCTCTTTTATACTGAGGCTTTTTCAAAGGCCAAAAGGTAATTTTTTTGGGCCCAGGGCACGTGGAAGGCCTGTGCTTGTTTGGAGACTTGCCTCTATACTTCACCTTTGCGATTACGCCAAGGAAACACGTGGACTGCTCTAATCTAATGTTGAGAAAGAGAAGAATCAATGGTTGTTGTGTATTACATCTTATTCTACCACCATTTTTGCTCCAAGACTCCTGGAGATGCGAATACGCATTATTTTTCATCATTTTTTGATGAAATTCCTTGTCATTTTTGTCTACAAAGTACAAATGAATGGATTTAGAGCTTAATTTGTGAGTCCAAGGATTGTAAAGGTTGATATTTTGAAGTTGGAATTGCTCGAGCACTTGTAAAAATGTAAATTACTAGAGAAGCTGGATGCAAAGCAAAGTTACAGAGGAAAGAATGGGAAAAAGATGAAATGATGGAGGTTACAGGCGCAAAGGATGAAAAACGTGTTGTCCAAAGGAGATGACTGGGTGCCCCAGTTAAAACAATGATGGAAATATTTGCAATGATTCACCTTTTTAACAACTGGAAACTTTTTGTTGTAAGTCTGTTAAACGTCATTTTTGAAATCATGAAAAAACATGTAACAAACAAAGGTTCCTCAAATATTCTTTTCTTGGGGAAAAATCTTGGATGTAAATGAGTGTTATAAAAAGCATGCTTTAGTCATGCAAATGGTTGGGGGTTGAATTCTTACGAGAAAATTTGAGAAAGCCCATCTTCCTGAGAGACCATCTGAGAAACATGTTAATCTCTTATGTTTTAGATTTGATCATGTCAAGTTGGTTACAAGTGTACATCCATTGACAAGATCTAAGACTGTTCAAAGAAACTTTCCCTGCTGATGAATCTAATCAACTTCGAATTAATCTGTGTTAATCTTGGGAAAATTTGTGTCTACTTTATTTCAGAATGTCTACAAGTAGTATTTCTTATTCCTATTGCAATATTGTGTTAAAATCCCTCCGAATCACACAGGATCTCATCCCTATGATAGTTTAGTGGCATTTGCAATTTCATTATGAGAAGAGCCTTCATCCTGTAATGAGATAAACAATATAAAATCACTTTACTATTATTTTATTGATAAAGATTGTATGTAAGCTTGAGTGTATCTTAGGCGTGAGGAACCAAGGTTTTTGATGTTTAATTGAGTCTTTAGCTCGAGTATTTGTGTTAAATTCTTGGAGATTGTGTGAAACCGTGCAAATCTAGGCCTCCATTGATGCACACATTCAGTTGAAGGAATATTTTAGCTATTGTAAAGCATTTTGTGATTTAGTTTTCTAATTATTGTGAAGTTTCTCAAAGATCTGGAAAATCAAGTTTATCTTGCTTAATCTCCCACAAAAATTATTCAAACACAATGAATCCTACCGAACTACCCATGTTTTCCCTGTATGTCCACAAATGAATAAATTCTCCGCAAAATATGTAAAAGCAATCAGGATTCCATAATGTCTTGAGTAACCTTAAACCTTGTTTAGGAAATATCACCATTCTTTAGAAGTGACAACTTGTGAGAGTTAAATTGTGGTGAATTGATCATATTTTCTCAAGGTTTCCTTTTAAGTTTTTACAAATAAGGATATCTTCATTTTCCTTCACCAATAGAGGTTACAAAATGGGTCATCTCACCCTGGTTGATAGGCACAACCTAAAGTAGTGAGGATAGATCAAATCCTTAATGAAGGTGCTATCCATTTCTCCGATGCCCGAGTGACAAAGAGTCCGAAGAATCCCTCCTCAGCTCTACAAAACAACTCATAATATGATTTATCTATCTCTTAGTGTCCTTCTAAATCTGTGATATTGCTCGGTTTCCAAGGGAGAATCAATTTAGATACCGACACCAGATTGGCGCCGTCATTGGGGACCTTCAAAGGCATTCTTATATTCGGCCCTGGTAATGTTTCTTACATGATCTAAGTGCTAATATGTTGTTGAAACATCATCCTGTGTCCAGATCTGTAAGATTTGTGAAGTTACAAGTTTTACGTGCAATATTTCCAGTTTTTGTTGGTTTTTGCACTAAGTTTACATCATCAATGTTAAATACGGGTAAAGGAAGGTCAGATATGTGAAGCTTTGCATGAATTTAGTGTTGAAAGACATTTAGCCAGATCAATTTTAGTGCATTTGCACAACTAAGGTGAAAATCCTTAGTGGCGACTCCGTGTTGAATTAATTTTTGATAAATGTCAGTGTCTTAACCTATGTCAATTGAAATTTATCACTAATCTCTATGCAAAGCTGGAAGGAAGAAGATATTTCTTCATTAAATACCTGTTAGAAGGTTGTTTCAGAATTGGGAAAGAAAAATTATGAAGGAAGAAGAATTTAGAAAGTTGTTGGAGATCAGAAATCAAGAAAGGAGTTATCAATTGTGGAAACTGATCAGCCTGTCATTGAAGATTTCCATACTTCCTCAAGTGCTTCTGAATTAGGTAGTCTTTTTGTAGATCTGAATTATCCATCTAGAGAGAGGCCTTCTTTTGTATATGAAATTTGTTTGTCTCATTATGTCCTTGTGTTCTCCAAAGCCGATAGGATCTTCCAAGAAACAAAGTTTTTAGAGAACATTTATTCTGAGAATTGCATTCATGTGCCCCACAGACCCCTCACTCCTCATCATTTTGTTTCTCCTGTAAGATCACCTCCCTAAAACAATATGGCCCAGCACCTACCCTAGACCTCTATTTGTTGTGAACACTTTTGGTCCTATAGATTTCAGAGGTATGGCTAGATATCCAAATGTTGTGCCCCAAGATGTTAGAAATAGATTGCCTAAATTTCAAGGAAATAATGTTATTACTTGGTGATCAGCACTTAAAGATTTTTGTCAATATGATGGAATACTTTGAGATTGAATTTGAGGATGTCTACATAAAGTTGTTTATTCATACTCTAGAAGAGGATGCACGAGACTGGTATAAATATTTTAAAGACAACTCCATTGATTCATGGACATAAATGAAGAATGCTTTTAGATTATAGTATGGAGATAAAACAAACCCTAGGTTTCTTTTATCAGAATTTGAAAATATTAAGAAGAATCCTAATGAATTTTTTCATGAATTCAATACAAGGATCAATAAGACCCCGAATAGGCTACCCGTGATCCCGAGGCTAAGTGATGTTTCTGTTTGATAAAATACTCGATGCTTTTGATAAGAAGTCACGCTATTATTTGAGGGATAAAACCCGACAACATTGAGGTAGGCCTACACCATGGCTTTGCAGATTGAAAACAATATCAAATTAGTTGATAAGCCTCCTAAGAGGGAAGGTATCAAGGTGATAAATCCAGAGAAGCGTCAATCAAGTAAGTTTGTGGATATAGAAGAGGTTATGAAAACATTGGCCGAGTGTCAAGGAAATATCCTATAAATTGGTCGTGGCAAAGAAGGGGATTGGACAAGGTTCCCGAGTGGTCAAAGACAGCCACAAGGTCAAGAAAGATTTACCAATCATCTTAGGGGTGATGAGAGATCTGATGAAAAAGGCAAAAGACCCGTGGGATTAGGAAATAAACAGCCCCAAGCTCGTGAGAATAAAATCATGTCCGATCCTTTGGATGCCGAGGAGTTGTTGTGGAAGAAGCCAATGAAATTGAGTGGTGTGACAGATGTTTCTTGCCACATGCCCCATGTGATGAAGACAAAGAAGTTGAGGAAGATGATGATGAAAATGATGATGATGTGTGCATGATGGGGTGCTCTACAAGCTCATGGCAAGGAGCAACTTCTACTGAATTAATCGGTGTCGAATCAGTATGCATTTCTGAAAT
This sequence comes from Taxus wallichiana var. yunnanensis, assembly GCA_018340775.1. NCBI lineage: Eukaryota > Viridiplantae > Streptophyta > Pinopsida > Cupressales > Taxaceae > Taxus > Taxus wallichiana. The sequence continues at coordinate 286,186,561 of CM031237.1, forward strand.
TGCATCCACCGGGTATTACCCCTTCCTCCCTCTCATACTTTTCAAATAGATATGGTACAAGCTCTAGAATTACCTAATAATTATTTTGAATACTTAAGGGCATTAATGATTAAAAAGTATGATGGAGGAATCCCTTTTGAGGAGGATAGGCAGTTGTTAATGAATGTTGTGGTTTCCCAAGAAAAAGAATATAACACTAGGAGTAAATTTTTCAAAGGGGCAAGGCCGGGCAAAACCAAAACTCTAGTTCTCACCAATATCCTAAAAGAAACTCCTAAGAAAGATACATCTAGCAAAGGCCTTGTTTCCCCAAACAAACCTGTATCCCTGCCCATGCTCAAACCGTGAAAAATCCTTTGTTGTTAGATGAGTTTGTCAGTCTTCCTCCAAATGTTGCCTTACCCAAATACATTCCTTATGACATTGCCCAAGTCTTGAGTCAGATCAAGATTTATGTTCCAATTGTTGAGCTTCTTAGGATTCCTGAGCACAAGAAAAGAGCCTTTGAGTATTTGGGATTGAAAGAAGAAAAGATTACCCAAGGTAGAAATGTAAACAATGTTGAGACTCCTCCTACCATTGTAGAGTTGGAAAAACCCCAAGTGCTAGAAGAACTAGGTGAGCCACCTGAAGTATATTTGGGAACATCTTGGTTGAGTCCCAGTTGAATGTAGATCCATTTTTCACTACTCCGATTATTAGTGATAGGTTGTTACACAACTGTATGTTTGATTCTAGAGCATCATGCAATGTTATGCCTCTTGAGCTTATGGGAAGTGCACTGCCATGGATTCCAGAGAGGTGTCAGTGGTTGGATGTGTCAAGGGTTTGATAGTGCAACTTGCAGCCTACCCAGGCAAGAACTTAAAACTAGATGTTGTTATTGTTGATTGCCCTACCAAATGGGGAATGTTGTTATCAAGAAAATGGGCTGCTAGTGTGGGTGGGAGTGTGCAAATGGATATTTCTTTTTCCACTATACCTATTGAGGGAAGCCTTGTAAATTTGTATGGTGAAAAGAAGATGCTACATCTCATTGAGGATCCCAATAATGCTTCCTATGAAGTGTTATACACTGACATTGATGCTGATAACTTTGTTGGATTTTTTGATGGTAAAGAGCACAAAATTGATCAATGCAAGTATCTTAATCAAGTAGGTTCTCCTTGGACTTTGTTATTTGATGGGGATTGCTCTAAATTTGGAAATGGTGCTGGTATTGTTCGATATCTCTAGGCCAAGAAGATATTTTTTCTCATTTTTAAACTCAACTTTGAGTGCACTAACAATATTCATTTGAGTATGAAGCATTGCTCTTGGGTCTAAGGATTGCATGGAAATATGGTATTAGAGACATCGTTGCTAAAAGAGATTCGAGAGATAATTGTAGAAGGGTTAGAAAAATATATGTAACAAAAATCGAGAGAATGAAGCGGTATAAGCATGCAACTGGGATTTTATTGAAATGTTTGACTCCTTCAACATAATACATCACGATAGGAAGTACAATACTCTAGCAGATAAATTGGTTGTATTGGGGTCTAGATTTGAAAATTGTACTATATCCCCCTATTGTGAGTATAATATTGAGATATTAACTAGGCCATATGTTCCTGACAATGTTAAATATGGGCAAGTGTCCGAAGATGACGCCTAGGTGCAAAGGTTTTTGCAGAACCAGGGAGAATTTGTTGATCAACGTATAGATTGGGAGCCAATGGTTTGTGCGGTGATGGAAAGGACACTTTATTTGGCAAAGACATCATTCATTGAAGACTAATACTATTCCCGAGAGGTTTGGTAGCACTTGAATCAAACTTTGATAATGTTGATTGAATTTTTACGAGACACATATCGGCCTCGAGGGATGATGAAGAGCATGACACAGGCACGAAGAATAAACCATGTAAGATCGGCTAGTAGCAATCGAGCAAGGAAGAAAAGTAGTCGTATGTCCAATGTTGAAGAAATACTAGGACCTGCTTAGCATGGTCTTATTCTAAATCGAAAGCATAAAAGAGGATCTTTTCCATCACGAAATTCCCTTGGAAGCTTCTACCAAGCCGTTTAGGTAAAAACGGAGGCCAATCAATCCACTCCTTTCCCTGAAGATGCAAGAATAATTGAAAAATTTGAGGGATGGAGGATCATATAGCCCACAAGGTACTCATCATGGGTTGCAAACTTGGTACCTATCAGAAAGAAGAACAGAGATATAAGGATGTGTGTGGACTTTAGAAACTTGAATAGAGCATCAATGAAGGATAACTACCCTCTACCAAATATGGACAATATGTTACAATTGTTTACTGGTTCGGAATTTTTATCCACCTTGGATGTTTTTCTGGATATAACTAGGTAGTTGTGAAGGAATTAGAGCAAATCAAGACTGCCTTTACCACTCCTTGGGGAACATATGTATATTTCATAATGTCTTTTGGTCTAATGAATGTTGGAGCCACTTTCCAAAGAGCAATGGATGTAGCTTTCTCTGGCTATATTAATGATTTCATTGTTGTATATCAAGATGATGTGACTGTTTTTCAAAAAAAGGAGTAACCACTGCAACACTTAGAAAAAATGTTGTTAAGATGCAAGGAGTATGGCATTTCACTAAATCCCAAGAAGTGTCATTTTGGAGTTCAGAAAGCAAAGCTGCTTAGACATATTGTGTCAAAGGAAGGGGTCATGGTTGATCCTGAGAGGGTAGAAACCATCACAAAGTCCTTATTCCAAGAACCAAGAAGGGAATTCAATCCTTTTTGGGCAGATTAATTTTATTAGGAGATTTATCTCCAAATTTGCTAAACTAACTATCCAAATCACTACTATCATGTGAAGAAAGACCAAAGTATCAATGGGAAGAAGAAGCTATTCAATCTTTGTTGGGATAAAAGAAGCATTAAAGAATGCCCCTGTTTTAGTAGCTCCAGCATTATAAGAAGGCTTTCCAAATGTTTTCTTTTTCTTGAAAGTACTATTGCATCTATGTTCTTGTAGAAGGATGACGAGGGAGCTAAAAGACCAATTGCATTTTTCAGTGAAGGCATTACAATGAGTGAGTTGAAGTATACTATCATGGAGAAGCAGACATTTTCTTTGGTAAAAGAAAAAAAGGTCTTCGTGCCATATATTTTGAGTTCCAAAGTCATTGCTTATATTCCACACACCATGGTGAAAGATATCCCATCGAGAAATGGAGTTTCAAGAAAAAGATGTCGATGGGTAAACAAATTGCAAGAGTATGATATGGATATCCAAACAACAAAATTGGTCGAGGTTTGGGCCTAGAAAAACTTATGGCAAGAGAGCAATCTACAAACAATTGAGGTAAATGAAGTTGAAGAAAGGTTGAATGTCCTTGAAAAATGATAAATTCTTAATGTTACAAGGACATCATTTTTTATCTCAAACATCTACAGTGCCCTGAACATTTGAGTAAGAATCAGAAAAGGGAACTTAAGTTAGCTTCCCAAAAATATGTCATTACTTATTTTGGGTTAGCTTGGAAGAACCCTAAGGGAGTTCTCTTAAGATGCATTACTGAAGATGAAGCCCTGAAATAATTGTTGATCTCCATGGAGGCGTTTGTGGGGGCATTTTGTTTGAAGAGTCATAACTCATAAAATCTTAAGGGATGGTTATTGGTGGCCAACTCTTTTCAAATATACAACTTTGTTGGTAAGAAAATGTGAAATTTTCCAACACTTTTCTGGAAGACTAAAAGCTTCAGGATCCCTTCCATTGCAACTGTATCAATTGAAGCCTCATTTAGGAAATGGGGAATGGACTTCATTGGTGATATTTCAGATCCTTCAAGTATTGGTCATAAGTGGATTTTAGTAACCAATGATTACTTCACTAAGTGGGTGGAGGAAATCCCCACCAAGAAAGCAACTCACCAAATTGTCATGGATTTCATTCTGAATCATATCATTTGCAAGTTTAGAGTGCATGTTAAGATAATTGTTGATAATGCCATCGCTTCCAGCTAAACCTTTGGTGGCCATGTGCCATGAATATGGGATCAATTTGACTTATGCTTCCAATTATGATCCCCAAGGAAATGGACAAGTGAAGTCCAACAATAAAAATATGTTGAATATAATTAGAAGAACTTTGGATTTAAACAAAAGAAAATGGGTGAAAGCAGGTTGGAGTTTGTTGTTTGGGCTGATCGAATCACTTTGTTAAACGAGCTCTTGGAAAAACCCATTTGAGTTGGTGTATGGAACTCAAGCTCTTCTACCCTGCGTATATGCAATTATCTTCATTTCAATTTCTTTAACAACCGAAAGATCAAGAGGTTAGTCCCTATGATGCTCGCACTACCAATTAGATTGTTGAGTTAAATGAAGAAAGAAGGGCATCCCATCGAGAGGCATGTAAAATTCGAGAAAAATTGAAGAATTTTTTTGATAAGGTGACTCCGAGATCTTTCAATGTGGGAGATCTTGTGCTATTATGGGATAGAAATCACGATAATAAGGGCAAACATAGAAATTTTGATGCATTATGGATGGGCCCTTATTCAATTGACATTTGAATTGGTGAACATACCTTCTTCTTAAAAGACCTAGATGGGAAATTACTTGAATTCTCACAGTTAATTGCAGGCATTTGAAACATTTCATTGATTGAATTCTCAAAATTGAGGCATGCACCATTCTATAGTGTATAGTCTTTTGGTTTTTTTTTGTTTTCATGTTTTTCTGTTTTGGTTCATCTTGCTCCTTAGAGGCCATTTTTGTTGGTTTCTTCGTTTGTTCCTAGAGGTTTGGCTCATGATTACGTTTCCCAATGGTTTATTTTGGCACTTGTTCTACTATGTTTTCTTGTGGCACTCACTGGGAGAGCCCATCCCGAGTCAGAGCTGATGTTGGTGCTCAATTTTATCTTGCCCCGTTTACTCTAAAAATTCTTCAATTTGCGGGCTCTGTCATATTTTCTATCTCCCTGTATTGATGCATGAAAGCTCTTTTCTGCATTTGGTTTTTCTTATCTCTCGAAAGTGCACCCCGTAGAGAGATGGTTGCAGTTCGCTAAGCTTGAAAAATTTGATCTCTTTATTTCGTAGATAAAATGGATACACCTCAGTCGTGGGTATATCTATTTTGATGTGAGTCTCGATATCAAGGTCGGTTCCTTGTTGATGTATCTTAAACTAATTTCGGGGTTTAAGGTTAGAAGATGACTATAAAATAATTAAGACTAAGGTGATACACCAAATTTTTATGAGGACTTTAATCGAGTATATATGCACAATTGATATGTGAAAGGATTCTTGGTGCATGAACCAACAGCTTTTCGTAGAATGTTAAGGGTAAAATACTTCAAGGTATTGAGGGAAAGTATCACAACAATACCGCTAAGCTAAACATGCACATTAATATCATGCAGAAATCACTTTGAATTTTAACAAAGTTAAGATGATTAATCAAGAAATTTACATTCACATGACTAATAAGAACATACACAAGACTACGAATGATTGGAAAGGTAGAAAATACTTCACATTCGAAGGCAAACCGACAAAAATTGCTTCAAGATCTCTATATCCAAAAATTCCTCTCATGTGTTTTGCAAAGGCACACAATATATAGAAAAATATTTTTCACCCCTTCCTAAAAATAGCCTAAGGCTTGTACTTGCCCATGCATCCTATTTTTATCCTTTTTTTAATAATAGATAAAGGAATAAAATAGAATGTGCAATTACAATTAGGCATTAATAGCCTTTGATCACATTACAGTCAAACTGAAGTTGACTATCCTATTTTTAAGAAAACAAAGGTGAATAATTTGCTAATAATAAGCTTGCTTGTTGAGCAAGTCTCTTTCCTTGTGCATGTGAATTCATCTTCTTGTCTGTTCTGTCCTCTTGTGAAGCATGCAAAAAATCAACTCTCTGTTTGTGAGTAAAAATAATTACAATACTTGCAATAATAAACATCCACTGTGGGGACCACTTGTCCATGTGCACATGTTCTGATGTTGACATCTCTTGGCTTCTAATTGTCACAAGGGTGACATACTACAAATTATCTCTAGCTCCTCCAACATAGTGGGGACCACCTTTGCACTTCACCATGGTTTGGCCACCTTTGTGGACTTAGAAAACCTAAAAGGGGCGACCATTTTACATGGCACATGCCACTATAGTCTCCACCACCTTTTGATTAATACATGCATGTGTATACTTTTCGGCCTTTGCATATTGGAAAATGTATGTTTTAAAAGATCCACCTTTTCGGTGATCATTGTGCCACATAATTTGGTCGGCTTTTACATATTTGAAGCTTGGACTATAGTTTAATGATTTAGACCCCTTTGTATATTTGACCACACATATATCACAGACCTTAAAAGGTCAAAGCAATGATTTAAAAATAATTGGGCTGGCCCCCTTCACGATGGTCTGACCCTTCAATCGATTTTCGGTGGTGTCTTACTCGGGTCGAGTTAGTTGTAACCCTGAGTATGCATTGATAATTGAAAAGCGATTGGTCGTTGATCTTCTGAATAGCTTCGGTACCAACCGTTGATCTTGATATTTGATTAGGGTTTTGATTTGGCTTTTAATGTGATCGGTGACAATAACTTCGAGCTTTAATTGTATTGAGTTACGAACCAGATTATGAGTCTTTGATCTTTTGCACGATGTGATCTTAGCCATTGGTTTTCTGGGCATCTGCCTTGCATTAATTGAGAATTTGTGATTTATCCTCACCATTCGATCTCTATCCTATCTGATCACAAACCATCGATTTTGAACCTGTGGTTAGGGTTTTCAGGTTTGCATTGAATATGGTCGGTGACATCGTGATCCTGGTGGTTTGTTTTGAAATTTGTTGAATGTTTCTCAGCCTTTGATTCCCACACGGATCAATCTCTGAATGTTGATCGCTAACTTTGTATGAGTTAGGTTAAACTGACTGAGGTGGGTGAGTTTTAAAATGCTCGAGCTCTATCATTTTTGGTCATTTTTGGCTTACTCGGAGAGCGGCGAAGCCATGGCAAATTTTGTGTAGACCGCCATTTTGATCTGTGAAGCTCAGCTCTTGCATATTTGGTCTCTGTGAGTTTCAACTTCGGTAGCTCTTGCTTGGGAGCTCTGGAAGTGTTCATATATTCATGTTTTATGAGTTTTTGTGCGAGCTCTTTGGAGGATTTTATCATCTTGAGTTTGAGCTTTGTGGTCATTTGTGCCTTGGTTTCGAGCTCGAGTCTCTATACCACTTTCATGGCCGTCATCTTTGAGTTCGAGTGAGTCTATACCTTTGTGGTTTCGTTATGTTCACTTGTCACCTAAGAAAAATAGTTATGGGTATTTACCGCCATTATCTTCAACTTCAAGCTTGTGTACTTGTGAAGTCTCTGATTTCTTTGCCTCGAGCTTTCAAAGTGGAGCATCGTGGTTATGGCCGTGTTTTTCTCGTGAACCTTGAGCTCGGTTAAATGGTTGTGGATGTGTTTCTTTCTTCATTGTGATCTCTCTATTTAGAGTCTCCTGGAAGTTATGTGAGCTACCTTCTTGATTCTCCTCAAGGTGGTCACCATTTTATGGGTTCGAGCTCGAGTTAAACGGCTTTGTGAAGCTGTTATGCATATATCTTTGTCTTTAACTCTATTTGAACTTTCTGAGCAAGATTCGGTGGTTCTTCACCAGTTGGCCACCATCGTTGAAGTCCTTCGAGCTCAGAAATGTGCAACTGGTATCACTTGTTTGATGAGACAAGGTAAGTTTGGACCTCCTGAGTATCACTATTGATTTATCACTACTATTTCAGCTTCAAAACACTGATGATCATTTCTTTTCTTTCATTTTCCATGTGATTTCTGAGGCAACCTTGGTCTCTGAGCCAAAACCCGTTCTGGGTCCTTCGTTTTAGTCCTAATCTGACCATGCTGGTGGGTTTACTCACTTCAACTCCAACCGGTAAGTTCTTGATCAAACCTTGTGCTCATTTTGAAATTTTGGAACCCCTGTAACAAATATTTTAATAATGTGTGGAAAATTGAATGATTTCCTTCATCTGTACCTGTATGATCTCAAATTTCAATTCCAAAAGCTTAACTTGGATAACCTGGGTTGAAAACCACTTCACATAGTTTCCTTTAAAGCTCTGTACTTCCTTCTATTTGGCCATGTAATCACTGAGTTTGAATCTTGTGTTTGAGATTTGTGATCTCTACTTATTTTAAATGCTTAAACCGACTTCTAATGTTCTAAAATGAGGAGATGTGGATCTCTGTTTTTCTATTTCTACAATTTCTCATTTCCAAATTCATCCTCTTAAGCTAAACTGGACTTTACATATTTCATTTTCACCATTTTTTTCATAGATAGGATTTCCAGTTTGTATGTTATCTTCTTGTAGTTTTGTAATCTCATGTTTTCTTTGAGTAACTGGCAGATATCATTTTGCAATTCCTCTATTCGGAGCTCTGTTCTAGTGTAAAAATTTCCTTCTTCCTCCTCAACTAAAGAAGTTCACTTTTGGGTTGATCTTTTGCAACCTGAATTGCATATTCTTTGAACTCTAAACTTGGTTATGTAACTTGAGATGGGGTTCTTTACTCGAGGATAGATGAAGAATATATGTTTCACTTTGCTTACCCTTGACAGTCTGAAATACTTGCTTTCTTTGGATACAAAAACAAAGCTCTGAGTTTGATAAAATCTGAAATGAAAAGTCTGAAACTTGCATTCTTTTGTATTTCTTTAGTTCACCTTTAGTAATGATCCTTTGTAACCATGATGGTTGCATACTTTGATTCTGATGATGATTTTGTGACTTGTTGGTACACTGTAATCTTGTTTCTTTTACTTAGATGCTTTATTTCCTTGAAAGTAGTATTTCTGGCATGCTAGAAAATTTAAAATGTTGATTTTTCATGGTGAAGCCCTAGAATTTTTTTCAGAATTCTTTCTTCATTCTGTTTCAGCTATAGTAGTTGTATTTTTCTAGTTCAGAATACATAAAGTAACACTTTTCTGATGAAGTTGATTTGGTGAATAAAACGAAACATCATAACTATTTATCTTGATCATGGCATGCTTTTCTACTTTTCTATATCACTTACTTGATTTATATATTTCTTTTAAAGCATGTAACAGTTGAAAGCACATGATAAAAGTTGTAAATGTCCATTTTACATGGCGAAGCCCTGTCAAAATTTTCCATAACCTTCTTTTCATTCTGCTTTAGTTGTAACCCTTTCTTTCTAGTTAACTTCAACTTCTTGAAATTTGATTCTTCTTTAGTTGCAAACTGAAACATGTACTTCTATTTGTCAGTCCCTCTTCGCATCAGAACTTCTTCCATTTGCAGAAAATATTGAATTTGAGTTACATTAATCCTTCTTTCCAGCATGTACTTATGACTTGTCTATTTTTTTCTTGGCTGCAACCTGTACCTGCACACTTAAGAAAACAATTAGAAAATACTTAGGCTTTTTGGCCTCTCTTGTGTCCATGTTTCTTCTTTTCTTTTCTCTTTCTTCTTTCTGAGTGAGTAAAGCATGTATGCATTTTGATCTTCAAGTAAATTATATCTCTTATTTTAAAGAGATTCATATGCACAAACTAGGACAATATAGGAATATGAATTGATCTCTGAGCTCGTAACTGACAGTTTCCTCTTTTCTTCTTTTTAGGTACAATGACTTCTACAATGAAGATGAAGAAGGAACAAAAGTTGGAATGGAGATACTTTGAAAAAAAAAAAAACTCAAGGCAATGATGGGTTCACTCATACTCCTTTAATTTCTTTTTCATGTATGTGTACCTATTATTTTAGTAGTTGTACTTTACTTTTTAGTTACATCCCACGGCTTGTGTGGGAACATTGAAATTCCTTATGAATAAAACATTGAATTCTGGAAATGAGTTGTGTATTTCTTTCTGCATTTCAGCTTTCTGTATGGATTGTATGATGAACTAAACAACTCAATAATATAATTGAATGTCTTAATCATGAAGGAAGGAAACTTAAGAAAACCTGTAATATCCTAGTAATGAACTCTGATTTCTGCAATCTGCACTTATGTTTGTTGTCCCAAAACTCAACATTTCACCTATTCTGCAATTGGATGTCTTCATCAGGACAACACAAATGTCCTTCGGGACTTTGCGTTCTTTTGCTGAAGATAGTCATAAAATTACAAACTATGTGATCTGTTACGTTTTGTAACAATACACATAACTGCAGATTTCATGTAATCGTTTAACTAAAACAACAGTAACAACATAATCTAAAAAATCTCCCTATTTTAGGTATACTTCACCAATGCTATCCATCGTAACGAAGTTTTGAGTTGCCGTTTTAGACAAGTGCAAAAATTGTTAACATTTCTCGCAATCCTGCAGGGAAAGTTGTCTGCTAGCTTATAGACCATTGCCTTGCTCTTTTCCATTGGGCATGGAGTCCAAACATGTAACCAAAATTTGCCTTTCCGAAAGGTCCAACCCTTCCAAAATGAAACTAAAACTGGGAAAGGATCCGACAAACAGATCACGTGCATGAATGCACTTATTGAATTGAAAAACAATGCAAGGTGCGTAAACCGCACTTATCAAGGGAAATCCTACTATAATAATCACGTAATATTTTCAATAAGAGTGTTTTAGAAACATACCCTTCACAAGAATGGGAAATTCCTCTCCATTCAACTTGAAAAGTGAAAAGCATTGTGTTCTTTCGTAAGCTAAAATCATGTAAGGGTCACTCCAGATCAGTATCAAACTTTGTGTGTCCTCCTGGCTTTGCACAATCAAAGCATCCCACTTTAACACAATATCTCCTTCATTGAAGATTCTTAATTAGGATTTCTTATCAAAAGTCTTCTTGATCTGCTTTCGATTCTTTTCCATATTCAAATGGGCTTGATCTCTTAGCTCTTATAATTCCATTAACTCGCATAACGAACCTGTAATGGTTCATTCTCAAGCAACTCCATTTGATGCAACAAATCTAATGTAGGTAACTCAACTGAAATACAAATTCTTGCTTCTTTTCTATACACAAGTTTGTATGGTAAATTACAAACTGATCTTTTAGGAGTTTTACTCTATCAACCCAAAGTGTTGAATTCAACATCGATGCCAAGCTCTTTGATTATCTTTGAGTTTTCTTCTGATGATCCTTAAAAGGTTCTTGTTAGTATTTTCGGTGAAGCCATTACCTTGTGGGTAATAATTAGATGAAGAACTTAAGTAAATTCCATGGTCGACAACCCAATCTGTTATCTTTTCACCAAGAAACGCTAAAAATTATCGATATGATAGTTGTTGGAACACTTAATCAGTAAACTATTCCTTCATAAAAGGACAATATTGAAACTTTATTAGCATCTTTCAAGGCTATTTTTTCAGTCCATCGTAAAATAATCTGCAATAGTTAAAATACATTTATGTCCTTGTGATGAAAGCGGGTTTATCATGCCAATAAAGTCAAGACCCCACCGCATAAAAGGTTGATCAACTAAAATAGGTCAGGGCGGTGAAGCTAAACGTTCTTTTTCAACAAAGAAAACACATTTTTACACTTTCCGATCCATTCAAAACAGTCTTTGAATATGTTAGGCCAATATAACTAGATTTCATAATTTTTAAGGTTGTGGTACATACTTGACAAATGACCTCCTACAGTCCTTCATGGAATTTCGACAATATTATCTCGAATTTTATCATAGTCAACACATCGCAAACAAGATTCCATTTATATCTCTTTTGAGCAACACACTATCAATAAAGATATAGGTACAAATTGTGATTTGAAATATCTTCGTTTATTTTTGTCCATACCTTCCAGATAGGTGTCATGCTGTAGATAGTTAACCAAATCAGCCATTCATCTTGATTCCTAGATTTCTTGAGCAAGTTCATGTTGCTGATTTTCTGGATGAATCGTGATTTCTAATTGCTGATACTCAATTTTAACACGTTGTTTTGAATCATCAGTTCTCAGTATCTTGTTGTTTTTCCATATCAGCAATTAGATGTTCACACAAGCCTTTACCTTGAACTGTCGTAGCAACCCGGATATCAACATCATATTCAATGACCTTCGTTATCCAGTTTGCTCTTTTCTCATTCAATCATTATTTAGAAAAAATGCTTTCACACTTAGATGAGAAACAAGAACATGGATTTTATTGTTCGAAATCATGTACTTGAAACTTTTAGTCCTCTAACTACTGAAAGTACTTATTTTTCATGGAATGTGTACTTTGTTTCGTAATCATGCAAACTTTGTCCGAAGAAAGCAATAGGCTACTCAATATTTTCATAATTGACTTGAGTTAGTATGGTTGAGATTGTTTGTGTCGTGCAAGTGCATACATTGTAAAATCTTTATTAAAATTTAGATTTACAAGAGTAGGATATTGAGAGATAGCTACTTTGATTGATTCAAATCCTTCTTCCTTTACTGGTCCAAGAGAAAGTTTTTCTTTCTTTAGCATAGTTGTCAACGGTTTAACTAATGTTGCAAAATCTGGAACAAATCTTCTAACAAAGTTTATTTTTCAAGAAAACTTTGTAATGTTTTCTTATGATGAGGCAATGATAATGTGATATAACTTCAATTCTAAAAGGATCAATTGTTAATCCTTGCTTAGAAACAATATGACCAAGTAATTTACCATGATGTAATGAAAAGATAGACTTTAGCGGATTCAAAGATATCCCAAATTGTTTGCATAATTGAAAGGTTAGCCTTAGATGTATTAGATGTTCTTTTGGATTTTTTGAGAATACGGTAATGTCATCTAAATAAACTACGATGCATTTATTTAAGAAGCTACACAAAGCCATGTCCATCAGACGTTGAAATGTTGTCAGACTAGCATTTGAAAGGTCTGAAAGACATCCTTTTGTAAGCATAAGTACCCCATTTAGTGGTAAAAGTTGTTTTGTACCTATCCTCTTCCCAGACTAAAATCGATTGTATCCACTATAACCGTCCAAGAGAGATAATCTATCTGCACCAGAAACTGTTCTTAAAATCTGATCCATATTTGGGAGTGGGTAATGATCTTTTAATGAAGTTTTATTAAGATCTCTCGAAATCTACACATAACTGATTTCACCATTCTTTTTCCCGACATGAACAAGATTGACTACCTAACTTGAATGCTTAACCGGAAAGATAATATCTCGATTCAATCAACTTAGATAATTCTTTCCTCATTAGAGGCTCTATTTTGGGATTTTTAGGCCTCTACCGCTATCTAACCGGTTTAGAATTCGGTTGCAATTCGATAATATGTTATGCTAAACTAGGATCAAACACTTTCGTGTCTTGGCAATTCCAAGTGAAAATATCTTTAAACTCCTTGCAAAGATTAATAAATGATTGTTTTTAGCTAAGGAACATATCTTTCCAATGATCAAATTTTTTCCTTCATCAATCGAGATCTCTTCGTAATTATCAAAGCATGTGTTGACATATTAGTCTTGACCTTTCTTAACGATATTCATTGTTGAAGATGTCTTCTAATGTGACCTGACCTCGAGGTAATTTATTTGTCTTTAATCGAACAATTTGGTCACCATATATAAGTGTTATAATTTATCTTGATTAACTCGCAGTAAAACTCACTTCTTGCTAAAAACCTGCAGATTTGAACATCACTTTCAAAAACTTGTCAATTCCAATCATTATCGTGTATTGAGGGCTGACAATTAGCTTTATATGAGGCTAAATTTTGCTATTCTCTATCCTGCTCGCACTTCAAAACTAGCACCAACTCTGCAAGTCCATCGCATACTTGTTTTCAATTCTAGGAATAGACCGAATATTAATAAGCATCAAAATCTTCCATTAAGTATGAAACTCTATGTTTTTAAGACTTCATTAATGGATTCTTACAAACATATAAATTCCTTAATTGATTGATAACCAACTCTTAATCACCAAAAATCAGTAGCATGTTAATAGCTCTCTTTCGACTAAAAGTAGCCATTAATTAATGCTTCGTATTCACTACGCTGGCAGTGCATGAAAATTCGAGACTCAAAGCCGAGAAATACCTTTGTTTGTAGGTGAAGTGAGCATCAAACATGTTCCCTGTCCTTTCATGTTTTTAGCTCCATCAAAATGAAGCTTCCAAATCCCTTCGCTGAATTTTATATTTTGGATAGCAAAGTGTATTTTTCATGCATACATTACACACTCGAATGATGTTCTTCGACTTCCTTAAAAGGATCATGATCATGTTCTTCCACTATCTTTTCATCCATAAACATGTTAGAAACACCATCTAAAGTTAAAACCTCGAACTACATCAAAATTTGATTGATCTAAAGTCGAATAGTTATTTAATGCATTTGGAGAATGAGGCTCAATGTGAAATCCGCCAATGATTTTGAATTGATAGAACTTTGGTGCCATAACGTGTGGTGAAAAATAAGAAAGACCAATTTGAAAAGAGATAACCCCATATCTTTTTGTGAAGTCTCTAGATAAGCATAAGGCAAAGTATGGAGGGAAATCTACAACAAAGAACATCTTCGCGAGAATAGAAACATTTGGGCAAGCATGTAACATTACCTCTAAATTTTTGATTACACCAACTGTATTAGTTATAGTTTCATCAAGTTGTAAGACACTCTTTTCTGTAGGCTCATACTGTAAACCCAATTTCTCTGCAATGGCTTTTGGCATAATTGTGCTACTTGCACCACTGTCCACCATGCAATTATGAACTAGATGTTCTCCAATAATCAACGATAGATAAAATGGTGGTGGCTTCTTGATGTCATGAGCATTCAAAACATTATGAACCATCCACTTAACTTCTTTATCATGTTTTGTTAGACGCTCCAAAGACCATGTCTGTCTTCGAACTTCATTTTTGTTGTTTTTAAAGAAATTTGCAGCTTAGTTAGTTCATGAAAAGTAATAGCCTAAGGCTTGTACTCGCCCATGCATCCTATTTTTATCTTTTTAATAATAGATAAAGGAATAAAATAGAACGTGCAATTACAATTAGGCATTTATAGCCTTTGATCACATTACAAAGAAACTGAAGTCGATCGTCCTATTTTTAAGAAAACAAAGGTGAATAATTTGCTAATAATAAGTTTGCTTGTTGAGCAAGTCTCTTTCCTTGTGCATGTGAATTCGTCTTCTTGTCTCTGCTCTCGCCCTCTTGTGAAGCATGCAAAAAATCAACTCTCTGTTTGTGAGTAAAAATAATTGCAATACTTGCAATAATAAACATCCACTGTGGGGACCACTTGTCCATGTGCACATTTTCTGATGTTGACATCTCTTGGCTTCTAATTGTCACAAGGGTGACATATTGCAAATTATCTCTAGCCCCTCCAATAAAGGGGGACCACCTTTGTACTTCACCATGGTTTGGCCACCTTTGTGGACTTAGCAAACCTAAAAGGGGCGACCATTTTACATGGCACATGCCACTATAGTCTCCACCACCTTTTGATTAATACATGCATGTGTATGCTTTTCGGCCTTTGCATATTGGAAAATGTATGTTTTAAAAGATCCACCTTTTGGTGATCATTGTGCCACATAATTTGGTCAGATTTTGCGTATTTGAAGCTTGGACTATAGTTTAATGATTTAGACCCCTTTGTATATTTGACCACACATATCACATACCTTAAAAGGTCACAAAGTAATGATTTTTTTAAAAATAATTGGGTTGGACCCTTCACGATGGTCCGACTCCTTCAATCGATTGTCGGTGGTGTCTTACTCGGTCGAGTTAGTTGTAACCCTGAGTATGCATTGATAACTAAAATATGACGCTAGTCGTTGATCCTCTCGAATAGCTTCGGTACCAACCGCTGATCTTGATATTTGATTAGGGTTTTGATTTGGTTTTTAATGTGATCGGTGACAATAATTTCGAGCTTTAATTGAATTGAGTCACAACAGATTATGAGTCTTTGATATTTTCAGATGGTGTGATCTTAGTCGTTGGTTTTCTCAAGCATCTCGCCTCATTACATTGAGAATTTGTGATTTATCCTCGCCATTCTATCTCTGTCCTATCTTATCACAAACCATCGATTTTGAACCTGTGGTTAGGGTTTTGGTTTGCATTGAATATGGTTGGTGACATCGTGATCCTGGTGGTTTGCTTTGAAATTTGTGAATGTTTCTTAGCCTTTGATTCCCGCACGGATCAATCTCTGAATGTTGATCACTAACTTTGTATGAGTTAGGTTAAACTGACTGAGGTGGGTGAGTTTTAAAATGCTTGAGCTCTATCATTTTTGGTCATTTTTGACTTGCTTGTAGAGAGCGGCGAAGCCATGGAAAATTTTGTGTAGACCACCATTTTGATATGTGAAGCTCGGCTCTTGCATATTTGGTCTCTGTGAGTTTGTAACCTGGTAGCTCTTGCTTGGGAGCTCTAGAAGTGTTCATATATTCATGTTATATGAGTTTTTGTGCGAGCTCCTGGAGGATTTTATCATCTTGAGTTTGAGCTTTTGTGGTCGTTTGTGCCTTGGTTCCGAGCTCAAGTCTCTATACCACTTTCATGGTCGCCATCTCTGAGTTCGAGTGAGTATGTACCTTTGTGGTTTTTGCTTTGTTCACTTGTCGCCTAAGAAAAATAGTTATGGGTATTTACCGCCATTATCTTCAACTTCGAGCTTCTGTGTACTTGTGAAGTCTCTGATTTCTTTGCCTCGAGCTTTCAAAGTGGAGCATCATTGTTATGGCTGTGTTTTTCTCATGAACCTCAAGCTCAGTTAAACATCCTGTGTATGTGTTTCTTTCTTCGTTGTGATCTCTCTGTTTAGAGTCTCTCTTGGAAGTTATGCGAGCTACCTTCTTGATTCTCCTCAAGGAGGTCACCATTTTATGGGTTCGAGCTTAGTTAAACGGCTTTGTGAAGTCATTATGCATATATCTTTGTCTTTAGCTTTGTTTGAACTTTCTGAGCAAGATTCGGTCGGTTCTTCACCAGTTAGTTGCCATCGTTGAAGTTCTTTGAGCTCAAAAATGTGCAACTGGTATCACTTGTTTGATGAGATAAGGTAAGTTTGAACCTCCCGAGTATCACTATTAATTTATCACCGTTATTTCGGCTTCAAAACACCGATGATCATACTCCTTTACTTTTTTCATGCATATGTACCTCTTATTTTAGTAGTTGTACTTTACTTTTCGGGGCTTACATCCACGGCTTGTATGGAAACATTGAATTATGGAAATGAGTTGTGTATTTCTTTCTCGCATTTCAGCTTTCTCGTATAAATTGTATGATAAACTAAACAACTCTATAATATAATTGATTGTCTTAATCATGGAGGAAGGAAATCTAAGAAAACTGTAATATCTCGTAATGAACTCGGATTTCTCGCAATCTGAACTTATGTTTGTTGTCCCAAATCTCAACATTTCACCTATTCTCAGCAATGGATGTCTTCATCAGACAACACAAATTGTCCTTTGGGGCTTTGTGTTCTTTTGTTAAAAATAGTCATGAAATTGCAAACTATGTGATCTCACATTACGTTTTGTAACAGCACACATAACTGCAGATTTCATGAAATCATTTAACTAAAACAATAGAATAACATAATCTAAAAAATCTCCCCTAGCTTAGGTATACTTCACGAATGCTATCCATCAGAACTAAGTTTCAATTGCCTATTTTTGCACAACTCCAAAATTGTCAACAATTACCATGATCAATCCTTTCCTTTGGTCGAGGATCACATTAAGTCCAGCTTATTATTTTCCGCCTTTGTCCATGAGAAATAATTTGTAATTTGCGCATAAATTCGGGGTTTTTCCTTCCTTCCATTTTTTTCACGCTTATGTTTTGTTTTTTGTGTCAATTTTTGTCCTAACATATGTGGAAACGTGGCCCTTTTCGATTGGATGCGGCTCGACGGGCATTTTGAAACTAAAAGGCCCACTTCAACTCAAGTCTTGTCCACGTGGAGGGCCTGCGCTCATTTGAAAAATTTACCTCTTGGTTTGACCTTTGGAGTTGCGTTAGGGAGACACGTGGAGGTTTTCGCTAGCCCTGCCCAAACTTAGACATTTTTTTCATGTGACCAGTGCAGCTTTGTCAGACCATGGACACGTGGAGCGCCGGCACTCATTTGAGGATCTGCCTCTGGGTTCTACCTTAGCAGTTGCGCTATGGAGACACGTAGCGCCTTACGCTGGTCCTTAAAATTTTTCAACAATTCTGTCAGACTGAGACACGTGGTGATCCCACGCTTGTTTAGGGTCTTCACTTTTGGGCACCATCTCAAACTTGTGCCAAGGAGACACGTGGAGGCTTCCATCAGCTCCTTTCCATACTTAAACTTTTCAAGCAACTTTCTAAGGCCTGAGACACGTGGAGGGCCCGCGCATGCTTGGGACCTACCCCTGTAATTTACTTTTGAAGAAGTGCCAAAGGGACACGTGTAATTTTCAGTTCACTCTGCCCTTGCTTGGACTTTTCAATGGCCAAGGAAACTTTCTCGAACCATAAACACATGGCACCTTCCGTTGGTCCCTAAATTCTTTCAAAAAATTGTTTGATCTAGGACACGTGGTGAGTCCACGCTTGTTTGGGGTCTCCACTTTTGGGCACCATATCAAAAGTGCGCCATTGAGACACGTGGAGGCTTCCGCTAACTCCTTTTAGACGAAGGCTTTTTCAAAGGCCAAAAGACAATTTTCTTAGGCCTAGGGCACATGGAAGGCCCGCACTTGTTTGGAGACTTTCCTCGTAATTCACCTTGCAATCGCGCCAAGGATACACGTGGGCGACTCTCATCTAATGTTGAGAAAGGGAAGAATTAATTCATTGATGTGCACCGCATCCGATATTACCACCATTTTTGCTCCAAGACTCCTAGAGATGCGAATACACATTGTTTTTCATCATTTATCGATGAAATTCCTTTTCATTTTTGTCTTTAAAGTACAATTACATGGATTTAGAGCTTAATTTGTGAGTCCAAGGATTGTAATGGTTGATATTTTGAAGTTGGAATTGCTCGGGCACTTGTAAAAACGCAAATTACCAGAGAAGCTGAATGCAGAGTAGAGTTGCAGAGGAAAGAATGGGAAAATGATGAAATGATGGAGGTTACAGGTGCAAAGGATGAAAAACATGTTGTGAGAGGAGATGACTGGGTGCCCCAGTTAAAACAATGATGGAAACATTTGCATTGATTCACCTTTTTTAATTGACAAATTTTTGTTGTAAGTCTCGTTAAACGCGTCATTTTGTGGAAATCATGAAAAAACATGTAACAAACAAAGGTTCCTCGAATATTCTTTTCTTGGGGAAAAAGCTTGGATGTAAATGAGTGTTATAAAAAGCATGTTTTAGTCATACAAATGGTCAGGGGTTGAATTCTTACGAGAAAATTTGAGAAATCCCATCTTCCCGAGAAACTTGTTAATCTCTTATGTTTTAGATTTGATCATGTCAAGTTGGTTACAAGTGTACAACCATTAACAAGCTCTAAGACTGCTCAAAGAAATTTTCCCGTTAATGAATCTAATCAACTTCAATTAATCTGTTAATCTTGAGAAAATTTGTGCTCGCTTTATTTCAAAATGTCTACAAGTAGTTTTTATTGTTCGTATTGCAATCTTGTGCTAAGTTCCTCCGAATCACACAGATCTCGCCCTCGTGATAGTTTAGTGGCATTTTCAATTTCATTACGAGAAGAGCCTTCATCTTGTAATGAGATAAACAATTTAAAATCATTTTATTGTCATTTTGTTGATAAATATTGTATGTAAGCCTTTGAGTGTATCTTAGGCATGAGGAACCAAGAGTATTTGATGTTTAATTGAGTCTTTAGCTCGGGCCTTCATGTTAAATTCTTGGAAATTGTGTGACACCGTGCAAATATGGGGCCTCCATTGATGCACACCTTCGGTTCAAGGAATATTTTAGCTATTCTAAAGCATTATGTCATTTAGTTTTCCAATCGTTGTGAAGTTTCTCAAAGATCTAGAAAAATCAAGTTTATCCTGCTTAATCTCCCACCAAAAATTACTCAAACACAATGAATCCTACCTGAACTACCCCTGTTTTCCCTGTATGTTCACAAATGAATAAATTCTACTGCCAAAATATGCAGAAGCAATCAGGATTCCATAATGTCTTGAGTAACCTTAAACCTTGTTTAGGAAATATCACCATTCTTTAGAAGTGACAACTCATGAGAGTTAAATTGTGGTGCATTGATCATATTTTCTCAAGGTTTCCTTTCAAGTTTGTGCAAAGAAGGATATCTTCATTTTCCTTCACCAACAGAGGTTACAAAATGGGTCCTCTCACCCTAGTTGACAAGCACAACCTAAAGTAGTGAGGATAGATCAAATCCTTAATGAAGGTGCTATCCATTTCTCCGATGCCCAAGTGACAAAGAGTCAGATGAATCCCCTCCCCAGCTACAAAACGACTCATAATATGATCTGTCTGTCTCTCAGTGTCTTGCTAAATTATTGATGTTGTTCGGTTTCCAAGAAAGAATCAATTCGGATACCAACACAAGG
Organism: Taxus wallichiana var. yunnanensis; assembly: GCA_018340775.1. NCBI lineage: Eukaryota > Viridiplantae > Streptophyta > Pinopsida > Cupressales > Taxaceae > Taxus > Taxus wallichiana. Next base: position 286,207,073 of record CM031237.1, read on the forward strand.
GACACCAACTATGTATTCCATGGGTCTATGATAGAGAATATAGTGAAAGAGTTGTATAACAGAGGATCGGGCTAGGCATTTTGGTAAAGATAAGAAAATGTCCTTGGTTGCAGAAAAATACTATTGGCCAAAGTTGAAAAGATATGTGGTAAGATATGCGGAGAGGTGTCCAATTTTTCAAGTCTCGAAAGGCCATGCACATAATACAAGGTTGTATATGTCATTGCCTATTACTAAAGGGTCGTGGATAGATTTGAGTATGAATATTTATTTGGAGTTACCAAAACACATCGAGGTAATGATTAATTTTTGTGGTTGATGATAGGTTTTCTAAGATGGTTCATTTTATTTTTGCAAGAAAACAAGTGATGCGATAAGAGTAGCAGATTTATTTTTAAGAGAAGTTCATTTCCATGGCGTTCCAAAACCATTACTTCGTATAAGGAAACAAGGTTCTTAAGTCATTTCGGAGAACTTTATGGAAGAAGTTGTGAACTCAACTACATTCAAAGCAATGTCTGTCTTCCTCAAACCGATGGGCAAACATAGGTGGTAAATAGGAGTTTGGGAAACATGTTAAGTGTAGAGTTCAAAAATCCAAAACAATGGGACTTAGCATTACCACAAACCGAGTTTGCATATAACATTTCATAAATAGATCCACAAAAAGTCTCCATTATCTATTGTGTATTGGAGTAATCCAAATGATGTGTTAGATTTGGTACAGCTACCGGCTCATGGAAGAGTCAGTGATGATGCGTAAGCATTTGCCTCACATATACAATAATTATAGGAAGAAGTGCGGAAGAAGTCAGTAGAATAGTAATGATAAGTATAAGGAAATAACAAATGTGCATAAACAGAGAACGGTTTTCTTATAGTTTTGATAGTTGGTTAGTTGTGAAGGAAAGGTTTCCAAAAGGAACCTATAACAAACTAAAGTACAAAAAATTTGGTCCCGTAAAATTGTGAAAAAGATAAATGATAATGCTTATGAGGTAGAATTGTCGTGAATTTTGATATTTCTCTCAGTGTTTAATATTTCAAACTTGTATTATTTTCATGGGGATGGTACGAAGGGAATGTTATTGATTGGAGGCAAAGAGGTTCCAAAGTGAAGTAGAAAGAAGAAGTGGATCAGAGTCTAGACAAGAAAACAGTGGACATGCGACTTGGAAAATACAACAAATATTTGGTACATTAGAAAGGACTAGAACAAGAGGACAACACATGGGTCACAAGAGTGGGAGATTAAGAAGTTGGTTTGTATAAATGGAAACAATTTGAAGAAGACAACTTACGGGAGTTTCATTTTTTTCAAGGAGGGGAGAATGATGCGCTTACATTAAGCAGGACCTTGAAAAGGTCATAACTTGTGCTCCTAGGTGTCGTTTTGAGTCCGTTTTGTTTTAAACCCACTATTTCAAAGAAATGAACATGATCAACCGCCCTACCGGCTAGAGCACGTTTCGACACATTTTCATCCCCGAATTCCACCATCTTAGGGCCAAAAATTAGGATTTAATTTATAACTCAGATTTTTCCTATTTTAGGGCATTAGTTAATTTTAGTTTCTTAAATGCATAGTGAGTTAGAAAGTTGGAAATTCCTCTAATTTAGGCATGTACAAGATGCATGGCAATTTGTGTGCCCGTATGAATAAGCATGTGGACTTACTAAAAATAGAAGGTTCTGGTAAACTACTAAAAATAGTAAATTCCACCAACTAGAATAGATTTAGTCAAAGATAGTGAGATTTTAATAGGAAACTCAAATTGGGAGTCGTTTTCCTATTTATCAAGCATTGTAATTTATGGTTGGATAACAAAGGAAATCTATTTTCTTTTGGAGTTAATATTATTTGCAGATATATTGAGTTTGTTGAGAATTTGGCTACATTATCTACCCAGAGTAGGGGGTCGGGAATACGACATCCGGCTAATTCCTCATGCAAACCGGGTAGATAAAGTTCTCACACGCTCTTGCCTTGACATATTTTGAAACTAGGTGAAGAAGACATTTTGAAACAAAGGCCGCGAGCAATATCAAAATTGGCCCTCGCCCTAGAGATTCCAGCAGATAGTCTTCACCGAGCACACATTAAATCAATTTGATCTCCCGAATAGATTCATATCGAAATACTTATTCTATGCGCTCCAAAAATTGGCCAAGGAATAGACCATTTTCTACCTCTCACCACACAGAGAGATGAAGGGGAAGTCGAGGAAGACCATAATTGCCAACACATAATAGGAAAGGAAAAGAATGAAGAAGAAAGGAGTTGACATCCATTTAAAATACAGAAGACGCTCGTTTACATAATGCCGAGAGTTGAATCTACACCTCCCTTCATGTGAAATGATATCTACCAGACCGAACCAATCTTTGTGGAGCCTCCCATCCTCTATCACCGAGTATCCTCTCGCCCCTAGAAAATCCTCTACCTCTTTGTTGATTTTGGAAATCTCATCTCATATCTTCGTGCTTTCCAATCCACAAGATGATTCTCCCTACCTTGGTTGAAACCAGCTCATCCCCCAAAGGAAGATGAGGCCCCTATTCATTCCAAGTGATCTCCTAAAACTTTAACGATTTTGTTTTTCCTCGGCCTTTAAGGCTAATTGATAGGCATCCTTCATGCTCTTGATCCTGTGCATGCTTATCTCATCTTGAATAGAAAATTTTAATCCATTTACATACCTTGCAGCCATTTGTTCCTCAATTTCTTCATGCTCTACATGAATGGACAACTTAGAGAACTCTCGTTTGTGTATTCTTACACTTTGTTTGTCAGAGGTTCTATCTAAGATTCGAAACCTCCGTAAAGGGTTTGTTCATAATCCATGGGAGAAATTTATCCATGACTTCTTCTCCATCTTACTCTACGTCCTAATCTTTCTTTCCCCTTTCTTGACCTCTTTTTTTGCAGGTGATCCCACCATAACATAAGCATGACCTTTCAATTTTGTGCATACGAATTTTACCTTCTTTGCTTCCGACATAGCCTTCCACTCAAAAAATTTCCCCATACTAGTCATTTAGTCTATCTCCTCTCGGTTTTAGACAACCACCATACTCGAAACATCAACTCTTATCCCATCATTCTTCCCTTCTAATGCGTGAAGCATCCTTTCTTCAAAATCTAATGGTGGCGCTATGCGTTTCCTCCTTTTCACAAACTTCTTCTTCATCTGTGTCATCTCCACCTTGATTTCCTCTTTGGGTTATCATTGCAGCAAAGCGCAAAGAACTTGCCTCCGCAGATCTTGCATATTTCTATTCATCCGGGCAATACCACCTCCTCTTCCTCTCTCTTTGCCTTTTTTAAGACTGGACCAGCTCGATACCGTATAATGTAGCCAAATTTTAACTAAACATAATTTATCGCAAATAATATGAACTCCAAAGAAAATAGATCTCCTTCTTCATTATCAATAATGAATTACCATGTTTCCTAAATAGGAAAACAACTCCCAACTCGAGTTGCCAAGTAAACTCTAACTAACTCGACTAAATCTACTCTAGGTGGCAAAAATTACTATTTTTAAGTAGCTTTATTAAAATCTGTATTCTTAGTAAGTTCGCATGCTTATTCATACGGGCATAGAAATCGCCACGCATCTTCTACATCCCTAAATTAGAGGAATTGCCAACTTTCTAACTCATAATGAAACTATTAGACTAAAATTAACTAATTCCCAAAAATAAGGAAAACCGAACTATAACTTAAATCCTAATTTTCGACCTCAAGATGGCAGATTTAGGCCCGAAAATGTGTCTAAAACTTGTCCCAACCGGTAGGGCAGAGATTCAGTTGTGTTTGTCTGTTGAAACATGTGGTTTAAAAAAACGGACTCAAACGAACACCGGAGCTCAAGTTATGACCTTGTCAAGTTCCTTCTAATTTTGGTGCATCACACAGAAGGGAGGTTATGCCCAGATGAATAGGCATATGCAGAGCTACAGATACATGTGTTGTTGAGCTCACGGGAGAAGTTACTTGCCTTAGAAGGAGACATGAATAGGGAAAACCGAACTATAACTTAAATCCTAATTTTCGACCTCAAGATGGCAGATTTAGGGCCCGAAAATGTGTCGAAAACTTGTCCCAACCGGTAGGGTAGATTGTTGTTGTGTTTGTCTCATTGAAACATGTGGTTTAAAAAAAACGGACTCAAACGACACCTGGAGCTCAAGTTATGCCCTTGTCAAGTTCCTTCTAATTTTGGTGCATCACGTGGGAGGGGAGGTTATGCCCAGATGAATAGGCATATGCAGTCCCATGACAAAGTTGTTGAGCTCACAAGAGAAGTTACTTTCCTTAGAAGGAGACATGCAAATGGGGACGCAGACTCCATATAGTGATACTCGAAGAATTAGTACCTCCATTAATGAATGAAGGAGGAGATGAAGAAGAAAATGAGAGAGATGAAGAAACATTAAATGAGAGACCATTTGAGGAGAGATAGATCCAAGCTTTAGACGAAAAGAATGACAGCATCAAAATTAATGTTCCCGATTATGGTTGAGGTTATGACCAGCGAGTTGATTGACTGGTTGAATCGCATGGAATAATTCTTTGAGTGCAAAAACCTTTCAGAGGAGAAGAAGGTTAAGTTTGCATGCACTAAGTTAGTCGAACATGCATTGATCTAGTGGGATCACCTACAAAATGAAAGACAAAGGAATGGAAATGGCAAGATCTGAAACTAGAATAAAAATGGTAAAAAGCTTGAAAGAAAAAAATTCTTCCTATAGATTATGCTCGACACTCTTCGAAGGTTCCAAAACCTAAGAAGATAGAAAGATCTTAGCATTGAAGAGGATACCAATGAATTTTATAAGTTGTCAATCAGATTGAACAGGAGAGTTTGAATAACAAAAGGTTACATGGTATATAAATGGATTGAGTTACACCATACAAGAAGAGTTAAGTATGCTCCAGATCCATAGCCTGGATGATGTTTATCAACTCGCATTAAGGGCAAAAGAAAAGAACAAGAGGAATAATTTTAGAAGAGGTGTGAAAAGAGGGCCATCATCGTCTACAATGAGAGGCAAGGGTAGATTTGAATCTACAAATGGTAAATCCTCTAATGCAGAAGGGCATGAAGATTCTGGTCAAAGTCATGGTAACTACCAAATAGGTAGGGAGTTTCAAAGGGGAAGAGGTTATAATGGAAGACGCACTGAATAGCCCCTAAAGACAATATACATGTTGCAGATGTGGTGAAGAGGGTCAAAACCTTTGAGTGTCCGCACTATCCTACGCAAGATAGATGGCAAGGAGAACAACCACGAGTAAATTTGGTTGAAGTTAAAGAGGAAGAAGAAATGGAGGACGATGATTGTCCCAAGCAAAGAAAAAGAACAGGATGTTCATTGATGTTGATTCGGATTACAAACAAATATATTTCGAACAAGATACACCTCTGGAGGAAAGGTATGTCAAATTATTATTGATTGTGGTAGTTGTGAAAATATGGTTTCGAGTGTGATGGTTGATAAACTCAATCTAAAATGTGAGAAGCACCCATATCCCTATCGTATATCATGGTTCAAGAAAGGGAATGATGTAACCATAGATTAAATGACTTATAAAGTTTTCAATTAGGAATAACTACAAGGATGAGGTATGGTGTGATGGTATGCCAATGGATGCATGGCATATATTATTGGGGAGGCCATGGCAATACAATAACAAGGTTACACATGATGGAGGAAAAAATACATATACCTTTTGGAAGGATGGTGTAAAGGTAGTCTTGTTACCCTTCAAGGAAGAAGAGAAGCGTGGTGCTTATTAGCTACAAAAGAGTTTGTTATGGAAATGGAAGAAGTTGGTGGTGTTATGCATCGATGTTTAAAGGTGGTGGAAATAGAGTACTTTACTATACATGTTGCAAAAAAAGGTATTAAAAAATACAAAGATGTCATACCTAATGAGCTACTAGATGGGTTACCCCGAAATGAGATATTCAACGCCATATTGATTTTATCCTAGGATCGGCCCTTCCAAACTTGGATGACCTATCGTATGAGTCCAACACCGAGTGAAGAGTTGAATGACAAGTGATAGATCTAATACAAAAAGGATTAGTGAGAGAAAGTAGGAGTCCATGACTCCAAAAAAATGGAGATTAGAGAATGTGTGTAGATAATAGGGCCATAAATAAGATCACAATTAAGGTGGTGGAAATAGAGGACTTTACTATACATGTTGCAAAAAAAAAAAAGGTATTAAAAAATACAAAGATGTCATACCTAATGAGCTACTAGATGGGTTATCCCCGAAATGAGATATTCAACGCCATATTGATTTTATCCTAGGATCGGCCCTTCCAAACTTGGTAGCCTATCGTATGAGTCCGACACCGAGTGAAGAGTCGAATGCACAAGTGATAGATCTAATACGTAAAGGATTAGTGAGAGAAAGCAGAGTCCATGACTCCAAAAAAAATGGAGACTAGAGAATGTGTGTAGACAATAGGGCCATAAATAAGATCACAATTAAGTATTGGTTCCCAATTCAAGATTGGATGATATGATGGATGTGTTATCTAGAGCCCAATATTTTAGCAATATTTACCCGTGGAGTAGGTACTACTGCATCCAGATTCGTGAAGGGGATGAATGGAAAATAGATATCAAAACAAAAGAAGGGTTGTATGAGTGGATGGCGATGCCATTTGGGCTATCTAATGCACCAAAGACATTCATCAAAGTCGATGATTAAAGTACTCGAGAGTACAATGATAAGTTTGTTGTTCATTTTGATGATATTCTAATATTGAAGAAGACAATGGAAGAACACTTGTTACATATGAAATTGGTGTTAGACTTGTTACGTAAAGAGAGTCTATATACAAACTTTAAAAAGTGTGGATTTCTCCGTAAGAGTGTTTTTTTGGGGTTTGTGATATCGTAGAATGGAGTGAGGATTGATGAGGAAAAAGTAAAACAATTTTGGAATGGCCTATTACAAGGAATGTGACAAATGTTCATAGTTTTGATGGATTGGCAAATTTTTGTAGGAAGTTCATCAAGAATTTCAGTAGCATTATTGCACCCATAACATAGTGTACAAAAGGGAGGGAGTATGTATGGACTAAGACACCAACAAATAGTTTTGAATTTTTTAAGAAGAAAGTGTCATAAGCACTTGTTTTGGTATTTGCCATATTTTAGCAAGTCTTCGAGGTTAACTGTGATGCCTCACATGTCGGGATTGGAGTCAGACTTCGAGCCAAGAAGGACGACTGTAGCATTTTTCGGTGAAAAGCTAAATGAATTCGAGAAGAAATATTCTACTTGTGATTGTGAATTTTATGCTATTGTTCATGCCTTAAGGCACTGGAAACATTACTTGGTAGCAAAGGAATTTGTACTCTTCACTGACCATGAAGCAATGAGGTATGTAAACACACAGAAGAAACTAAATAGTAGGCATGCAAAATGGGTTTCATTTTTGTAAGATTATACTTTTGTCTTAAACCATAAGTTGGGTAAGCATAATCAAGTTGCTAATGCCTGAGTCGGCATGTGTGTAGCACTTTTGACAACAATAGAAAATGTAGTATGGTTTGAGGCGGTTGAGGAATTGATAAAGGTGATCCAGATTTTGGTGATTTTGTGAGCTATCTTAATGATTATATCTTTGTTGTGGTTGATAGATTCTCTAAGATGACACATGTCATTTCTTGTAAAACAACTAATGATGCTTCCAGGGTTGTATATTTATTTATTTCGAAGTGGTTAGATTGCATGTAGTTCCAAGAATGATCACTTCATATCGGGACAGCAAAATTTTTCAGTCTCTTTTGGAATACCGTGGAGGAAACTTGGGACACAACTACAGCTCAGATCGCATATAACCCCAGACTGATGGGCAAACAAAAGTAGTGAACAGAGGCCTCTAAAACTCCTATGTTGCATAGTTGGAGAAAATCCAAAACAATGGGACTTTTCTTTACCACAAGTTGAGTTTTCTTATAATATATCGGTAAATAGGTCAACAGGGAGGTCTCTCGTACGTACCCAAAATTGTAAGGTACTGTACTGCCAAAATAATGTAACAGGTGCCCCAATGATGATACAGGTCTCCTCACAAGGTGTTCGGGATCGAAAAATATCTCCAAGTGTGCGTTAACATCCCGCATGCCCCGCTTAGCCCCCACGTGCTTTGTTTTTCCCTTTTCCCCTCTTTTCTTGGCCTTTTCTCTTCAGCAATGAAACCGCCGCCGCCCGCTCGGGCGGCAGTCTCGTGACCGCGCCCTGAACAAGGCGGCGGTCCTGTAACCACCACCCTACTCAGGGCGGTGGTCCTTTACGCGTTTTCCAGAAAGCTCTTTTAACACAACTCACATAATTTCAACGTTTTACCAGCTTTCTTTCACCGCCATAAGCTTGCATTTATGATTCTGGTTCCTGGAATAGTGTTTTGCCATTGTTTATAATTTAAGAGTTCTATTTGGTTTTTACCTTGGGTAAATGCAAATGCTATAAATAGATGGCTTGTGCTCAAGCAAATGGCCCCTCAAATTTGCCTCTGAATTTCTCTTTGCAATAGATTTAGTTTTCATTTTGCTTAGAGTTCTTAGTTTCTTTCATGCATGCCTAGTTAGTATTGTTTTTTGTAGGAAGCCACATATCCATCTTGTGAAAGTGCTGTTGATATTTTATCCAATCCATTGGAGTAGAATAGTTTGTTTTCAATAGGAAGCCATTAAAGTTGCAGGTTTTGTTCTTCAAACATGATAGTTTTAGGTTCTGGACGTTTCATGTTGCATGACTCGCAATAAATCCCGCTAGGAATTGCATAAGCCAAGCTCGTACTCTTGTGCTATCCCTCTCCTACTCGCATTGTATTCAGTCTGTATCTTGAGCTGCCTTTGTCCCAATATCTACTTCTGTTGATGCTAGCATTACACGCTTTTCTGGATCCACGTGGACACGAAGGAATGAGGAGATCACACTGAGGGGACAAGATCACACACACCATCGGATTCGCCGCCGTGCTCTGCGAGAATCCAGTTCTAGCTTTCAAAGTTCTAGTTAGAAATATATCAAATAAAGTAGCCAATCACTTTATTTCACCAATTCTACTCTTGATATTGCCAGGAAGTCCGTGGGGATGGATAGTTTCGAGAAACTATGATTCACTCCTCACTTCGAGGTAGGATGAGAGCCTTGCAAATAGATTAAGTCAATTATTTCATTGTTCGTAATAGATTCACAATTGCACAAACAAATAACTACACTCTCGGTTATCTTATTTGTTTTAATTTCGTCATTAGATTAATTGTCAAAATTTTAGATATGTTAATAGTTACTCTTTTCGCATTCATTTTAAAAGTTCATCAGAAAATACAAAAATAGAGAAATCATATATGCTATAGATATATTCAACATAGTTAAATTTTATTTTGCTACAGTTCGTTTTACATTGTTACTTTTGTATGACAATCACGGACTTAGGAGCCCAGAGAATGCGTATTTGAGCCAATCGTATTCTCACCCCAATCTCATCACAAAGAATAATCGATATAGATCAAAATCTTAGGATCCAAGTCTTCCGAACAACGGTAAGCTTACAATAAATCAATTCCCAGTTGAGTGGATTAAACATAGAAGACGACCAAGCGCACACGTTTTGGTCGAATCAACCAAACTACAGATTACCCTAGGTAACATCCATATGACCGTAGAAGGGTTCAAAGAGAACAAACCTTCGTTGCGATCCTTTGGTCCCACAAATGCACACAGGAGACACTCTTACGAGATATGATACCTACCTAAGAATTCAGGTCATAAGAACCCCGTGAGGCACTCTGAGAAGATCACACAGCTATTAGTTTTGAATATAGAGGCTGAGAAAGCATACGATTACTGGGTGTTAGGGATTAGGAACTAACTCTACGCATGACCATAGCAGGACCGCAACAACCAAGAGTCTACGGTTGCGATCCACAAATCCCACAACCCAACAAATCCGTAAGTCAATCAGACATAGACACTAGCCTACGCACACTAGTATTCAGATCCACTCCACTTCCACCTATCATCATCGAACAGTTATCCTTACTAGATACAACAACTAACAAAGCTAGAGAATTCTGGACTAGACCAGAGAATCGTCCATAGAGTCAACTATATTTACCATCCACCATATGACCTTATCCGGAGACATACATGAAACTATCCTAGGTCATTTTCCACGTATTCCACAACCCATAGATCAAATCACGCCAGAGCTCGATATTGATTGGAGCCTTCGAGCTTAGTCATCCTTGTCGATTGATCTATCACACCAGTTCAGTTAGAAGGGCCTTTTGCCTTAGACTCACAAATTCCACTAGTGCGTATCAAGACATTAGATTGTCCAACTAGTTTGTCTCGCATCCCATACATATTACATCCCCACCGGCTATCCCAAAGATGACCTCGGGAGGTCGGGTGCGAGGAAGAGTTACTTGTAGATTCCCACGCCGCTTGTACACTTTTCTATCATACAAAATTGGTGAACCTGATGTGAACTATTTTTCTTTTCGCTCCTGGAGTCAGATTTCTACTAGTTCTTTCAAATTAAACGACTCTTTCATCTTTACTACCTCATTAGCTTTCACCATCACCTTCGCTCCTTCCCATTATTTTGCGGGTATTCATATACCCCCCGAATATGTCGGGATTCGATGCATATGGCAGCCCCTCTTGGGCCTTGAGGCATACTACGCCCAACAAAATAGACAATCATCACCCTCACTCTCAGTATGGGGTGATAACTACTCAACCAACCAGTTGTCAACACAAACTCCAAGGATCAAATATAACTCATCTTTTCAAACTGAGGAGTTAGATCAGCTCGCTCAAACGCAACAAACAGAGCCTTCAGGCTCGAATAACATGACGTTCACCGGAGAATCTGGTTCATCTCCTCAGGTGCTGCTTAGACCACAAATTAGTAGACAATCAGACTCATACCGAGGTTTAGACGATGAACATTCGGTACGTTATGCCAGGAACGACCAACGTTCTCGAAGTATGTACCCACCTATAGGAGGTTTACAAACACAACCCGAGGTCTCTTTTCAAGAAAATACCTCCATGCCACTACATATAGGAAATGCCCTCGGGGAAACTTGGCAGGGCAGTGATCAGTTCATAGCGGGATATCACATGCCTATACAACACCATGATATACAACAAACACCACTACGGAAAAACACCGTGACTTCACCAAATGAAGTCATTTCAACGTTAGTAGAAAAAGTGAGAGGGTTAGAACTTGCTCAAGCAAATCACCATTCTCAATTCATACAAATAGGAAATTCTAATCCTCCTAGCCAAGTAGACCTCCTCACAGGAGTAGGCACGTTAGGCATGACTCCTCAGTATTCACAACAAACGCCAACTAGACCCACCATCTCTAACGTTGTTCCTCCCGGTCTAGTACAAAACAATCCATTCCTGGACAATACCCCGTCATACTTAAACATGTACTCCAAATCACCACAAGGGGATATGTTCTCCTCTCCGACATGTTTGCTCAAACACAGGGGTTTCCTTATGCCCCTACCAACGTATACGCTACGCCATATCAACAACCCATTCCACCTCCGCTCCCTCAGCAAGCACCATCAATGGTCGAAACCTATGCGATAGGGACTTACTCAGAATATTTGAAAGAGCCCTTAGATTTCACCATACGAAGCGTCATACTTCCAAGACCTCTTCTTGATTTGCCCAAATACAAAGGTGAGGGAGATCCAAACGCACATATCAAATCTTACACTACAAACCATTCGAGAACTACTTCCATGGGATGGGGTTGTTGCTAAGATATTCCCAAAACCTGGAAGGCATCGCTCTCAATCGGTATTATAGAATACCTGAGGCTTCCATCCATTCGTTCAAACAACTCGTTTCAGAGTTCATTAAGGCCTTTGACATGAATAAACTATTAAGGACAGGAATCAGGGAATTCTTGCACATTAAACAAGAACACAATGAATCTGTCGCCCATTTCATCCAAAGGTGGCGTACAGTTCTTTATTCTTCGGCAAGTGCTCGAACATGGATCAGATGGAACTATGTGATTTATTCCTTCATTCTCTTAGCAGAGAGGTGAAGGAAGAAGTCCAGAAGTTCCCATTAAGAACTTACGATGAAGTACTTGAGAGTGCTCTTCGAATAGATCAAGCAACAATTGATAGTGGTCGCAAAACATATGGAGCAAATGGGAGGTTAGTCACCTCCAACCAGAACACTACAACTTATCCTACTACCACGAACGTCAATCAAGGACCTAAAATCCTTAATAAAAATTGGGGTGTAACAAAGATAGAGTAACCGACAGCAAGAAGAAGGTAAATATTGTCAATACTCCATCACAAATAAACAACCAACGAAACAACAACTTTACCCGACAATCAATACAGTGGATTTTAACCATCCACAACAACAACAACGGCGAAATCCCACACAGGGTCCAAGCCAAAATTCAACTAGATACCAAAACTAGAATTCAAACCAAAGACAACAAATGCAAAATTTTAATCCTAATAGACAACGGTTTGATCAAAATTTTGGGCCACAATACGCACCAAACCAACAAACTAGGAATTACAATCCTAATTCGTATTGTGGTTTCCACAAAATTCGGGGCCATGACACTAGAACGTGCCGTGACTACAATAAATTCATGCAACGCTTGCTAGATGAACAAAGACAACTTTTCATGGATATGTTCTTGGCAGATCCTACGTCACCAGCATCAAATACCTTTTCGGGCGCTTCCTCTCAACGCACCCCTGAAAATCTTTAATGATCCATTCCCAAATCATGATAACAACAAGCTAAATCTAACTGGGACGAACAAGAGTGTAATAACAGGAAACAATGATCATGAAGCTTCAACCTCGCTAAATCCATTAGTTGCGCCACAACTAGGAAGTCAGCCACGGCCTAAGGTAGTCGGTTTAGTGGAGTTAGATGCCGAACTACCCATCGAAGCTGTAACAAGGACACGAGAGTATTTCTCTCAGCCAAGTCCAAGCCACCTGCCAGAGATGGATAACATCCAACAAATCGTAGTAAAACCTGTGGGTGCCTTTGGTTTATAATAACTATGTAAAGCTTGCAATAATAGACGATGGGGTCATAGCTAACATAGTCCCCTTCTCTTTCCTTCAAAAGCTAGGGTATGGAGAAACCAATTGTTCCACAACTCAAAACACACTAAGGGGCTATGATAGTCTTAAAGCCACCTCGGTTGAAACTATAATATTACCGGTCACCTTAGGACCCAAAACCATCTTGATCGAGTTTTATATTATAGATCAGAAACTAACTATAAAATGATCCTCACCGACTGGATACACCGCATGAAGGCAATCCCTTCTACGCTATTTCAAGAAGTAAGGTTTTTACACTTAGGGAAGATATTTGTAGCCAAAGGTGATCCAAAACCATTCGATGTACACCTAGCTGACTTAAAGAAAAGACCAAAGGCACTCAGAGTTTGAACTCCCAACAAACCAACTTAATAAACCTACCGACGCAAAACCAAAAGAAAAGTTGGTACCTATGACAGATCTTGAAACTATGAGCCTAGCCAAGGCAACCCCAACCCCCAAAGATGAGGCTAACACTGTAGAAACAATATCATTAGGAACTACTGCAAAAATCGTTGAATTAATAGAACAAGATCTACCAATGTTCTTACCATTTGATTCTGTAGGCGTGGGATATTCCCTGGGTGTCGGTTCTCTCCCAGCGGTAGATCTCTGCATGGTAGAAGTAGAAGATGTTAACATAACAAATATCCCAACATCTATACTCCCACCTAAATATTGGACTCTCCATTTTGATGGGGCTAGGTGTCATTACGGAGCGGGGGCAGGTGTAATCTTTACTTCCCCTGAAGGGAAAGTCCTACCATTTTCCTTTAAACTAATTTCGAATGTACAAACAACAAAGACCGAGTACGAAGCCCTCCTCCTTGGCCTCATCTTAGCTAAGAGAATTGGTGTTGATAACATCGAGTCTTAGAGACTCACAATTAGTGGCAAACCAAGTCTCGAAATATATGAAACCAAAGCCGAGCACTTACTGACTTTACAAAACAATTGCGTTGAATTTAAGCAAGGAGTTTGACTTCATATCAATCAAGCAATCCCACGAGAGAAAATATTCTCGCTGATTCAAATAGAACTTCAAAGCATCACGTTTTACTCAAAACAATAAGTTAGAGAATACCCAGTTTCATAGTATCCCTTCGTGATGAACCATTGATAAAAACAATGACAAATTCTCTCTTTAAACAAAAATGAAAACAAATCTACTATCCTAGACCACACCGATAGTGATATGGCCACTCTAAATTACTTAAACACCTATGCGGCATTACATCTCTCCTATCATATGATAGATTTGTTCTTAGTCCCACATTCGTCTTCCTACTTCAGAAATCCCATGATGGAGCTTCCCTCGCAAATGGATCCTAGCATAAACACAGTAGAAAATGGGGACGATTTGGACTTACCTCCAGCCCCACCTGAGTTTGAAGAAGGTAATGCCTCTTTAATCGAAGAAACAATTGATGTTAACATCGGAACGGAAGATGAACCAAGGATATTGAAGTTAGGATCCTCGTTAACTCCAGAAGAAGTAGAAATACACACTCGAATCCTCAAGGAACATCAGAAGGATTTTGCATTTAATTATAAGGAAATGACAGGCGTTGCACCCTACATTGCGGTGCACAACCTCGTCACTAAATCTGATGCAAAGCCGGTCAAACAAAAGTCGAGACCGATGAAACCCAAAGTAGCTCTCATGGTAAAAGAGGAGGTAATGAAACTCCTCCAAGTAGGATTCATCAAACCAGTCGATTACTCTCAATGGGTATCTAACATCATTCCCATTCTCAAAAAAAAATGGAAAGATATGCATCTGCATAGACTTCCGAGACATTAACAAAGCATGTCCTAAAGACGACTTCCCGTTACCATCCATTGACGTCATTGTTGATGCAACAAGCTGGATTTGAACTTTTGTCTCTCATGGATGGATTCTCGGGATACAATCAAATCAGAATATCTGAACAAGATCAAACTAAAACCACGTTTATAACTCCTTGGGGAACCTATTGCTACGTTGTTATGCCATTCGGTCTCAAGAATGCTGGCGCTACATACCAGCGAGCTATGACATATATATTTCACGATCTAATTCATAAAATCATGGAATCCTACGTAGATGACTTGTTGGCTAAGGCCAAGAAGCGTTGTGACCATCCGGAAATACTCCGCATCATTCTTTCACGTCTGATAGAATACGGAGTCACGCTAAATCCAGAAAAATGCGTCTTTGGTGTAACAGGAGGGAAGCTCCTAGGTTACATCATATCGTCACGAGGGATAGATGTTGACCCAACCAAAATTTGGGCTGTCCTCGAAATGGTCCCACCTTCGGATGAATCTGGAATCAGGTCATTTCTCGGAAAGCTTGGTGCAATCCGGAGATTCATCCCGGACTTAAGTTTCGCCATTCATCCAATCAACAATTTACTCAAGAAAGATTACAGTATTAATTGGACTGAAGATTGCAATGAAGCTTTTGACGCAGTTAAGCGTTTCTTGTTGTCACCACCTACGCTAATGCCACCTAAGCTAGATCACCCGTTAATTTTATACTCGCGAGCTACCAATGTCTCGCTAGCCTATATGTTGGCTCAAGAAGATGATGACAAGAGAGAATGTGCGATTTATTTCATTAGTCGAACGTTGCTTGACTATGAAACACGTTATACACAAGTAGAACGAGAATGCCTTGCCATAGTCTTTGCAACCAAACGCTTAAGACATTATATGCTAAATCAAGAAACAAGGGTCATGGTAAAAATAGACCATTTACGAACTTTTCTCACGCAAGGGTCCTTGTCTAAGAAGGCTGGACATTTTATAACCTTAATGGGAGAATTCGAATTAACATTTGTAAATCAGAAATCCGTTAAGGGACAAATCATCGCGGATTGGTTAGCTGATAACCCATTAGATGGAGGCGATCTAGTAGATCTGGATTTTCCAGATGAGTGCGTATACTACATTGAAACCAAACCTCTTATCTCTCGAGTGTCCCCGGTACACCGATATCATTAATTATATCATGGACCATACGTATCCGTAAGGGGCTACACCGCAACACGTAAGGCGGATATGCATTATCGTAGCAAAATACGCCATTATAGAGCAAGTGCTTCATCGGAAAGCATTCGATGGAATGCTTCTAAGATGTGTTGACACAGAAGAATCCAAGAAAATTCTCCATGAATCTCACAGTGGAATGTGTGGAGGCCACTTCGGTGGCCATGCCACCGCTCGTAAAATACATCAAATGGGCTATTTCTGGCCCACTCTAGAACACGACGCAAAGAGAGCTTGACGCAGCGTCATAAGTGCTAAGAGTTCTCCCATGAGATCCACATGCCGGCACAAACTCTACAACCAATCGCGACTCCATGGCCCTTTTCTACATGGGGCCTAGATTTAATAGGGAAATTCTCTCCCTCATCTACAGACGGCCATAATTTTATAATCACGGCCACCGAATATTTTACCAAGTGAGTAGAGGCTATGCCTCTTACTGTACCGGGTTCTGTAATCACCAAGTTCATTTTGAACCAAATCATTTGCAGGTATGGTATCCCGCAAATCATTATCTCAGATAATGGAACTTCTTTTAAGAATGACGAAGTTCGCGAATTGTGCAATAAATTTAAAATAAGCCATCATACGGCTTCCTTATATTACCCGCAAGCCAACGGACAGGCTGAAGCGACAAATAAAACACTAAAAGCCATTCTCCTTAAAACGGTGAAAGAAAACAAATGAGATTGGCACTGGTTATATCCGGCCTTATGGGCCCACCGAACCTCAATAAGAAAACCAACAGAGCAACTCCTTTCTCGCTAGTATTCGGGGCGGCGGTTCTCCCGCTTGAGGTTGAGATACCTGGGTCTCCGCATTTCATTACAAGGATTCGGATGAAGACGCTTACAGGAAGCACGTCTCTCCTAACTAGAAAGCCTAGATGAAGCTAGGTTAGATGCTAAACAATGCAGCATAGAGCCTATGCCGACTAGATGTGCCCGGCAAGATAACAAGAAAGTCTATGAACGCAACATATATGAAGGTGATCTAGTTTTAAGGCTAGACGTGGATCAACAAGAAGACCGGCGAAGGAAGTTCTCGCCTAAATGGTGGGCCCATACCGAGTCATGAAAGACTATGGAAATGGTGCATACCTCTTATGTACATTTGGAAGGTAAGGAATTTGGTGAAACACGGTCAATTCCTTACACCTCAAACGGTTCTACGCGAGGCAGTACTAGCACTATTTAAAATTACATTTACATTGCATCTTCATATAGATTAAAATCATTTTGTCCGTTTGGTTCGTACACAAATTATGATCAAAGAATTTTGTTCTCAAAGTAATTCATTACAAACTCATGATGTTGTTGGCATAAAAACTCTAATCATACCTCTCCATTTTCATGATATCATCAAATTATCTCGGAATCATTTTATCAAGTAAAGCTAGATATGACAAAGTCTTAACTGCACCCATGCCAAGATCTGCGGGTTTATTCTCACTTTTGGTTTCTTCTTAGGATAGGTGTCTTGCCTTTGATCTATTCCGTAAGCTTCATAGTGTCACATCTATCCCATAGGTATATCTCTTTGGAAATAAGCATATACCGACATTTTACTCAAGTAAACAAGTCAAATATTGATCAAAGAAAATTTTAATTTTACACATTTCCTTGCCCCACCAACCTTTGGTGATGAGCTTGTGTCTCTTACTAGTGACGTAGGGTTGGGGAAGGATGGAAATGCCCTTACTCGCCTATGCTTTGTCCATGGTGATAAACCCACGCTTCTTACTAGTAGCATGGGGCAAAGTGTAGGGGGTCCTCTTGACAAACAAATGCAAAAGGTCATAAGCAAACAATTCAAATCTCGAAGTCTTTGAGTCAAAAACAAATGAATCAGATGTCCAAAATTCTAAGAGAATTCAAAATCCTAAAAACCCAAATTTTGTCTACTATGTGGCCATCTAAGGATCTAAGTCTGGATAAACCGCAAAGCAAGTTGCATCCAAAACTATGAAGTCACTCGAGTGGAGTGGGCTTGTGGTATCCTAATTTGGTTCCGCCAAAGCTTTTTCTATCTTTCATCAATATCATTTCAACACATCTCATAACTTGCGCCCTTCCCAACTCTCGGTGATGAGCCCTCGCATCTTACTAGTTGCGTGGAGTTGGGGGTAGGGGCAGGTTTATCTGCTCATCATACCGGTTTATATTCACTACTTTGCCAAAACAAATATGAAGTATCAAAATTGCTTAAATAAGCTAAAATTCAAAATCACATTATATCTACATTATCATATATCAAATCATAAAATACAAAAGGAAAATAAACATTTGCATCATTTGTTCTCCATTGCATACATTCATACATCGTAATCTACATAAGGAAACTAGAAAAAAGAGCCATAAATGTCAAAGGTTTGATCCAAAAAGAATGCCATCAATGATTAACGTTTCAGACAATGCAATCATGCACTAGGCATGGTCAAAATGCTCAAAGACCCCGGGAATATACAAAAGAATGTATCATGCAAAATCTACGAGAGCCAAGTAGGCTTCTCAATCCCTACGAGACCCTTTCAAGGCGCATGCCCACGCCTAAGACTCTAACTACGCGGCGCTCCGAATGCACTAAGGTTCAGATCCCGAGGGGCAGCCACAGTCTCGCCATGAGAGTGGCTCATCAAGCGCTCGGCCATCCTATACTCCGCTAGCTCCGTACGAAGAGTCGATACCATCCTGGCCACATGCCGACCGGGGCGAAGACATCGTATTTCTACCAGGGCCGAGGGCTCCCAAAGATCCACTGGGACAGCTCCGCACAGTGCCCTCTCCATGGGGATCATCAGGGTATCAGTACATACCCTGCGAATCAAGTCCCGCCACTCATCGGCGGTCTCTGCAAACAAAGGAGAAAACAAATTAGAAACCAAACAAGAGATTAGAAATACATGATAAAATAAAAGGAGAGCAACTAAGGAGATCCTAACTAAAAACAAACATTAAAAAAAAAAGGGTAACTTACTCGGATCACTGTGCCTCCAAGATGGATCTATAAGATCAAAGACTCGCCATGATGCGCGCCGCCGACTAAGGGGCTGCTCCCGTGATCGGAGCAACATAGTGCCTCGCAATGCACTCATCCTCCCCATCATGGCCCCGGGAGAGCGGCTCCTCTAAACCCGCAGTCACTCTCTCTCGCACTCGCTCGCCCTCGCCGCTCGCATAATAACCCGAGTGTCATGCCACTCAGATCACCGTCCTCCCTGCTCTCTCCCGCCGTAAACTCCTCATACTCGGAGTCTATGCCAATGAGGTCATCGCCGTTATGGGCAAGACCCGCAGAATCTAAAGCAAGGGTGCCGAGGCGCACCGGCTCTCCTCCGGCATGTACTACCCTCCTACCGCAAAAAGAACGACAGAGTAACCGCATTTGCCCAACGCCGGCCTCTAGACCCCCTCCGACCTCTCGATCGATCTCAGTATACCGACACTACCAAGGGAAACATACCCATGTACGGTAGACCAAACTCGCCGAGGAACTCGACCAAAGGGATGTATCTCCACTCGCTCCACTATCAATAAACCGCCTGAGTGGAGCAGAGATCAAAGTAAGAGCCTCCTCGCCCCTATACCGGCCATAGTCTCGATATAGTGTGCGCTCCATGTCGGCAATAGTCGAGAAGCAATCGGGCCGATGAGGTACTTGAGCACCGACATATCTCACAATCTAGCTGCCCTCACAGCTCCGGATCTCGCCACATCAACACCTCCGCCGTAGGGGATGAAATGCTCATAGACCCAACTCATGACTAGGATCGGTGGCTCAAGGATCGCCCTCAGTAAACGGACTACCCTGTATAAATCATGGTAGGTGGTCCCAAATATGTCTGCTCCCCAAGCATATATCCGGTCATGTCCCTCTATCTGTGCAATAATGGGGGACCAACAATATAACAATGTATCTCCTCCCTTGTCCCCGATTAGTCTCGAGGCAAGGATCCCCATAATAGCTCGGCGAAATAAAGGAATGGGCAAACTAGGAATGGATCAAACTCTAAATCCCTTCTTCGACCCCGTGGAGATGACTACATCTCCCATGTATGTGGCCCACTATGCTATCTAGGGCCTGCGAACCTACTGTCTCAAGGGTGAGATGTCTCCCAATAATCGAGACCCCGAGTAATGCAATGGACATCCTCCCAGTAATAGTCCATTCACCATGCAGACCCCCTGGTAATCAAGGTGTTCCGATCAACATCCCATAGGAGAATAGGTCACAAAGAATGTCACTGGATGGTGTAACATGGGACACGCGTGAGATGCATAAGATCCCGACCCTCCGAAAAGTGTCCTCCTCATCCCGTGAAAGGACATCCAACACTCCCTCTCTCGGCTCCACCGAACATACTCCTCTCTCGCCCGCATACACCCAAAAACACACAAAATAGAGCAAGTTAACATCTAAATAATATTGGAAAAATCATGAAAACACATAGAAATGCTAAAAATGTAAAAACAATCTCAAACAGATGTTCTTTTGGCATTCTCAGGCGAAATCGCGCCTTAAGGGCGACAATGTGTCTAAAACCCACGCAAGTTTTTAAACCTAAAAAGCCCAAAAAACGACAAAACAAGACCATTTTAACTAAAACAAGGCCTACCCAAGAGTAGCACCCCCAGATGAACCTTTTAACACTAACATTTTCAAAATTTACCCCCACAACAAAGATTTTAACATTTCAAAATCGAGGGGTACAACAGATAAATCAAGAAAACTAACCTTACCATAAATCGAGGGGGTACAGTCTCCTCTCCATATCAGATAGGGTAGGAATCCCAAGAGTCTTAAATCGATTGTACTATCCAGTGATGATGCAAAAGCATTTGCAAAACACATTCTACAACTACAAGATTAAGTGGGGGAAAAGTAAAAATGAATAATACACAATATAAAACAACCGCAAATGTCAAGAAGAGAGTATGTGTATTTGAAAAAGATGCGATGGTTCGTCTTAGAAAGGAGAGGTTTCAAAAGGGACATATAATAAACAAAAGTATAAGAAGATTGGATCATGTTTCCAAAATAATAATATTTATCAATTTGTATTTATTTTCTATTATTAAATATTATTAATTTCAATTTTTAGTAATTTTATATTTGTGAATTTTATTTCTTCAATTGTTTTAAGTATTTTTATTCTTAAATTTCGAATAATTTTTAGATTAATTTTTAATAAATTTATTTATTTATTTTATATATTTTTAAAAATAAAAATTTTACTTTTTAATTGTTAATTTCTTTATTTCATTTTAATTTTCCATATGAACATTTTTTCTTATAATTTTTAATTTGTAATATAATATTTTTTTATTTTTAAATAATTAAATATTTGTTTTTGGGTTTCATTATTTTCATTTTTAATTTTTTTTTAATTTTAATTTTTGAAATTTTCTCATTTCTTAATTATTTTCATTTTATTTACTATTAATAAATTTACTTAATTATTTTTTTATCAATTTTGTTTTTTATTTTTAAACATTTATTTTGGTTAACATTTTGAATATTTTTTTCAA
The DNA here is from genome assembly GCA_018340775.1 of Taxus wallichiana var. yunnanensis. NCBI lineage: Eukaryota > Viridiplantae > Streptophyta > Pinopsida > Cupressales > Taxaceae > Taxus > Taxus wallichiana. The sequence goes on from CM031237.1 coordinate 286,228,806, forward strand.
TTATTAAATATTTATTAATTTCAATTTTTCATAATTTTTATTCCCTTTTATTACTTTATATTTGTTAATTTTATTTATTCCATTGTTTTATCAATTTTTATTCTAATTTTTTTATAAATTTATCAAATTTTATACATTTGTAAATTAAAAAAATATTTTTAATTGTTAATTTTTGGATTTAATATAATTTTTTTTTTTGTGTTTTATTATTTTCATTTTTAATTTTTGAAATTTACTCATTTCTTAAATATTTTCATTTTATTTATTATTTATAAACTTACTTAATTATTTTTTTATCAATTTTATTCTTTATTTTTTAAACACTTAATTTGGTTAAAATTTCAATTATTTTTTCAATTGTTAAATATTATTAATTTCAATGTTTCTTACTTTTTTATTCCCTTCTATTATTTTATATTTGTTAATTTCATTTATTCAATTGTTTTGTCAATTTTTATTCTAACATTTGTAATAAATTTATTAATTTTATACATTTGTAAAAATTAAAAAAATATTTTTTTAATTGTTAATTTTTGAAATTTTTTTTTTCATTTTATTTATTATTTTATAAATTTACTTGATTTTTTTTTATCAATTTTATTCTTTATTATTTAAACATTTATTTTGGTTAAAATTTTGAATATTTTTTTCAATTGTTAAATATTATTAATTTCAATTTTTGTAATTTTTTATTCCTTTTATTATTTTATATTTGTTAATTTTATTTATTCAATTGTTTTATCAATTTTTATTCTAATTTTTTGATAAATTTTTAATAAATTTATTAATATTATATACATTTCTAAAAATTAAAAAAATATTTTTAAATGTTAATATTTGGATTTAATTTTCCATATGATCATTTTTTTCTTGTAATTTTTAAATTTATAATTTAATATTTTTCTTAATTTTTAAATAATTAAATATTTACTTTTGGGTTTAATTATTTTCATTTTTAATTTTTCTCAATTTTTTATTATTTTTTAAAGAATATTTAATTTAATTTTTGAAATAATCTTTTGTTAAATTTTTTCTTGTTGTTAAATTTTCATTAATATTTAACTATTTATTATTTTATTTTGAATGATTTGTTTAACATTTTTAATTTTTAATTACTTTCACTTTAATTATTATTTTTCAGTGGCTTTTTATTTATATTTTAAAAAATTATTTGGTTTACTATTTTACTTAAAAATTTAAATGTTAATTTTTGGATTTAATATTTCATTTTAATTTTCCATATGATCATTTTTTCTTGTAATTTTTTAATTTATAATTTAATATTTTTCTTAATTTTTAAATAATTAAATATTTACTTTTGGGTTTTAATTATTTTCATTTTTAAATTTTCTCAACTTTTTATTATTTTTCAAAGAATATTTAATTTAATTTTTGAAATAATCTTTTGTTAAATTAATTATTTTTTTCATTAATATTTAACCATTTATTATTTTATTCTGAATGATTTGTTTGTTAACATTTTTAATTTTTAATTACTTTCACTTTAATTATTATTTTTCAGTGGCTTTTTATTTATATTTTAAAAAAATTATTTGCTTTACTATTTTACTTAAAAATTTAAATGTTAATTTTTGGATTTAATATTTCATTTTAATTTTCCATATGATCATTTTTCTTTATTTTTTTTTTTACTTGAAATTTAAAAAAATTAATATTTACCATTTATATGTACATGTTTTTAACTTTTTCCTATTTTGACATTTTCTTTTAATTGTGGATTATTTGATTATTAACATTTTTAATTTTTAAAATTCTCATTATTCATTTTTAATTTTCTCTTCTTTCCTTTATTCATTTTTAATTAATTATAATTTTTTATTTAAAATTTTTTTTTTTAGAAACTTTATTTCTTTAATTTTTTATTTATATTTTAATAATTTTATTTCTTTTACGTATTTTACCTATACATTTAAGATTTTAATATCTCATTTATTAATTTTTATAAATATGTCCTTATTTTTAATTTTTCCTATTTTATATGTACATGTTTCTAACTTTTTCCTATTTTGACATTTGATTGTCAACATTTTTAAATTTTAATTTTTTTTTAACATTTAAAATTTTCATTATTATTTTTTAATTATTAACTTTTCTCTTCCTTTCTTTTTTAATTTTTTTATTTTAATTATTTTTCCTTTTTAGAAATTTTTATTATTAGTTCTTTCATTTTTTATTTATATTTTAATAATTTTATTTCTTTTACATATTTTACCTATACATTTAAGATTTTTAATATTTCTTATTTATTATTATTTTATAAATATGTACTTATTTCTAATTTTGGACTATTTTTGCTTTTCAATAATCAAGGCCATTTTTATCAATATTTTAAAACATAAACAAAATGGAAAGACATGGAAATTTAATTGTTGCACACCCATAAAACATAAGTTCAAAATGCGAAGACATGGAAATTGTTTAATTGATCAATTGGAAAACTAAATTTATGTTTAATGTGGATCAAATATGTTTACACTATTTATAATTTACCAATGTTGGATAATAAATATAATTATCAAACTAGTTACCCATTATTGTTGATGTTTATTCCATTTAAAAATATATATAAATTTTTGTTTTAATTAAATTATTAATATTTATTTATTTTTTATTTTAAACATTGTTTTTAATTTTGAATTTATCGTTTGTTAACATTTTTAATTTTCATTAATTTTACTATTTTATAATTTTAATTATTAAATTTCATTTATTTATCGTTTGTTAACATTTTTAATTTTCATTATTAAATTTCATTTTTTTATTAATTTAGAATTAACTTACAAATAATATGTACTCAACAGAAATAAATCATAAATTCTTAATATTAATCAAGTTTTACCCAATAAAAATACCATATAATGTTAAAGGAAATCTAAAACAACACAAAAAATTAGCAACAAATTATCAATTATGATAAACTACATTGATATTAAATTATCATACTACACTGATACTACTTACTAATGTTAAATTATATTAAATTATGCATAAATTATAAATAATGATATACTAGTTACTAATGTTGGATTTACTCGTGTTGGATAAGTAGTTGATTTCCTTTTTTATTTTATTTTTCCATTTCTTATTGCTAATATGTATTGTTTATTGATTACATTCTTCGATTTTATTAATTATCTTTATTTACTTATTTTTAATTTATTGTATTATTAAAATTTATTATTTGTTTTTGCATTTATAATTTTTAATATTTATTTTTTATTAATTCTAATTTTTTGATTTTATTTTTCCATTTTATTATCTTTAATATTTATTGTTTATCTTTATTATTTATCTTTATTTTTTTATTTTTTATTTTTGTATGATTAACATTTACTATTTAATTTTTATTATTTTTTAATTTCTAATAATTTTAATTAGTACTTTTCATTCATTTTTATTAATCTTAATATAAATTTTACAAATAAATTAACAATAATAAGTACTTAAATATATCATGCCACTTTATTAATCCCAATAGATAAATCATAAAATCTAATATTAATAAAGTTCACCCACATATACCACATAATATTAAGGGAAATCTTAAACAGGAAAAATTTAAATTCAATCTATTAATGTTAGATAAAATGGAATACGAGTAGATAAATCATAAAATCTAATATTAATCAAGTTTTACCCACATATATACCACATAATATTAAGAGAAAAATTTAAATTCAATCTATTATGTGGAGTAATTTCTAAAAATAACACATCCACATGTAATTTCAATACATGTCTTACCCAATTCAATGTTATAATCTAGAATATGTACTATACATTGGAATTTGCTTATAACATAAAAAAGCTTTAAACAGAAATAAATTTGCTTATATCATGCCACTTCATTACATAAATCATGTCATAAGTAGATAAACATATATCATGCTAATATCATGATTATATTATGTCATAAGTAGATAAATGATAAAATCTAATATTAATCAAATTTTACCCACATATATACCACATAATATTAAGGGAAGTCTTAAACGGAAAAATTTAAAATTTTAAAAATAACACATCCACAAATTGTTAAACGGGTAATTCCAACATGTACTATAACATTGGAATTTGCTTATAACATAAAAAGCTTTAAACACAAAAACAATCATAAGGGCTTTGTAAAGTAATTAACATATTCAAACTTCTCCATGACATTATACATTTATACATTTAAAGATCATTAACAACAGTGATGAAATAGAAATGACGTTTGTACCCAAAAAAAATTGCAGCACTACTACAAAGCAGAATATTCATGAAATGGTCGACGATGAAATATTCATGAAAACAAAGTTCTGTTTTATTACTTGTAAAACAAGAAGAGGCAAATATATGAATGAATCACCTGTTATAAAGTTTGGCAACAATCAAAGAGGTTATTAACAACCCCACCCATTTGACTGACAATTTGATACTAAGAGCAGCAAATACCTTATCGATTTTAAGAACCTTAAATTGTATGATTCAACCAAAAAAAAAAACCCTTTTAACTTGTATAAAGATCAGATAGAGAACTGAAAGGCACAAAAATTGTCGGGAACTGAAACAGAAATGACCTAATTTTATAGCAGTTGCCTAATCAAATCTGGCGGCTTGCGTGTGTGCATTCTTTTACTTTTTAATCTTAAACTCTGCATAAAATGCAAACATATGTACGACAAAACTTACTGGATACACTTTTACAGAAAATATATCCAGAAAATTTACCCCTTCCAACAATTATTTGTAAATTTTACCCTACAACTAAGGTTGTACTTCAGAAGGAACAGATGCGCCTACTTATTTTTTAAAAACCAGATCTGGTGGTCAAATTAAACACAGACACCCCAGAACCATCTGAATATTCAAAAATTCCAGCTGAAAACTTTTGAAAGACACCTAAAACACTTGGGATAATATACAATTTTGAGAAAGCTTATTTTGACACCAAAAGTCTAAAATATTTTAGAGATCTGCAACATGCGACTGTTGTTCTTTTGAGGAGCAGCACACAAAAAACCACAAACAAATTACAGTCTACCCACGGAAAACAGCACCGACAACAGAGCATCACATAGGTTCAAACAACTCCGAAAACAGGGGAACATATAGAAACAATGCACAATTTATTCATGTAAATAATAACCCCATTAGCCAAAACATCCAGATTTGGACATCCCTAAGCGAAATAATACGCCTTTATCCTGAGCAGAAATAAAATACAACTTCGATAATTGCTGAAAATTTGAAAATGTAGTTTTACATTTTATTTGGAAATTTACATATGGTTTGCTTGCAAAATTCCAAACAAAATGTAAAATTAAATTTCCAACTTTGCCCGTGTATATTCCCAAATAAAATTTATTGACCAGATGGTCTAATTAAACACAGACACCCAGAATGTTCTACGTTTACAGGATAGAAAATTAAAAACATTCAGCTCAGAGAACATTCGAAATTAAAAACATCTACAAATTCGCATTTTAGAGACCTCAAACCCTGCTAGCGTTCTGCGGCTAGCTACTGCTATTTTCCACTTCGCCCACCCAGATAGATAAGAGGGCCTGCCTCTATAGATAGATAGATAGATATCTATAGATCTATAGATATATATATATATATATATATATATATATATATCCCTATCTCTCTCTATATGGCTATCAATGCTATCGGCTTGGCGTTCAGTCTATCAATGATCAATGGCCCCCTCTCCATAGAAATCATAGATAGGGGCAATTTAGAGTTAGAGGGGTTCTATGGGTCCCTCGATCTCGATCTGCATAGCAGAACTCGACTCCCCCCTCCATAGAGAGAGATAGAGTAGAGGGATAGGGATAGGGCTTCTCCGGCCTAGTTCGGAGCGTACTGTACTATATCTCCCTATAAATCCTGAAATATAACAAAAGACTACGTAACAAATGAACCCTAAACCGTATGATATAACGATTCCTATCAACATCAGACTCGGCAAATATAAGAAAATTTTGCCCCAAAGCGAAAATACTGTACACTGCAGAATTAGCCCTTCCGCATTTAAAATCATTAAAATCATGTGTAACAAATGAACAATGAAAACCCTGAAATTTTACAGAGGATCGTTTAACAAACAAACCCTATGCAAGTATTTAAGCCGAAAGTGAATGTTTAAACCCTTAGCGAATATAATAAATCATTAACAAAAAATTTAGCCCTGACGCCTTAAGACGCACTCTAAAAATTATTTTGAATCGATTATACTAAGTCTTTACCCTGCGAAACGGAGGACTTTCCGCGATATTCTGATCAGGCCTGGTCATGTTGGGCAATTCGCTGCTATTCTTCTTCATACCACAACAACGAAATACAAAGACTTTGTGCCTTCAAAATTTAAATCCAATCTATTCAGTGTATCATAAACACACATCCACAAAAGAACACAAAACCCTCGTATTTCCAATACATGGCTTGCCCAATTCAATGTCAAATAACATAAAAAAGCTCTGAACACAACGCATTCATAAAGGCTTTTACAGGTTATTGGCAAACTCAGACTTTTACATGACTACATTATACATTCAACTGATCATTACCAGCGATCAGATAGAAATGACGTTTCTGGAACTGAACTTTTTTAATGGATTATTTCTAGTTCAAACTTACTAAGCATGCTTTCAATCAATAAGTTTAAAAATTACTAAGCCATGTTCTTTAACATAAAAAGAGAGCTAAACCAGAAATGACCTAATTTTAAAGCAATTGCCTAAACAAATCTGGCGACTGGCCTGTGCTTTCATTTGTAACGCATAATAATCCTTTTAAATCATAATCTATTTTTGTACTTTATTTAATCTTTAAACCCTGCACAAAATGCAAACATGTCTAGGGCAAAATTACTCGATACACTTTTACAAAATAATATTTCGTCGTCAACCAAGAAAATTACCCTTTTCAGCAATTATTTGTAAACTTTACCCTACAACTAAGGTTGGACTTCAGAAGGAACAGATGTGCCTATTTATTTTTAATAACCAGATTTGATGGTTTAATTAGACACAAACACCCCCAGAACCGTCCGAAAATTGAAAATGTCCAGCTGAAATTTTTAAAATGAAACATAAAACACTTGGGTATAATTTACAAATTTGAGAAAGTTTATTTTGACACCAAAAGTCTAAATATTTTACTGTTCAGTGGAGAACATAGAAAAACGCAAACAAATTATAGTCTACCCGCAAAAACAGTACCGAAAACAGGGCACCACATAGGTTCAAACAGCACCGAAAACAGGGGAACATATAGAAATAATGCACAATTTATTCATATAAATAATGATCCCATTAGCCAAAACATCCAGATCTGGAAAACCCTAAGCGAAATAAACACCTATATCCTGAGCAGAAATAGAATCCAGGAAAGTTTAGTAAATCCTAGGCGTAATGCAAGTAAGATATAAGCCCTAATCGCCAACACTAAACCAGACGTATATTTCAACAATTATCTGTAAATTTGCAAATGCAAAGTTCCAAACAAAATGTATAATTACATTTCCAAAATTGCCCCTGTATATTCCCAAATAAAATTCATTGACCAGATGGTCTAATTAAACACAGGCACCCAGAACCTTCTACATTTACAGGATAAAAAATTAAAAAAACATCCGGCTGATAACATTCAAAATTAAAAACATCTACAAATTCAATTAAAATAATTTTAGCACTAAAAGTTGGAAAAGATTTTACAGACCTCAAACATTGCTTTGTTGTTCTGCTACCCTGCTAGATGTTCTGCGGCTAGCTACTGCTGTTTTCCACTTCACCGTCAAATATCTCTCTATAATCCTGAAATATAACAAAAGACTGCGTAACAAGTGAACCCTAAACCGTATAATATAAAAAAATCCTACCAGCATCAGACTAAGCAAATATATGGAAATTTAGGCCCAAATCGCAAATACTAAATAGACAAACAATACATTGCAGAATTAGCGCTTCCGCATTTAAAATCATTAAAATCATGCGTAACAAATGAACAATGAAAACCCTGAAATGTAACAGAGGATTGTTTAACAAATAAACCCTATGCAAGTATTTAAGTCCAAAGCGAATATGCTACATAATCAAACCCACACTGAAAAGTTAAACCCTTAAGCGAATATAATAAATCATTAACAAAAAAATTAGCCCTGACGCATTAAGACGCACTCTAAAAATATTTTGAATCGATTAAAATAAGTCTTACCCTGCGAAATGGAGGACTTTCCGAGCTATTCTGATCGGGACTGGTCATGTTTGGCGCTCCAATGCTATTCTTCTTCATACCACAACAACGAAAAACAATGACTTGTACACAACAACACAGAGACCATCACAGAGACCATACGACTAAAACAACAGAGAAAACACCAACAAAAATCAGACATCACAAAACATTATCAAAAACACAGACACATAATCTTCCCACCGCAAAAACAACAGACAAAACAAAGACTCAAAAACCAGCACTACACAGAAAAAATACAGAGGCAAATCGCCATACTTAGCGAACCGGAAGAGAGAGACAGTACTGAACTGGAATTGGGGAAAGGGTTTTTATTTATAGAGGACGTGTCAACGGCTCTTCGGAGCGGGACATATGCTTTCCAGCTGTCCACAACTTTGTCCGGAAGCTTCCTCATTAACTTTCCTACTGTTTGGTTTTGCCCGTTGGATAAAAGATTTTTATACGCACATTTATTTGCCCGTTGGATAAAAGATTTTTATACACACATTTATTTGCCCGTTGGATAAAAGCTTACGCACATTTATTAGCACTTATCCTTTCCGATAATACCCTTGCACGTGGTAGAAATTTGCTGGCAGAGTCCTGGAATTTCAAATTCTCCAAGCGCAAATTTTCTTAGCACGTGTGGGAGCCTTGTGCATGTCAAATCAAAATTTGTTGACTTCCGTGTGGGGTCTAACTGCATATTCCCAAAACAAAATTATAATTATTTTAATAATTTGTATTTTTTTAATGTATTTAATATATATTTATAGAGAACAGTTAAAAACTATATGGTTTTCTAATTTTTCACCATGTCATTATTTAGGTATGGCAACCTAATTCTTTTGCGGTAATATACGGTTAAAATCACAAAAATGGTCAAGTGACTCTCAATTTCTAACCACCTGTCAATTATATTTTAAAATATTTTTAGTCTTAAAATATTTATACATTTGTATAATCGGGGTCTTTTTCAACTTACATATTTACACCGAAAGGTGTTGTTCAAGTTCATGCCGGGGGGGCTTTGACATGCGTCGATGGCCGAGTTAATCGGGCAGAGGAGGGCGACGATCATGGAGAAATCAAATCCTCTCAACATTTCGTCCGAGCAAGTCCCTTTCAAGACAACAACCGGGATCCGGAGTGGCATCAAATCCCCTCGGCATGAACAAAACTCAAAGAATGTTTGTCCTTCAAGAACCAACCCTTAAGAAGCCACGTCACTCTTAAACACAAGTGATTCAAAGAAATTCCTAGTCGGGCAATTCTAGAAATACAAAAGCCCACTACACAACATTTATAGGAGAGCCACACATTTATAGGCTTATTAAGGTTAGTCGTGTGGCATCACCGAGCCAAATGTGACTTCGCATTTTGAGTTATATTTGTATTCTCATAAAATTATTTAGTTGATCTTTTACTTCATCCGTGTTTACCATATTGGTGGAGGAGGATATTTTTTAACCCATCTTGTGTCTTATTTGAAGATATTTTAATGCATTACGACACTTTCAATTAATGTTAGCTATCGTCAATGTAAACTAGATGGCTTACATGTGCCTACAAATGTCTTGTTGTAGGGTATACCGGTTCACACATTTAATGATTTAATGTTATAAAACTAGCAATCACACGTACGTTAAATGTACGATGGAAACGCCGAAGGGGTCTATTGAAGAATTCAAACCTGGAGGGAGAAAATTAGTAGGAGAGGGAAAGGGACAAAGAAGAATTGGTTTGAGGGTGTAGAAGTGCAAGGACGGGGAAAGTAGAGTGGGGTAACAATACAAAACTCTACCCTCCTAAAATAACATGACATTATTTGTCAATCCTTTGACGGAGAAAAGGTGTGTTGTGTGAGACGATGAGGGAACTATTTTCGGAGATATCTTAGAATGAAAGGACTCATAGAACAATATTATTGAAGTGAAAATTTGTTTGCAATTTCACCCCTTACATTTATCGGGTAGTTAGAACACACGTAAATGTAAGGGCAAATTAAATGCACATTTCATGGGACATGTTAGAGAGAGGAAGATGTGGAGTGAACCTAACATCCTATGATAGAGATTTCATGCACATTTTATATTAGGGTTTCCATAATCAACAATTGTGGTGGCCAATTAAAAGGGATGGGTTATTTTTATTTTTGTGCGTCATTGAGGTTTCGATTGGGTAGTGGAGAAAAACCACCTACGTGCTCCGCACATATTCCACGACTCTCGATTATTCCTCCCTAAAAATATTTGGTATATGTGCTTAAACTTATAGTTGTGATCTCGTTTATACTATTCACGTGAGCTTAAAGGGTCAAAATTTTGGGGAATTCCAATAGGTTTAAAGATCAAAACCCAACCTGTCATGTTTGCTTAATGTATCGCTTACTTGTACTAGCCTCCTTTTAATTGTGAGCTCAAGTAATTACATGAAATATTTTATGCACAAACAATCATCACGAATTGAGCTGTACAATGGCTAGTCTATGAGCGATAGGTAGAAACTATATGTTGATTGAGGTTGAAAATGAAAGGTTTTTCATTGGATGACATTAAATTTGTTAGATACTTGACAAGGAAATGAATGGAAATGTGGAATAAAATAGGTGGGAAGTAGATACTTGTGGATTCAACATGATAAAGAAAAGCAAAAATGTAAAATAACTTTGAATGGAAAGTTGAAACCCATATGTTCATTCCCAACACATAACAAAGAGATGATGAGTTAAGATTTGCAAAAGATTTGATGGTCAAGATTTGATAAAGAGTTGAGGAGTTTTAAGCTCGAGTAGTTTTGGGGAAGGAGATACACGAATGATCATCAATAATTGAGCCCGCCCAACATATAATAATATGAGAGAAATTATATGCCGGTCATACATTGTATTTTTATTTTATTGTTTTCACTTCAAGGTCGTCAATTAAATAACATTTAATTTGGTCGATAAGAGGAACACGTGAATGGAAAATTGAAAATTAAATTATGTAGATTACATACTTGTATGCCCGCATGTATTCCACATCACCGTTTATTCCAAGGTAAAGAATATATGGTATTTATGCTCCACTTTATAGTTTTAATCCCATTCACACTAATCATGTGAGTGCGATTGGCATGTAGATTTTATCCGACAATTAAGCTTTTCCAATTTTTATTTTAGGACATCAAGTTTTTCGAAAGGAAATTTGTTAATTTGATAAATAAGACGCAAACATTAATGGAATGTTGGAAATTAAAAGGTATGAATTAAATACTGCATGTCCCACACCCATTCCATAGATTAGATTGTTCTTACCCAAATAATAAATGCTAGTTATGCTCCATTTAAGCATTTCAATCTCACAAAGAGGAAAAAATAAAATACATAGGGAAACTCTAAAGGGTTCAATGTTTGAAACCCAACCATAATGCGTATGTCTTGTAGTGATTTATAGCCTCCTTACACGGTTGTAAGATCAAGTAATTGTAGGAAAAGAGGTTGTGTGCAAAAAATACATCAATAATTGGACGTCCTCAAGTGAAAGGATATATCAATGAAAGGTATATTTTATTTGTCAATCAAGCTTGCTATTTTTTAATTTCATGGCACCGAATATTACGATTGGATGGTGTTTAATATGATAGATAAGACATAGGAAATGAATGGAATGTTGAAAATGAAACTTGGGAATGAAATACTCATATGTACCACAACTTTTTTATGGAGTAGATTGTTCATACCAAAACAATAACTATTATATGTGCTTCACTTAATCATGTCAACCTCGTGCACATTATTCATCTCGGTGCATTGTGATCTTAAAGGCGCCAAAATAAAATTCGGTGAGAATTTGACAGGCAAAGTTAAAAACCCAACCACATTGTTTACTTCTTGTAGTACTTTGTGGGCATGATTTTTCAGTTTTAAGATAGAGTAAATATAAAAAACAAGCGATGCATTGATAAATAAGATCCTATAGGAATGGACATATGAACAAAAGGAAGATTTTATATGTCGATCAAACTTTCTTATTTTTTATTTTACTTTTTTTGCATCAATTTTTTTGATTCCACAACATTTTATTTGCTAGATAAGGTGAAGGCATGAACGAAAAGACGAAAATAAAAAAGGTGATTAAATCCTTGCATGTCTCGCACCTTTTCCATAACTCAGATTGTTCCCACCCAAAGAACATCTACTATACATGATCCATCAGGTCAACTCTATGTCGCACACATTATTCACATGAGTGAAATTTACACTTAAAGTGGCCAAAATAAAAATGCCAAAAATCCAATATGTTTGAGGGTCGAAACCTACACTTTTTAATATCAAATTTAATACACTAAACTTGATAGATTGGTTTACTTTTAATAAAAAGAAAATTTGAGAACTACTTGACAAATTTGGGAAGATATTCGACATATATGTAGGTCTCATTAAAATATATTCCATATCAAGGAGAAAATAAGGAGAGAATATTTCAAAGACAAATATGATCCGTTAATTATTGTAAAGGAAAACAATCAACTCAAAATGTCAAATTGAAATTCAATTTTCACCGAAAAAATTCAATCTAGAGCCTTTATTTCGAATAAAAATCATTCCACGACAATAATTTAAGCCGAGCTCATACGAATTTTGGAGGAGAGAGTGGCTTAACCAAAAGATTTAAAGAAAAATAGGTTTTTGTTAGAATAAATTCCATCTGGACCAATATTTTGAAAGGAAATGAACCACGCGACTAAAGAACTCAAAATTAAATTATTTCTCACATAAACTTTCGAGAATTTGCAGTAAGGAGCATAAGGCAACGCATTGATGGGGATTTTGTTCCAGAGAGGGCAGTTAGTGGTGAAAGGGGTGCAATTTTAAAGGGGTCGCTAGGTCGGTTCCTTAAACTTGTCCATGTTAGTTCTACAAATGTGGTGTCAAAGAGGGAAAGCACAAAAACACAGTATCAAGAGACAAGACCTCAACTCTAGAATTTAATTTTTGTAGTGCAAAGAGTTGAGTGTTTCCACTTGTTTGCAACCTAGCATAATCAACACCCTTAACACATAAAATCAATTAAATTTACCCACACCTAAACAAAAAGGTGGTGAAAATATAAATGAAAAATTTAATTCTATAACGAAGTGTCAAAAGTACGCCAAAATAAAATCCAAATGAAACTAAAATAAAGTTCGAATCCAAATCAAATTAATTGAAGGGACCACATAGCTCGGGTAAAGTTTTATTAACATTACATTAAAGAGTTGCGAGGGTATTGAAAAAGGAGAGAGATTTTAGAGCTATTTAAATCGCTGAAATTAAGTTATAGCACATCACTGGGACCAGATTCTCTGCATTCTGACATCGCCATGGAAAAATGATGGTTAAAAATGTGGTTAATTGTAAAAGAAAGATTATGTGAGTAAGGAAATAAAATAGATGGTTTTTATTAAAAGAGGGATACATACATATTTTATGTAGATTGGCATGTGGAGAAGGAAACTTTAAGGAAAGATGGCGTGGAAGGATATATTTAATCAATTGGGAATGTTATGTCCATACGCTACAAAACATGCATTATTTTTAAGAAACCAAACATATAAGAGATAATGCATAAAGGAGAAGGATTGACTATGAATTCGCTAAGAAAAGGAATATTTCAAAATAAAAATTGGACCCCCGAACGTTTGGGATTAAATTTATATGTCAAAGACCAAAGAAATTGTGCCATTAATATATATGTTGAACGTGTCAAAATGGAGGCTCCTTGAATTGGACATCTTCAAAGCATAATAATAAAAAAATTCAATTCAATGATTATTAAGGGGCCATTTTGAGGTGTTGTCAAATTCATCTTTGTAAAGTCTCAAAGGTTCTAGACCTTTCCCGTACACTCTGGGTCCTCATTTTTGGAGTTAAAATTTTCAATCAAGCTAGGACCAACCAACAAATCGCATGTATCTAGGCCGATGGCTAAACTCCTAATAAAATAAACTTTTTAACTCGCATGCCCTAATAAGACTTATACATGCCCATGCATGGGGCGAGTCTGTTGTCAACATTCATATCACATATATCTTGTCTTTTTAATAGAGGAGTTTGACAAAAAGGGTTGCATATGTTCCTATGTAGCTCAATCGGTAGGACCGTGTGTGCTAGTGAACTATAGGTAAAAAGGTGTGCGACAACGTATGCATGGTATGTGTCTATGGTTATTTAATGAGCATAGATGTATTCTATGGGAGAATAACCTCGCCTATATTCAATGCCAATAAACTCTCCTCGAACACCACATCAACAATATTATGATGTGGCACAATTCAATGGAAAAGCTTCATGTCCCAAAGCTTTCTTGTTTATTTTTAACTCTCCTTTGATTTTTTGTGTAACAACCACCCGAGCCCGCATATGTTAAATTGATGGGAATATGATCGAGACGTAAACTTACACTTCATAGCATTCTACGAAAATGGTGTGGACACATAAAATACATAATTTATGGAAGCCAATGAATACTCATTAGCCCTCTTCTCGTCCATGTGTAATTATCTTAAAGCCGTGTTTTACAGTGAGAATTCCAAATCCTTGTCGTCCACATCCTCAAATGTAACAACATCCATGTATTATCAATATCCTCACCATCCACGTCCTCAACCGTAGAAGCAACATCCATTTCAAGATCAAGTTAATTGTTTAACCTTCAATAATGGGAAATCATTGTTTGACAGGTGTATAAATTGACATATTTATTAATACATTGTCGTATGCTAGCTAGAAAGTGACATGTTTATTTTTATTGTGTGCTAACATGTGCCTTAATTTGTAGTCTTTATTATACTTCATGTGCCATATCTCATGGACCTTAGGGGAATCATCAAGATATGATAATTTACAAGAATTACATTCGCGAAATGGGGGAATGCATTTACTTTACCACTTACACGCATAACCAATCTCTAATTGAATACAATATAATATCTTACATGCATTGAAGCATATTGATTATGTTCAGAAAACTTTTTCATTTTTATCTTGTCACATATTTAATGTCGATATTACGAATGTAGTAAAGATACACTCATACGCTTATTACGCCAAACCTCTCTTGAATCCTTTGCAACATCAAGAAAGGAGTAATGGTTGTTTGTTCAAAAGGAAATGATAGGTTGTTGCACAAACTATAGATAACATTGCGGCCTAGATTTTTAATATCGACAGAGGCACTATCAATAGGTATTACTTGCACCACCTTGAAGTTGGGAGATGACATTATTGTTGTTAAGACATCATCTTTCTTCCTTGATGAGGGGAACACTTTTGTATGGAGATCCTGTGCTCCACTCCTTAACCGATCTAGGGGCCCCAAATACACCAAAAAGAGGGATTTTGTTTGTTGCAGATGAAAATTGCTTAGTCCAAATTGTATTTTTACAAATCATCAACGACATTATCGATAAGGATTACATTGTTGCCTTGAAGCTAGGTAATGACATTTTTGTTGTGAAGGCATCATATTTGTTCCTTGACCAAGGGTACACTTTCGCATGGAGATCCGAGGCTTTTCTCCTTCACCGATCTAGTGTCCCCTGTGTGCACAAAAAGAGGGAGTTTGTTTGTTATAGGGTGAAAAGTGCTTAGTCTGAATTGTATTATTAAAGTTTTGTTGTGGAAGATAGATTGCACATTCTTCGTGGTTGGTTGTTGAATGTACCTTACCACTATGAGTTCTAATGACAAAATTTGAAAAAAATAATCGTTTGAGATCTGCATTGAATATATATATATATATATATATATATATATATATATATATATATATATATATATATATATATATATATAACTCAGATATTATATATCATTTCCTTTCCATTTAGTTAGATTTGTAAATGTTGCTTATTTTCTTTATAATTCCAAATTTATATGACATCATTAAAATCCCATTATTAGTCATCTATTCTTTTCATATACCATCAGACATGCCATCGTTGCAAATAATAGCAGAAAACAAAAACAATGAGCAAAAATTTGTCAACAAATAGGACATGAAGCTCGTCAAATCAACTTCAACAAGACCCACATCCAACTGATTTAGTTGTTTAGGTATGGATTTAGTTGTTTCATTGGAATTGATTTTTGAGATTTATTGGAATTGAATTTTGAGATTTGTTTTAACATTTTTTAACACATTTGAACTCTAATTTAAATTTGAATATTATTAATAGATTGCATATTTTTAGCAACTACTTATTCCACAACTATTATCGTAAGACACAAACAGCGGTTTAAACATAGACTAAACACATTAGATCTTAAATTAAGAAAACAAACAACCTCTTTCAACCTGCACATTGCATGGTACGTTATGAAGGTTTTATTAGTTCAAATTCCTCTTTCGAATGACAAATAAAAGCCACCTTTCTCTCATTTTTCCAACTTCTTGAAGGACTTGAATATCAATGACTTTTTATGTGTCATATTTTCTTGTCTACTTGCTAGAGCTTGAAAATGAAAAGGGAATTTTTTTGGGCTTTTTTTGGAGCAACATGTGATGTGGTTGACAACATGAAGAGGGACAAAGAACAACCGCATATCCATGTGGCTGTGAGGCTAGCGAAGGCGATAATAATACATGCCGATAGGTGTTTGAGAATGATCAACAGATCATTAACTTTCTACAAGAAGAAGTGAATTCTCATTTATAAAATAGAGCAGACTAGAGCAAGATGGGAATCGGGATAGTACAATTGCATACAAACAAGCTTCCCAAAGGCTTAGTGTCACTGAAATCTCTTTTCAATCTTAATGATCAGTTCATAAAGGAGAAGGCTAACATGCAGATCAAAGGACAAGATTCAAAGTCAATCCCAGTTGGAGAAGACAAAACATTTCAAATTGGCAAAGTGGCCACCACACAAGAAAGGTATGAATTCATACAACTTTGCCAAGAATTCCCGATGTGTTTGTTTAGAGTTATGAGGACCTAAGAGGGTTCAATCCAAAACTAGAACAACACACACTTGAAGCTGGATCCATTTGCTCACTCATCAAGCGTAAACAGAGACCGATCAACCCACATATAGAGCCTCTAATGAAGAAGGATTTGGAAAATCTAATAGAGGCAAGCATCATATTTCCAATCAAACACTCAAGCTGGGTTGCGAATCTAGTCCCGAGTTAGGAAGAAAAATGGAGAAATTAGGTTGTGTGTTGACTTCAAGGATTTGAACAAAGCCTCCCTCAAAGACCACTACCCACTCCCTTCAATGGAGCATATCTTGCAAGTAGTGTCTGGGTCAGAAAGGTTCTCCCTCCTAGATGGCTACTTAGGGTACAACCAGATCATGGTGAAAGAAGATGATCAATTCAAAATAGCTTTGACTACCAAATGGGGCACCTATGCCTACATGAAAATTCCATTTGGATTATCTAATGCCGGAGCCACTTTTCAAAGGGCAATGGATATGGCATTCAAGGGGTTGATCAACAAAATAGTGTTGATCTATCTGGATGACATTATAGTGTTTTCCAAAAATGCAGTAGATCATCTCTTCCACCTAAGGCAGGTGTTCCAATGATGTAGGAGTTTTGGGGTGTCCTGAACCCCAAAAAATGCATATTCTTGGCCCATGAAGGCAACCTTCAAGGCCATATCATATCAAAGGAAGTATTGGCAATTGACCGGAAAGAGTTCAAGCAATAAGAGCATTACCATTGCCAAGTCACAAGAAGGATCTTCAAAGCTTCTTGAGAAAAATCAATTTTATCCATGAGGTTTGTTCCAAACTTTGTTGCCCTTGTTAAGCCAATAAAGTCGATGTTGAAGAAGAGCTTAACATTCGGGTGGATAGCTGAGAGAAAAGAAAGTTTTGAGGCTATCAAAGAAGCCATATCACAAGCTCCAACTCTTGTGAACCCAAAACTTTCCAAATATTTCATATTGTATGCCTTTGGTGGCGTGACACAATTTTCGCAATCTTGGTGCAGCAGTAACAAAGAAAGTACATAATAGCCAATTGCTTTTTTCAGCCAAAGTCCGGAAGATTATGAGGTGAGTTACTCCTTTCGTTGAGAGGTAGTCTCTAGTGGTAATCGAGGATTGAAGAAGTTTAAGCATTTGGTTTAAACAACAAAATCCAACTATTGGTCTCCCATGCGAGAGTTAAAGAATTCCTTCTCGGCAGAAGGACCGAATGAGAAAGCGTGCAAGATGGATCACTCGTGTCATGGAATATGAGATTGAGATCAAGGTCACCAAGCTGGTCTATGGGAAGGGGTTATGTGAGAAACTAGCCTTAGGTCAACAAGATGAAGCAGACAGTGAGAAGGAGGTTGTTTTTGTTCTATAAAATGATCAAGAAGAAGGGAGAGATGATGTACCTGCTCCTTATTGGACCCAAGATATGGTGCACTTCCTTTGAACATGCATGTGTTCTCATGGGATGAGTAAAGCAAAAAGAAGGCATTTCAGGCTATAGGCCATCCCATATGTTCTTATTGATGGTGTTTAAGACGGACATCAATGGCATTCTACTGAGATGCATTGAAAGAATTAAGGTGGAGAGAGTGCTACAAGAATTCCATGTTAAAGAAGCAGTGGAGGCCATTTTGCTCCAAGAGTGACAGCACTCAAAATCATGAAAGCAAGATATTATTGGCCCAGAGTGTTTAGTGACTACTACACATGGATCAAAAGGTGCAAGAATTGTGCATTCTTCAAAGGCAAGGAAAGGCTAACAACACTTCCATTGCATCCAATCTCAGTCGACCAACCTTTCATGCAATGGGGATTGGAATTCATTGGAGTCATCAATCCAAACTCAAGCCAAGGTCACAAATGGATCCTGACAATGATAGATTATTTCACCAAATGGACCGAGGCAATGGCACTCAAGGAAGAAAATGAGTCTAGTATCCTAGATTTCTATGAAGGGATAGTGACCAGATTTGGAGTACCTGACCACCGTCATATCAGACAATGCATTAGCATTCATAGGTTCCAAGATCATAGGATGGGCTGTCAAGAGTGGGACTTATTTGAGTACTTCATCAAACTATTACCCTCAAGGTAATGGCTAGGCTGAGTCCACAAACAAGAACCTGCTAAAGATCACCAGAAGAACTCTTGATGAGAATCAGAGGACCTGGCACACAAAGCTTAAAATGACCTTATGGGCTGATAGAATAACACCCAAGAGATCTATAGGGAGCTCTCCATTCAAGATCGTCTATGGGAAAGAGGCAGTGTTGCATATATCACTTGAGTTAGGTCAGCATTGGAGCTTGTGAAGCAACTAGAGATGTCTTAATTTGGACCAATGGAGGCCAAGTATGTGGAGTGATAGAATTAGAAGAAACCAGAGAGCATTCTCTCAAGCAACAGAGAAGAATCGAGGTTTCAACCAAGAAATGCTTTGACAAGAAGACAAAGGCAAGGACCTTCCAAGAAGGAGACCTGGATTTGAAATGGGATGTAGATCGAGCAAAACTAGAAAGACATTCCAAATTGACGCATATGGAGTGGCCCCTATATGATCACAAGATGCAAAAGTAGCAACGCTTTCTAATTGTCTACATTGGAGGTGAAGAGTCACAGATTCTAGTAAATGGGATCTATCTTAAGCATTGCTACTAAAAGGGGAGTTCTCACTGTGTACATATTAGTTTAGGTTTTCTTTCCTCTAAGTGCTTATGCACATTGTCTTGTTATAGTGTAGATTACTTTTCTCCTAAGTTCTTTGCACGCTCTACATGTTCCATTTGGAGCATGTATGATTTCAAATTTTGTATATAGTGTGGTGTTGTTTTGTTGCTCTCATGTAGTGTTTGGACTTGCATTTGGTCAAGATTAGTTTCAGTTCTAATGGGTTTCCAAGTGGCCCAGGGGTTAGTTTTCAAAGTTTAGATCAGTAGCAGGCTATCACTCATGACTCCATGCCCAATGGATATGACAAGGCAATTGGTCTTTTCATCTAGCAGGAAGATACCCCTGTGAGTTGCCAAATTGTTATCCATATTTCACCTGTGCCAAATATTGGATCGACCACGATCCCGCATAACAGAAAACAAAGTCAAAAGGTGGATAGAAAAGGCTTCAAAATTGGCTAAGTATAAAGGCCAAAGCGGAGAATGCCAAGTGTCAGTCTGGTGTTATTTCAAGGGGTAAAAGTTGTAAAATGGCCCGTAACTCCGCCCAAGGAAAAAGTCAACATCTGGGCCCGAGTCAAAGCCAAAGTAGGAATCGGAAGAAAGGGGAAAAGATAAATTATGGACCCGTAGGCTTGATTTTTGTTCCAATCTAGCTACCATGTGTCCCATATCAAAAGGGGACCCATTTTTCAAGTTATTTTCCCACCCTCCTATACGGACCCAATACAAACTTTGAAGGGGCATATCTTTCGACTCAAGGCTCGAAATATTGCAAATCCTATATCATTGGAAAGATCTCGGCCTCACCCATGCCATGGAGGTTTAAAACTTTAATTTTGAGGAGGTTAGGTGAAGAAAAATGGAGGAAACATCTTCGAGGATTTCAATGTAGGATCTTCTTGCCTCAACAACTAGATCAGATTTGATATGTTTCACCATTTCCTCTTCCTTCAAGGTGTTGAACCAAGGATTGATGTAGTAAAGATGGATTTGGGGGAGATTTCATCAAAGGAATTAATAGTGGTGGTTGAGTTTCAACCTGATTTTCCCACTTCTCTCTCTCTTTCTTCTTTCAGGATTGAATCTATAAATGCGGGGGTAGGATTCATTGTAAAGAGTTGGACATTCTTTGTTTTTAGGCTCCCTTCTCCTTTTTAGCAAAGGGTTTGTGGGGTTCGCCTTCCATAAAAAATTGCATTACGTTTTTGCCTCTTGGCTACTTTGTAATGGACTGTATCAATCTACGAGCAATAAAACACGTCTGTGATCAATTTTAGATCCTTTCTTCTCTCTTTTGCTTTCATCTGGTCTCCCATTATATATCTGGCTATTTGTGCTTGTTTATTGTATGCATTTTTTTGGTTTGTGTCTATTAGCAAAATAAGTGTTCATCATTCCTTTGGTGCATCACCTCGTATTTTAGTTTTGTTTTAATTTATGTATTCCTTCTATCCATGTCTCCTTGGTAAAGTTTAGATTAGGATTAAGAACATATCCTCTGCAATTTTCTATGTATGCACCTAAACAAAGGAATAAGGAACCAACCTTCAATCTGGAGAGCTTTCCCATTTTGCAAGGTCCCACACCTTGGGGAAAGTTCAATGTTACGTAATCACACCAAATGACTCTACCTTAGATAATCGCACTGTAGAACTCATTTGGGTGCTTTGTGATTTCACGTTAACACATCTATCAATGCATTATGGAGAAGGGCCCCTTTTTTGTGGTGTTTGAGTTACAAGAGCCTGACAGCTCTACCTACTGAGAATGTGGAAGCATTCGTAAGGCATGTGAACTGTTCACCAAAATGCCTAAAAGAAAATATGGGTTCCCAGATTTGTCCAAGGGTAGAAATTTAGTTTCACATCTTCCAACTGAGGCACCCAAACACAACACATAAGATTCATTTACCAACGGGTGGGATTCTAAGGCATTTTGCAACAACTTATTTTGTGCAATCCTAAAATCAAACATTTCATGAGACCATTCTTCAACATGCAGAATCGATTCAATCCCCACATGCTGCGACCATCCATACTACTGCTAAATTTACAATGTTGAATTGGGTTTCTACGTGGTTAAAGTCTTTGAATTTACAAGGAGAGATGACAGGTCGGATGCCCTCTAGGCTGCCCACGTGCCTTGGCAGGGAGGTCCTTACTCCTTGTCAGGAAAACCATGTGCCTTCACATGGCCATATTACTCTATTCACCAACCTTTCCCTCATATACGTATTCACCTTTTATTAATCCTTTTTATTTAATTCCATTTTATTAGTTCTCAAAGGTGGCACTACGAGAAAGATAAAGAGAAAGAAGAAGAAGAACAAAAGATGAAGGTTGAAAAAGAGAAGAAGGAGAAGGAGGAAAAAGAAAGGAAGGCAAAACAAGAGAAATAAAAGATAAATAAAGAACATGACAGGAAAGAAAAAGATAAGAAGGAAAAAGAAGAAAGGAAAAAGTGAGAAAGAAATAAAAAAAGAACAAGAGAAGAAAGAAAAAGAAGCAGAAGAGAAGAAGAAAAATGAATAACTAAAGAAACAAGGAGAACAAAAGAACACAGTACTACATACACCATTACAAAAAACATCTACAAGTATGATACCCACACAAGCATCAAAGGCTTCATTAACAAAAATCAAGTTGACATTAAGACAAAAAAAGACCAATCAATACAATTGTAGCAAGGGATAGTAGAACAAACCACAAAGGGCTATAAGGTGCACTTAGACAAACTCTCCCCTTGTAGAAGACATCCTGCGGTCAAATATTGGAACAGAGTGCTAAACAAGACTGGATGCAATGGTGCGTGACATTTTAAAAGAAGGAAAAGTCAATCTTGAAGTAGAAAAGAAGAAAATATGTGAAAGTGTTGTGGAAGAGTATAAACAACACATTCATAAACCACAATTTGGAGAATCAGAAAAGAAGGAATGGAATGCAAGATGCAATGACTAAGTTGGAGACAAAGTTACAAAATGTCGTGACCTATTATACTTATACAATCGGATGGCCTAGTGAAACTTAAAAAGAAAAAGTAGATCTAGAAAATTTGGAACAACATATTCATGTAGCATCAATAACATATCATATCAACCAGGACAAAGATGGAGCCCAAAGACGGAAGATTGCTGAGTTGATAAAGAATTATCAAACAAAGCAAAGGGCGTGGTATGAAAATATAATGGATATGCAATAATGTAGCACACCATTGGATAGATCCATTATTAGAATGCAACAAGGGCTCAAAATCACTCAAAATAGATGGGGTTAAGTGCAAGAAAAGTCAGCACCACCGACATTATTCAATTGATCCAAGAAAACTCACAACTACAAGAGTGGACAAAGTAGATAGACACACACATAGAGTTGTGTTATTCTTGTAAGAAGAACATTACACCCCAAATTACTAAGTACATCACACAACTCCACCATAACGAGGAGTAAGAGGCAGGGTGTCCCACAAACCCAGTCAAGCGAGTCGGGCAAAGGAACTCTTCCTTACGCAGACATTTAAGTTTTGGGGGTTGATGCCTTTACCCTCCCAAGTTGGCATCCCATAAGTCCAATCCGTTAAGTCGAGAGAGGGAAACTTTCCCTACGCCAGACATCTAAGTTATGGGGGTTGATGTCTATATAGCATTTTGGAGAAAATTTGACAAAAAGAACAGAGTTCTTCATCGGTTCTTGTATCAAGGACAAGATAAGGTTTAAGTCGGGGGATGATGTTGATAGGGTTCTTCATCACATTTTGAGATAGCTGCGGAGTTAAGGAAATAACCGCCGAAGCCAGGAAGAATCTGTGGAAGACTGGAATAATTTGTGGGTAACATGAGAAAAATCGTAATACATTGACAAAGTTGTGTACACTATAAAAGCCATGGTACTCTAGAACAACCGCAATACACTAAAAGAAGCCGTGAGATCTTTGTAGGAAGCCCTAGAAGCCTTGACAAAGAGCCACAAAATAAATACAAGTGAAGACGATGACGAGACGAAAGCCGCCATATAGCGTTAATAAAAAGAAGTGACTCTTGGGATATTTTACGTTTTACATATTTATTGTAATTAATCCATTGTATATGTGTGCATCACATGAAATAGAGAGTGAGTGCCATATGGGATGTAACGCCCACAAATACAACAACACACATAATACTAGGATAATTTTTTTGGCTTACATTGTTTGATATAAACATCACATAAAATCACTTAGGATAATTTATAACACATGAGACGTTTTTGTAACCATGGACCCACAAATATAACATAAAACACATGATGCACATCAAAGCCACATTTCCTAATAATTAACATTTAATTTCCAAATGCAAGAAATGATGAAAGTGGAATTTAGTACAAGAGAAAAGGGAAAATCCATACCTTTTTCCCGATGCTTGCTAGAGAAATCAGCTAGGCAATTTTTGCCATGGCGCTTGACCGGGAAGAGAGTTTGGTTGAAAGTTTCTGATTCCTTTTCCACGAATCCATTTTGCGCATATCCAGCAAGCATGGCCTTCCATGAACCCATTTTCATTGGTGCATTTGTGAGTGATACCGCTACATTCCAAAACTTAGCATCACTTACAGACATTGAAACATTCGAGTAGATGTCTTTGTATTGGTATCCCATCCCTAAGTTACCTGTATAACAATCAATGAGTGCATCTGCCAAATTTCTATGCTTTGTGTCCAACAATCCAAAGCACAACATGGAAACCATGCCTCGTGGTACATGAGGAACATAAATTATCCTAAAACATCCAAAATGTATGTATTTGTATTTTCCACTTTTTTCATTTTTTTGTTATTTCACTTTTAGTAAATAGAGGGAAACGAGACAACTAGACACCATTTTCTTTCAAACAAATCAGAATTGTCATATCTTGCAGGATTACCGAGCGGCCAAGCCCCATTACTTATGTCCACGCCTTGCTCCAAGACTCTAATTTTACTATAAGCTGGGAGGATGCTAGAAAAGTTGGAGTTGCCTTTATTTCTTCCCCCAACATGTTTCCCAACAAAACCATTTTGTCAATATCCTGCAATCATGATGTTCCATGAGACAATATATGGTTGAGGCATTTTTTTATCCAATAGTCCACATGCCTTGTAAATGCTCCCATGTCTGCATACATGTCAACTAGGGCACTTGCAACAACATTTGACAAAAACCCCTTTTCCATTTTGCAGTAATGGATACCCACGCCTTGTTCCAAGGCTCTTACTTGGCACAAGCGGGGATTATGTTGGAAAAAGGACACACATGGGGGTGTTTCACGCAGAGGAAGAGTGACAAAGACAATCTTGCAAAGACATACGTGGTGTAGGAGGAAAAGGCATTTTCTCTACCTTCAACAAAACAATAGCTACTTGAAATAAAATAAAAAGATCAGGAAAAATGAACTGGTAGCCATCGTTGGTCCTAAGAATGGTGTTGCAAAGGTTATAGTGCCCATAGAATACAAGTGTCCGTGACGTAAAAGAATTCAAATCAATAAATCTAGATCAACCTACTTCCTCTGCATACAACAAAAAAACTAGCAACAAGAACATATCCTCTCAGATACATCAAACCAACTTCAGAAGAAGATACAAATTTAGACTAATCATTTTGTGTATAGTAAAAAGAGGAGAGATTAGGTTTAGATTTAGTTTTGTGTGCAGGACTGGTTTAACCCATGATCTGATTGAAGGATGGCTATTTGTGATAGCTCCACTTTTACACTCGTTGCAACTATCTAATAACATCTAAATCTATAATGTTAGCTTGGGTTTTAACGATGGTTAATGCCTCTGAATCCAAAATAAAGTGTTTGAAGTATTCTACAAGGAAAATGACAAATCTGAATGGCGTCCAGGATGTGTCTCTCTCCATCACACTCCGAGCCCCAAAATCTTGACTTCCCCCACCAACACATGACTGTCGAATCACATCTGATTAAATTATTTTAATATTTCTCCAGTCATTGACAACTGATTTTGAGGGGCATTACATGGGAGATATTGAATTGTAAGAGATAAGAAGATGGTATATTGAATAGAGAAAGATCTGAATATGTAATTGACACTAAAGTAATGAGTATTGAAATTTGAATAAGAATTGATGTTTTGGAGCAAAGTTTGTTATGCATGTTTACATTCTTTTTGTTCACAAGTTAGAGTAGTTTACTTTTCTGCGTATATCACTAACAATAGGTCGAACTTCCTAAATCTCACATTGCTGTCGAGGTTAGCGACTATTAAAACAAATTCTCCCATTTCTTTGTTTTGCAATGTTTCTCCTTTATTCCTTACTATCGATACATATTAAATACATATGTATATTTTATGCCCTCCCAAATTTACACCACGTGCTTAAGCTATTAAAAGGTAGAATTGTTAACCCACGGTGTTGTGTTGTTAATATAAAAACATGTAGAGCACACTCAAAGAACTATAGAATGCTTATCTATATGAGTGTTCTTTAAATCGTGTGAATTGGTATAAACTGTTGTAGCAACATTAAAGGGTACGCTTATCTCCATCTATTTAAAAGTGCCATATACATGGACATGTTTAAATTCAACAATCACTTATACCTCTCAAACAATTTTTAATGACAAAGAATACTCAAAAATACTCATCAAAATTTGAAAAAGAATATTATTAAATACATATGTATATTTTATAAATTTAAAACAAGTAAACGGCTCCCAAATTTACACCACGTGCTTAAGCTATTAAAAAGGATAACCATGAATAAACACGTCTCAAAAGCTTTTATCCAGGTGTTGTGTTGTTTTAACGGGCAAAAATGAACGGTAGGAAAGTTAATGCGGAACCTTCTGGAAAAAGTTGTGGACAGCTGGAAAGCATGTGTCAGTGGGAAGAGCCGTTGATACGTGTGAGCTATAAAAAAACATTTCTAGTGCTTATGTGTTCGTTGATGTGTTCAATCAAGGTCTCTGTTCTGCTAAAAAGTATGGTGATTTTCGTCTGATTTTTTGTGTGTTGAGTTGCGTCGATTTGAAAGGTCTCTGTTCTGTCGATTTTCGTTGATTTTTGCGTGTGCGTCTTTTTGTGTTGGTTTTGTTGTATGGTGTTTGTGTTTGTGTCATCAATGTCTGTTGTTTTTTTAGTTGTCGTTTGTTAATGTATTGTAAGGTCTCTGTTCCGCCATGTATGGGGATCTGAGTCTCGTTTTTTTCTGTGTTGTGCGTCTGATTTTGTGTCTTTGTTGTGTTGATGTCTGTGTTGTTGTGTGGATGTCTGTTGTTTCATGGATGAAAAATACCGCTGGAGCGCCCAACATGACCAGTTCATACCAGGGTTTTCTCTGTCATTTCGCAAGGTATGTCTGATCTTAATCGATTTACTGTCATTATTAGCTTAAGTTTAATTGCTTGTAGTTTGTTTTCTCCTTGGTAGCGCAGGGTACCATTGACATTAGCCTTTTATTGCTAATTTACACTCGCTTTTGGCCTAAAAAATATTACATAAACTTAGCTAATACAAATCATGATGAAGATGCGAGGCACTCATTAAAATATGGGACATGTTCCAGGTATTTGATAGGGAATATCTTTTGTTTTTTATTTTGTATTTATTTTTAAAGAGTTATTTGTGTCCTACTAATATAAGTTTTTCATCTTTAAAGAGATTCATATGTAATTTTGTATTTGATTTTCACAGCAGGGTGTTTTGCTAGATTGTTGTTTACAGACTCTTGTTTATTTGATAAATTTTTTTAATCATGTCTGTTGTGGTTTATGGGTTGTATGAATATTGAGCAGGATTCACATTTTGAATTGTGTTAATATTTTCCTCTGTTTTGAGATACGTGAGTCTGTTCTTCCTTAGCAGATGGATTCACTATTTGCAAGGACATCTTTAAGCAGTTTCCTTGTTTGAGACGGTGATTTATGGTTGGTTTTTTCATATCTGCTGCTTTATGTGTGACAACAATTAATGTGGTTACTATTTGAATCATTAATCTGGTTACTTTCGGAATCATTGATGTGGTGATTAGTACTTCCATTAGGAACTAGCAATAAGTGATGTGTCTCTAACTAGCAATAAGTGAACAGGTTTTTTACCCTTATGTTCTGAATTTGAATATAAAATAGATCTTACCCGGCCCCAATTTCTCTCTGTGTTATATTTTTGGTCTGATTTGTGTCTGATTTTCGTTTGTGTTGTGTCTCCATTTTCTTATTGGTTTTTGTTCCGATTTGTGTCTGATTTGTCCGTTTGATGTCTGTGTTGTTTTTGTCGTCGTCTGTTGGGTAGATTTTGAAGCCGTCACTGAAACGCCGAATATGACCATTAAAATTGATTCTAATTGATTAGGCCTGTTTGCTTTTTCTCTATTTTATATCGATTTTAAATTCTAATTTAAATGCGGAAGGGCTAATTTAATCGTTTATGATTTATTTAAGGTCTGTGCAGGATTAATGGCATGCCGAAGGGTTTGTTCAGTGATTTTTCTGAGAGTGAAAGGGGTCAAGTCCTGTACAGGTGTCACATATACTGGCATTTCGCGCAAGGGTTGAATTGTTAGAAATTGTCTTCTTCATGTTTTAGATAGGTTACAGTTTTTGTGTGCTTGGAATTAATACACAGCCGCCCGAGTTATTTAATTTCTATTAGGCTATGGTTTTCCCAGACTGTCGCCTGTTTATTAGAATGTGCAGTATATTACAGTTTATGAAACTTCTTTTAGTGTATAAAATAAATCAAGTCTTATCTCTGTTCTATTTGCTTTTTAAACTTTTGATAGAGTTCCCCTTAGCGTTGTGCTTCGACAGACGGCCATGCCTATTCAAAGCAAATATTTATGTTATAAATTATCTTACACGAGTTACTGTAAAAAAACATCTTTTCGCTGGACCCTGCATTTTTTACGAAACATAAATTTGAGATATATATTTTCTGATACAGTTACTGTGTCCTGTTGATACAAGTAGCAACTCGATAGAAATTAACATATAGATTTCTTTGAATCTGATAAGGGCATAGATTCTCATGTATTTGCTTAACTTAATGAAATAATAGATTATAAGGTTCAGTGATATCTCTGATAGCAAATGGTGAATCCTTGGCGCTATGGGAGATGGTATAGGTATTATATATGCTAGCATTTTGTGCAGGTTTAATGGTTATAAGTAAAATATTTAAAATATATCACCAGCATTTTGTGCAGGTTTAATGGTTATAAGTAAAATATTTAAAAATGTATCATCGTCTTTTGATACCGAAGTTTTATTGTGTGTTAAAAATGAGTACATTGGCTTTAATTTGGCAGACTGCAGCGCATTTTGTTCGGTTGTGATTGCCAAAATTTTATCTAACTTGGCAGACTTTTGTTTAGGCGATTCATTAGTCATGGACTTTTAATTGAATGGTTATATTGTGTTAGAATTTGACCTTTAAACTAAATATTACAATGATTTAGTTAATAATGAGCAAGGTACAGACTGTTTTATGTAATCTTGTCTGATCTTATGGCCATTCTTTGTAACAGATGTATTATAGGGGGTTCTACTAGGTTTGGTTCTGATTTTTTAACTAAAACATTATTCCTTTTCCGTTGCTTTATGTGTTGCAATTGAAGTTAAAAGGGCTATTGGCATGGTATCAATACACCTTTCTTTTATAGATTAATTGGGAAACCTGAATCGACCAATTATTTCATTTGAAATCCTGTGAGTTGCTCTTTCTTTAGTTTTGTTTAAGGACAAAACAGTCTTATTTTCCATTTCCAGTTTTTTGTACTTCTCAAACGAATGCATAGGGGTTATCTGTTATCAGTTGTATTTTTTTAATTTCACGGTTTCAAATTATATATGCAAGGAATTTACTCTTATCAGGGTTCAAGTTTGATTGTTCTCATTTATGCGGCCTTTATTCAAGTATATATTGTTACTTTAGGTTGGGTTTTGTTTGTTTGAGTTACCGTATTGGTTATAATAATATTGGCATGCTTTAAATCCAATAAATGACTCAGTTTATTTGAATAAAATTGGTTATTTGTTTTTTCTAACATCTAATTTAAGACTGTTTATTGTTTTTCTTTTGTTTATTTTAGAGTATAAAACTAAATATTGAGAATATTATTAATTTTGATTATGCAATCATGTCCTTCCTAATAATAAATCTGTATAGCATTTGAATTTCATTATAGAAGCATATTTGTTTACGAGTGTGCAGCAATCAGTTTTTGGTTAATTAGCATTGGCTAACCTAACGGCTGAGTATATCACATGAACAGGTAAAAGTTTCATCATTTTGAATTTAAAGCAGGTAAAGTTTCATGGTCTGAATGAACTAATGTGCACTGCACTGAATTCGCCCGTAATTCTACATAAAATCCTGTTAGTAGCTCTTGGCTTAGTTTAGGTCGGTGTAATTATTTCTTTTTGAAAGTTGATGCCTCTCCTATTTGATCTCTCTATTTCCTCTCTTGTGCTTTACTGTCATTAACCAATATGGCCTCTCACACACTCAATCTGGCCTCTTCTTATGTTCTTTTATTGCTGTTTCAATACCATTGTTAAATATTTATGGCAGGTGTTGAAGAGATGTGTAAGCAGCATTGAATTCTGAACGTTTCAGAATACCTGGGGCATATTTATGGCGGTAAGTTCCTTGGTCAATGTGTCGCTTTTTCCTTCCATGGAGCCATTTTCTTTTACAATAGGCTAACTAAATGCACCACAGACATCAAAACCGTAGGGTACATTTCGTTAAACGTGGGAATTACAGAAATGAGAGAGGATGAATTGCTGCACACTCGTACTCAGTGTATGTTACTGAATGCACGGGAACGTATCAAAGATATGAGAGAGGATGAAAAGGTGGGGACCGAAGACAAAGCCGATATCTACCGTCAATTGTAAAATACCGCATTATGACCTCCGCAACTTGTCCCAATGAATGAGAAGGCAGAGAGTAATATGTTTATTTAAAATAAGTATAATATGCTTTTATATAAACAACTTAAAATTTTTTAAATTTCAGCCTGTCATTGTCTAGGGCTTATAAATTATTTCACTTGTAAAAGATGATTAAAATCACAAACACGGCCTATAGCCTGTCAATTTCAGGCCTGAATGCATTGCTTAACATAAGCTGAGTGTGTAGCAATCATTTTGATTATTGAATGCACACGTAAAAGTTTCATGCTTTAAATTTAAGACCTAATGTGCAATGAATTCGCCTTTAATTTAAACATTCACTTTCATGAATGTTATTATGTGATTTCAAACTTTCATGAATGTTATTATGTGATTTATTATGTGATTTCAAATAATAAAGGTTTACGACCTCCCATATGAAATGCAATTTCATGAATGTTTTGTATTATGTGATTTCAAATAATAAAGGTCGTTCCTGAATTCATTCTTTTTTTATTTTCGGAAAACAATTTTTTAATGATTACTTTTTATGTTCTGTGTTCTCCTCCTAAAAGCATATTAATTTTAATGTGTTCTGTGTTCTCCTCTTTAAGATTTTTATTTTCCGAAAATAATATTTCACGAATGTTTTTTTTTTTATGTTCTCCTCTATTCTTCTCCTATAAAGAATTTTTTTAAAACATTCCATATTAAATGCAAATTTCAAATAAATGTTTATATTATGTGATTTTAAATAATAAAGGTCCTTGAATGTTTTCCTTCTATGATCTCCTCCTTGTTTACATATTTTTCAGATAATGAAAGTCCTTAAAAGGTAATGTCATGTAATCCTTTTCTGAAGGTAATGTAACATAATTTTTTATACTTTTAGGTTCTCCCTTTTTAGTTATCTTTACCTGTGTTTTTCATATAATAAAGGTCCTTACTCAATTTTTCTTCTTTAGTTGTATTTTAGATAACATTTTTTGACTGTTTTCTTTCTATGTTCTCCATGTTTATGTGTTTTTCAGATAATGAAAGTCCTTAAAAAGATAATGATTTTAATTATGTTCTGAAGGTAATAACATAAATTTTTATACTTTTTAGATTCTCTTCCTATTAGTTATCTTTTATGTGCTTTTCATATAATAATGGTCCTTACTGGATTTTTCTTCTTTAGTTATGTTTTAGATAATTACATTTCTGAATGTTTTCTTTCCCTGTTGTCAGATAATAAAAGTCCTTACAAAAGTGAGGTCATGTAATAAAAATAATAATATTTCTTGAATGTTTTTTTCCTGTTGCCGCTAATAAAAGTCCTTACAAAAGTGATGGCATGTAATCTTTTTCTGAAGGTAATGTAACATAAATTTTTATAATAATATATATTTTTTTTATTATTTTGTAGTGTGAGCTCTTGACGTGTAAATGTTTTTTCAAATAATAATTTTTTTTTATAAAAATTTAATTTTCTTATAAATATAAATATTTTTTTCCTTCTATTTAATGATTTTTTAATCTTATACTATAAGATAATAAATGTTTTCATGTTTAATATAATATGCACTTTCAGATTATAAAAGTATTTATATAAAAAATACTTAATAATAAAAGTGTTTAATAATAATGTATAGTATGAGCTTTGAGGTAAATGTTTTCCTCATTTAATATAAAATGCACTTTCATCATTTAATATAATATGCACTTTCAGGTTCCGAAAGTACTTAAAGTCCTTAAAAGTTATAAATTTGTAAGTTTTCAGTCAATTTTAGGTTTATTTATAAATTATAATATTATTTTAACAATAGCACCAAAGGTATTTACAAATTATAATGTTATTTGTAAATACCTATTTAATATTATATAATTTATAATAATTTTATTATAACAAATAATATATAATGTACTAATTAATTATAAATAAATTAAATTAGCAAAAATAAAAATAAAAATTAATGAAAATAAATAAAAACAGTAATACTAAATTGAACCTAAAAAAATTAATTATTATGTAAAAATAACAACTAGACATTAAAAATGAAAAAAACATAAATACCATAAAAAAATTTATTTAACAAAGAAAATAAAAAAAATATAAACAGAAAAAATTAAAAATAAAAGTAAATATTTAAAAAATAATTAAAAATCAAATTTATAATCTGTTGAATTAATAATAAAATAATAAATAACAATTATTTTTAATTTTTAAAGAATTTAAGGAAAAATAAAAAATAGAAAAAGCAAAAACAAAAAAATTTAATAATTGAAAATCATAACAATAAAAATTTAATAAAAAATAGATAAAACAATTATGTAATAATTAATAATTATAAAAATGAATAATTAAAACAATTTTAAAATAAATAAATAAATAAAATATTAATAAATAAATAAAAATTAAAAATAATAATAAAATAAAAGAATTTTAAAATAAGACAAATCTATAAAAATATTAATTTTTTTGAAGTTCAATGATGTGTTAATTAATAAAAATTGATAAAAACTCTAGTAAAATTAATAAAAATTAATGAAAGTAAATTAATTGAAATAACTAAAAGAAAAAATAAAAAAACAAGAAAAAAATGAAATAAAATATTTGATAAAAACAACAATTCAATAAAAATAAATAAAAAAGTGAAAAGTGTAATGATGTCATTTTACAATTCTTAAAATTTAGTCGATAAAAAAAAAAAAGCGAATAAAAAATAAAATGAAAGAAAAACCAAAAAAAAACAAAGAAAATGAATAAAAAAATCTAATTTAAAAATTAAATTGAATAGAATAAAATTGAATTTTACAGTTTTACAAACAAAATAAAAAACAAATCAATAAGTTTACAAAGATTTATTATAATTAAAAAAGGAGAATATATAGAAATTGGTAAATTATTAAATGTAATGAAATTATAGATGTGGGGGATCTCCGCACGAATGGGAATTATCTTCACATTAATCATTTGAGGATATGGCGGGAGGGCAATGATAACTTGGCCGACGGCTCCCCCGTCCTGTCTAGGCTGTTAAATGACCCCTTTGCTCTCACTTCTGCAATTATTCAAACATTCATACCATGGGGGTCAGTTGAAGCGTCTTGAGCCTGATAACTGTGATTCGGTTAAAAATGATGGGGAGGTGTGGAATATAATGCTGGAGAATGGAATTGCCACCTTCCTGGAGAAAATGGCGGGTTACTTCAGCGCTTGTTTCGTATGCGGTCACGGCTTCCTGGTCGAAGGGTCGGGTTCAGATCGGCAACACTCGCTTTACCATCTCCACAAATGCAATAGCTGACGCCACTGGCCTTCCTGCCATCCGGAGACATCTACTTCAAGCGCTCGCTGCATGCGGAAATTCAGGACTTTAATGCCCCTGGGGACAGACCGGTGAAATACCTCTCTGGTTACACTCGGGACTCCCTGCCTTCTCCTTGGGACAGAGTCGCGGAGGTCATAATGCGGTATTTTACCATTGACGGTAGATATCGGCTTGTTTTCGGTCCCCACCTTTTCATCCTCTCTCATCTTCGATGGGGGAAGAAAATCAATCTGGGAGCCTTTCTGTTTCATTCTTTAGAACACTTGGTCCAGTTAGCTCATGATGGGGAAGGTGTCATTCTTCACCAGGGTTTGTTATATCTGCTCTTCTCTGTTGCTGCTTCTCATTCCGACCTTCTTCGCTTCCCCAAATCGGGTCACGCGCCGCGCTCCCCCGCCTTCCCTCGCGCCCCTCCTCCTTCCTCCGCTCCGCTCGTTATGCGCCGCTGCCGTAAATCGCCTCTCTTTCGATTCCGACTATGATGTGGCGGTGTGAGTCCCCCTCACTGCCTCTATGCCCCCTGCCACCCCTTCTTTCCCCACGCCCCTCTCTTGCTTGTTTTGGAAGGCACAGACGCCAGCTGTCACGCCTTCCCTGTTACTGCACCCTGTTTCCTCTCGGGCCGACGACCTCCTCGGGCCTGGCCGAGTTTCTACCTGCACTCCCCGGACTCGGAGCAGTTAGATAACAGCCAACCGGTGGTTGATCCCATCACTCAGTCTAAGGGAAACAATACTCTCTTCGATGACAAAGTTCTTACTGCTGACACTTCTCATTCCTCACGATTCTGGACTCGAAACCTGCTGATCCTGAGTCTGCTGACACTAATAGGGATAATTGCAGAGTCGACATGGTTTCTTCTATTTTAAACAAGCTTCAGCGCGCATTCAAGGCTTTGAAAGCATGGGAGGCTTTCACTGAATCTACCAAGACTGCCATTGCTAATGACTGCTCGGAGCTTATCAAACTGGCCGAACATCTTGCTAATGACTCAGGCTCTCCTAGAGCAAAAAATGCAGTCTCTGAGCTGAAAAAGCTCTTATGATGTATCTCTTCTTTCTTTCTGTTTGTTTTTTCGTCCTCCTTTTTTGGAATCTTCTTGGGTATTTTTGCTTTGCTACTTTTATATTGCTAAATCTGGCCTGATGGGCTCTATTGTATAAGGTTGTGGGACCTTCTAAAACCCTCCTTTTACCCTATATATTCCAAAAAAAAAGTAATGAAATTATAAAAATTATAAAATTAAAAAAAAAAAAAAATTAGCAAAAAAAGAAATTGATATTTAAATGGAAAAAAAAGAAGAAATTTTAGAAAAAAAAGAAATTGATATTTAAATGGAAAAAAAAAAATAGCAAAAAAAAAAGATATTTAAAATGGAAAAAAATTAAGATAAATTAATAAAATTAATGATTATAAAAATATACAAAATAATTAATAAAAGTCAAAAATATAAAATTAAAAACTTTGAAAATTAAAAAAATATTAAAAATAAAAATAAATTAACATAGTAAAACAATTTAAAAAATAAAAATTAATAAAAATGGATAAAATTCTAAAAAAAAAAAGGTTAAATAATAAAAAATAAAAAATATTAAATAAAGTAAAACACTTATAAAATTACAAAATTCCAAAAATTAAAAATTAAAAAAATAGAATTTAAATTGAAAATTATTGAAAAATTATAAAAATGAAAATTAATTCAACTAAAATTTACAAATTGTAATAGCCATTTAGTAAACAAAATAAAAAAATAAAAAAATTTAAAAAGTAAAACAAATTAATTTTTAAAATTAATGAAAAAAATAAAATAAAAAATTAAAAAATCAAGAACCCAAAATTTATAAATTATAATATATATTTTTAAAAATATAAAAGTAAAATTAAAATAAAAATATAAGAAAAAGTAAAAATTAAAAAAATATAAATATGTTCTCACACATAATAAAAATATTAAAAATTAATTAAAAAATTAAAAGAGAAAAAATCAATAAAAATTGAAAAAATAAAATATAATTTATAAATTGTAAAAATAGAATTAAAAAAATTAAAAAATTAAATAATAGGATAGTTAACCCCGGAGAAACATGCCAGAGTTTTGTGGGTGGCAAAGATCTTCAAAAACCTTTAGAAGGAAAGCTTTGTAGAAGATTGATCTCGAATGGAAGCAAAAACGCTCCTTGGTGAAAGTACTAGATTTAGTGGTGAAAAGGGCACATGGAAGATTAGATTTCTACGTTGGGAGTCGTTTTAATATTTTGACCGAGTTAAAGGAAGTCGGATAAGGAAGAAGTGGAAGGTTTTTGGGCAAGTTAACACTTATTCCCTGTCACATAAAAAGCTTTATGCTCAAATTATGAAGGGTGATTCGAAAATTCGTGAAAGAACCACTCTATCCATAGGTAGATGGAAAACTAAGATCAAACACTCACATACCAATGCATGTCATGTCCTGGGTAAGGCTCTCAATAGGAAGTGGAAGTGTTGGTGGGCATTGCAAAAGTAGTTGGGGATTCAATTGCTTTGGACCCAACCAAAACATTCGAGACAAGATTCGTTGCATGGAAGATTAGATTTTCTATTGGGAGTCGTTTTAATATTTTGACGAGTTAGAAGTGGATAAGGAAGAAGTGGAAGGTTTTGGGCAAGTTAACACTTACTCCCTGTCTGACAAAAGCTTTATGCTCAAATTATGAAGGGTGATTCGTGGTTCTGTGAAAGAACCACTCTATCCATAGGTAGATGGGAAACCAAGATCAAACACTCACATACCAACTGCATGTCATGTCTGGGTAAGGCTCTCTGGAAGTGGAAGTGTTGGTGGGCATTGCAAAAGTAGTTGGGGATTCGATTGCTTTGGACCCAACCAAAACATTCAGGACAAGATTCGTTGCAGTTAGAATATGCATAAACATCTCAGCAAGTCCTCTAGAAGCCATCAATTTGGAGTCGAGTGATAGGATATAGAAACAAAATATTGTTTATGAGGATTCACTAGTGTTCGTAACAAACGTGGAAGATTGGGTCATGGAGGCAAGGGATGCAATGGTAAAAGAATATCCAATTGTAACAATCTTTTAGAAATGTAGTGAACAAGAAGAATTGTTTCCCCTATACCTAGTGTCGAGCTTCTCATTTACTTGGATTTAACAAAGTGGGACAGATGACACAGTGGTTGTGGAAGGAACAACCCTATTGTCTCGTTGTCCACTTTTGACATGGAGAAAATTTCAAATTTGTTGAAGATAATTGGAATTCTTGATCGTTGTGTGGTGGAATAGAAGAAGGATGTCTGTAACCATTTTCTAAAGACGCCGCGTGGATCTCTTTAATGCGGGAGCCTCAACGATTGTGGAGGTTGTTGAAATCATGCTTAAACCAAACTCAAAACTCGCTGATCGCACCAATTTTGATGAAATGGCTCATAAATACGACAATTCGTGCGAAAAATCTATTTGGTGATGGATGGGGCCGAGTCCCAAATTTATTGTGTCAAGCTAGAAAGCATGCAATCAATAATGGGTTTGGTAAAAGCCAAGATGCTTATTTAGTGGGCGAGATTTAAAGATTTTAGCCACGTAAAACCCAAAAATATAAAAATTAAATTTAAATTATAATTACAAGGAAAAATTATTAAAAATTAAATTAAAAATCCAAAAATTTGAAAATTGAAACTAATAATAATTAATAATCAACAAAAAAATAGAAAAATAAAATAAAAGGAAACCGTTATAAAAATTGTAATTAATTAAGAAAATAAAAAAGAAAAAAATTTATTAAAAATTTGAAAGTTTAAAAAGTTAAAATTAAAATAACAAATAAAGAATTTATTAAAGTTAAATATTAAAAATGTATAAATATTAAAACCTATAATTATTAATTAAAAAATATAATTATTAAAAATTTGAAAATTTAAAAAGTTAAAATTAAAATAACAAATAAAGAATTTATTAAAGTTAAATATTAAAACCTATTATTATTATAAATTAAAATTCTCAATTAAAATTAATAATATTAAAAATAAATTAGGTTAAAATTAAATGAATAATATTAAAAATAATTTTTTTGGGTGTGGCAGACTGATCAATGGGGGCCTTGATAGTTGTGGATTTTGCTACCTTAGCAAGCTCGAGACTAGTGTTTGCGAGCTATGTATCTCTATAATAGATGGTACTAAAATACCTAGGATGATCTTCTTAAATTCCCCATATGGTTTGTGGGAACAAACAATTGAATTAGAATGTTCTAGGCTTTTTTGCCAAGTGTGTTGTAAGGTGCGAAACACTTCTTTTTCCTGTTGCATAGGTTGAATATTTTGGTATGTGGCGTGAGGATAAGGAGGGTGAATCAGATAATGGACAAGATGATTTTGAGCATGAAGAATCCTTGGACGGAGTTAAGAGTTACAGGCCGATGAAATCGAAAGAGAAGTCTGCAAACTAGTTCCATTAGTGGAAAGGACAAAGCTACATCGGTAGAAAGGAGGGAAGAAAATTGAAATTCGATGCGGGCTATGGTATGGCTTAGTAATATAAATGAGAATGTTCAAGGTAGAGATCTTGTCGTTGATTTTGTGATGCAGAACATAACTTGTGGAGACCATAACTTTTGATCCGACTGTTGGATCACCTTGAAATTTTACAGTTTGGTAGATATGTTAAGTATTATATTGGGGTCACGTTTTAATGGAAGTTTGTGGCCATTCGACATATTTTCAGGCTGGATTCCTTCATCTAGTGGCCTAAAATTGGCTCTGAATGTTTTTTTCACTTTTGACTAGGTCTTAGAACTTTAATAACTTTTTGTGCTTGTTAGAATAAGTCAAAATTTTGTGTGAGCCCTAATTTATGAAGGCATATTTGGCATGAAATTTTTGGCATTTTAGGGTTTTTAGAGTAGATGTGAAATAAAAGGAGGATTGTAATGATGTAAAAGATTAGTGTGGATTCTAGAATGAGAAGAAAGCTATTTTGAAACTCCTGGTTTTTATTTGAAAATTTTGTGTTTTGGAGGTATTTTAACCTCTTGAAGTTGGATTCACATCACTTTTGGCAACAACTCGATGTTGAGTTGGATCTTGTCGTGCGCTAGTGGTTAATCTCGCAAGGGTGAAATGTTGCACGAGTAAGGGTCTTTTTGGAGAATGTTATGATGGGGGATGAGTGGTCAACGGTGACACATAAGAAGAAACGTAAAAATGTCCATCGGGCTTAGGATTTTGATTTTGTTCCTCGTGGGTCTTAAGGACCTATTTTTGTTGTTTCTCCTTTTGGTATTCATTGCTTTATCTTACGATTATAAAGGGTTTGTGATCCTTTCAAAATCTGATTTTTACGTAATCAAATTGAAAATATTAACCGTAAATTTGATTAAAATTAAATGAATAATATTAAAATTGATACAAATAAAAAAAAAAAACCATTAATGAAAAATTGAAACCAAAATTTATAAAAATTATAAACATTTAGTAAAAGTTAATAATTAATAAAAATAAATAGGGGATAGCTCATTGGAGGAGTAAAATATTCAATAAAGGAAAATCCTAGTTGCATAATGGATGATTTTATGAACATACAACACCGTAAACCTTACAAAAATAATAAAGCATGGATTTACTTGTTGATTTAAGTGAAAACAATGATATCATACTCATATTAGATTTGAAAACTCGAAAACCATCAAAAAAAGATGATACGACAAAAATATGGGATGCATCAAACTACTACATATATATATATATATTGGTTTTCTAAGTCATTTTAGTTAATAGACAATCGCAATAGTTCTACGGCATCTCATCTCTATTTCAAGGATTTAGAAATTGATAAACATTATCTAATAAATATGTAAATAGATTTCCACGAGGAACAAGGGTACTTTCGAGGGTTGATAAATTTACATAAGGAACAAGGGCGATTTGAGGCCTTTATGTTTCATTTGGTGCATGCATAGATTTACATAAATAAAAACGTGGTATGTAAAATACGAGGAGCCTTAATCGATTGAATTTTTGCAAATTTAAGATTTTTAATTTTCTTGGCATTTTAGACTGGAAGTGGCTTTGTATATTGCATCCAAAGCTAAATCTATCCAAAAGCATTGTACATATTTGAATAATATGTTATGGAATGTAGATCTATTTATATTTCCTTTCTCTAACCATAACTCAATTTTCTTGGAGTTCCATGAGGTTTTTTTAGGAATTTTTTAAAGGAATTTTTTTATACCCTTTTGACTCCCAAGATCATTTAAAGATCAATGGAATTGTTTTTAAGACATTAATATGCCTCATTCTCCAACAACATTGTCTTCAATATGAGTACCACGACTTACTCATGGCATGATTCTTATGGATATTTTTTGTCCTTTTCAGGATGGAATCCCATGGTCGTTTGAGTCATGTGATACACCGTGGATTCACTATGGTGATAATCTTGAATGTTGGGCTCACTAAATATTACGTATTTTTAGGAAAACACTAAAAAATTACATAATTGGTCCTAATTGACTAAAAACATATGACTTGAATAAATAATTCCTAAAACATCCTAAAATTCTATTTTTAGTGTATTTCCAAAATAGAAATTCTTGTTTCTTGTTTTTTAGCCTTATGCCATACAAAAGTATGAAAACAGTAAACTTGGTTGGGAAACAAATGACATGAATTTTGTCCACAAAATCAAATGCGAAAAAGTGTTTAAATAATTGTTTTTCCTTTAATTTCATCTAATTTAACCGACACTCACATTTTTAGAGGGAACATTTATGTTCGCTAATTGGATGCTATGTTTTTAATTTACCATAATTATGAATCTGGAACATGATACTAATGCCCCATCCTGGGACACCGAAAACCCGCCTTTTAATTTTTTTATTTACCTAATCTTTTATAAACCCGCCTTTAATTATTTACCTATCTTTTATATTTACACACTTAATGTCTCTCTCTTTTAATCTAATAGAAAAGCCACATGAAAAACAACTACTCATTTGAAAATAGGAATAATTCCCCCTTAACCCTTGGGTTTTTTTTTTTTTTTGCCCTAATATTACCCTAATTTGCCTTTATCATCTCCTCTATTTGCTTTCACCTGTTATTCCCTCTTGGTTGGGTTTGTTTCTTCTTGCATGTTGTTGGGAGGAGACATTTTAATTTCTTTATTTTGTTTTAGTTTCTTACTTGCAGGCTGAGAGGTGGGTTGGAGGGAAAACTTGTTTATTTTCCTATGTATTTATAGTATATTTATTCTTATTTATTTTCTTGGAGAAAAAGGAGGAGTGGGGCGGATTTTGTTTTGTACACGCGAGTGGAAGGGTTTTGTGGGAAGGGGGTGAGGCGGGGGGGTGGCCCTGGTGGGGAGGAGGTGGAGGGTGCGCGCGCGAGCATGGGGAGGGCGAGAAGAGGGCAGGCATGCGGTGAGGGAGGGGGCGCGGGCGGAGGAAAGGGGCGGGGCGGTGGGAGTCGGAGGAGGAGAGGGTTGGGGTGGGACAGCGAGGTGGACCGAGGGGGTGGGGGGTGGGTGGGGAGTCTTTGGAGGGGTGGGCGTAGGGGGGAGGCCGGGAGCGCGGGGATTGGGTCGGTGGGGGCAGCGCGCCCGCCTCCCCCAAGGGGATTATAGTGGTGCGGGGTGGGGCCGAACCCCCCCCCGCCATTTCCCAATATTTTTTTTTTTTTAGTTTTTTTTAAAAAATTATGTATATAATATGTTATATATATATATATATATATATATATATATATATATATATATATGTATATAAATAAATATACGTAATTTATACAATATATATATAATGTATTATAAATACATATATATAAATATAAATATATAATTCCGAGGATTATCACATGATTTATATATATACACATATATATTTTTGATATATATCTATATAATAAAATTCTATATTTGAAATTACATTGAACAAGAAGGTATTTGCCTAAACTAACACTTAGTGGGAGATGGTAGGAACATATAATCTGCTTATTTCATCCATTCAAATAAATTATTCATGAAGGAAAGTAAAGACTTATTTTATTCTATTTCTAATTTATGTGATTATAAGAGAGAGATGTTTTAAAAATGATTTATTTATTCTTATTTTTATTTATTTCTTTTAAATCTTGTTACATGATTTAACAAGAGGAATAACAACACGAATAATATTTTTTTTTTCAATAATTCTCTTTCCTTCAAAATGGAGTACTAACACTTCATATTAAGAAAATTTTCACTATCTCACAAGCCTTCATTTCAAAGGTTTAAGTTTCCAAAAAGGTCTAACATAGTCCCATAACATTCCAAATATTCAAAGGAAAGCTATACAAGGTAACATACTAATATTAAGGGTAGATTTATCAACAAATATAATACTAGGTTTGCATGTAACTCCAAATACAAAAGAATGTTTTACAAGACAATGAAAGCTCACACAAGCCATTCTTTTCAAGATACAATGAAAAGAAGTCCATAAAATGGTGAAGGAGACA
This sequence comes from Taxus wallichiana var. yunnanensis, assembly GCA_018340775.1. Taxonomy (NCBI): domain Eukaryota; kingdom Viridiplantae; phylum Streptophyta; class Pinopsida; order Cupressales; family Taxaceae; genus Taxus; species Taxus wallichiana. The sequence continues at coordinate 286,271,357 of CM031237.1, forward strand.
AGAAGAAATTCCAAATTGACAAGTGTCTTCATGTGTCTTCCAATGGCTTTCCAACTCCAAAATCTTTCAAGGCCAACACAATGAGAAAGGGCTTGTTTATCCACCCAACCTTTAGGCATCATTACATGTCTTTCCAAGGTTGGAAGACATGCTAGCCTCCCCCAAGCCCATGGGAAAGAGGTCAACTACCAAAACTTGCACAAGAAGAAGGGTTCACTAACAATAATACAAGCACACAAAAATGGTTCACAACAACACAAGACTCCAATTTACAAGGAGGAGAACCCATGTTCATCCTCCAAAAATGGGGAAGAGAGGAGAAAGTTCTCCAAAGTTATTCATCAAAATTACTTGCACAAAATAAACATCTCCATATCCTCCTTATTGCTCCTAATCAAATCAAGCCCTCCTTATTCCTCCCCCTTTCTCCAAGTCCTTCTTGGAAGGATTTTCAAACCCCAAAGGGGTTTCCTTACCAAGAATGGGGAAGGAGATTCAAGCCAAATGAATCAACTTCCCCACCTCAACCATTGAGGGGAAAATAATAAGACTCCTCAAGGCTTGTCCATCAAGCCTTGAGGATTGAGAGGAAAATTCCTCTCTCTTCCCCCACACTCCAAAACTCCATCATGCCATATGATGGAGGGAGTAACAACAAGCAAATAACCAAAATCAACATATACAAATAACAATCTCAAGCAACCAATCCAATAACTAAAAGGAAAAGCAACACAAAAAAAACAGAGACCTACCTCAAGGAAAGCTCTCCAAAAAGCTTTCCAACTTCAAGTTTCTTCACACCTTGACTCAAGCAAATCCCAAGCTCCAAATTATCCAAGCATCCAAAAGCAAGAAGTTCCAAAAAAAAAAGTCCCTTTCATTTCCCATGGATGAGAATTTGAAGAGGAGCAAGCAAGCATCCTCACAAATGAGGGGGTGACATGTGTCACCCCTCTCCCTCTCATGGTCAAAGATGCCAAAACAAAAGAGAGAAAGGGTAAAATTATCTTTTTGCCCTCTTCTCCCAAATTCCCTTAAATGTTAGCAAGACAAAACTAGTGGAACTTTTGATAAACACACAAATCCACATCCCTTACATGGATGTGACTAAACAAGAGGTAGAAAGGGAGGGAAAACTCCCTCTAGCCTTGAAAATAAGCCCCCTACCCATTAGGTAGGGTCCAAGGGCTCATTTTTGTGATAGGGGGACTCCCAAGCTACAAAGGGGTCCCCAAAAATGCCCAAAATACCCTAATTTCGGGTTTTGCATTTTTGGCACAAGGGTAGAGGGTGTGGGGACCACCCAAGGGTCTCACATGTGACCCTAAACCCTTGTGATTAAGAGACACATTAAACATAACCAACAATTTAAATGAAAGAGGAGTTATTAACTCCCAAAACAAGTTTACAACTTCACTAGCAACCCTAAACAAAATTAATAATTCAAAGCACAATACATTACATACATTGGGGTCACTCATAGTGCCCAAAATTAATAATCATCTATCCTAAGGCTTCACACAGTGAACATGGCTAGGACTCAGCCGGTGGGTTGCTTGTGCAAGATTGAGTAGCTGGCCTGAATCCCACGTTCTCCTGTAAACCTGTCACCTGCACACTCATTGCACACATTAACCGCACCTGTCCGATACAATATAATTAAATGACATAGTAAGATATCAATGCATGCTAAACTAACCTAACATCCTACTGAAATCAAGATGCGACAACGTGCACAATTATATTCCATATTCCAAAAGTTAGACAAGATGATAAAGTGACATATAATCCCACCATGCAACAACTATCCATCAATATAATTAGGTTCCAAGCACATCATATTCATTAGTTTCCATGTCATAACAAGAAAATGCGACAATAAAGAAATTAGGCTAAATTGGCGCTATACGCCTGAATGTCACACATGTCTAATAAAATCAAATATCTAAATATAATGTCCAAGATATCACCAATCACTGTCAAAACATGTCTATGAGCAAATAAACAACAAGCTACTGAGCTATAAAAAGTGTGGGCACTACATCCCCCTCTACTAAAATTAGACTTCCTCCTGGAAGTCACTGAAAGAGGTAGGGATATCTAGCCCTCAAAGGAATCGCATCCTCCCAAGTAGCTGTTGTCTCGTCGTACCGGTCCCACTGTACTCTAACCTGGTCCAAGTCTCGACCCCGAAGGGCCAACCTCCGGTGCTCCAGTATGCGTACGGGCTCCAATCTCCACTGTCCTCCGTCCTCTACCTGTAATGCCGACCAATCCAAGACATGAGAAGCATCAGGTACATATCTACGTAGTACAGAAACATGAAAAACATCGTGGGCCCGTGCAAGGCGTGGTGGCAAAGCTAGGCGATAGGCAACTGGACCGATGACCTCTAAAATATCAAAAGGCCCCACAAAACGAGGCGATAGCTTAGAACCCTTTCCATAACGGATAGGACTCTTATGCGGACGAACCCTCAAGAAGACTTTGTCACCCACTGAGAAGTGACGATCAATCCTCTTGGTGTCTGCATACGCCTTTTGGCGTGCTCTGGCCTGCTCAAGACATTGTCTAATCAACACAACCTGCTGCTCTAAATCCTGAAGATAGGCTGGTCCCAGAATAATCCTGTCATCTAGTCTATCCCAACTCAAAGGTGTCCTGCAAGGTCGTCCATACAAAGCCTGGTAAGGAGCCATACCAATGGAACTATGATAGCTGTTGTTGTAGGCAAACTCAACTAGATGCAAATAATCTTCCCATTTCCTCTGCTGATCCATGACATACATTCTCAACATGTCCTCTAACACCTGATTAACCCTCTCTGTCTGCCCATCTGTCTCTGGATGATAAGCTGAACTGAAATTGATCTGAGTACCCAGAGCGGCCTGAAAAGAAGTCCAGAAAACTGAAGTGTAGATAGTATCCCTGTCATTGATGATGGTCTTCGGAATCCCATGCAACCTAACAATGTCCTCCATAAATACTTTGGCAATGGCCTGTGCATTATAGGTGACCTTGGTTGGCGAAAAATGCGCAACCTTAGTCAACTTATCCACGGTGACCATAATGGCGTCATGACGATAAGATGACATAGGAAGTCCGACTATGAAGTCCATGGAGATCACATCCCATTTCCACTCGGGAATATCATGAGGGTGTAAAAGTCCTGCGGGATGAGAATGCTCTGCCTTGACCCTCTGACACTCAAGGCAACGTGCAACAAAATCTGCTATGTCCCGTCGAAGACCTGGCCAATAATATAACTCCCTCAAATCGGCATGCATTTTCTTCACTCCTGGATGTGCCGCATATGGGGCTCGATGAGCCTCTGTGAGGATGAAGCTACGCAGATCACCTGACTTAGGCACGTAGATGCGCCTGTGGAACGAAGCAAACCATCTGTCTCTAAAACACACCCCGAATATCTGCCCTCTAATGAACCCTGAGACTCTAACATCTGTCTAGCTCCCTCATAAAATCTGTCCTCTGGAAGGTGCTCGAGAATCCTGCCTCTCAAATCTGACTGAAGTGTCAAAGAAGCAAGCACATGTCGTCATGTCTACTAAGAGCATCTGCAACCACATTTTCCTTCCCTTTGATGTACTGAACCTCCATGTCATACTCACATAGGAACTCCATCCAACGCCATTGACGAGCGTTGAGGTTCGGCTGTGAGAAGATATGCTGCAAAGCTACGATGGTCTGTCCTCAAAATGAAAGGCCTACCCAAAAGGAAATGTCGCCAACGCACTAGAGCATGTACAACTGCTGCAAGCTCCAAGTCATGAGTAGGATAATTAAGCTCGTAGTCCTTGAGCTTACGAGACTCAAAAGCAATAACCCGACGCTCCTGCATAAGAACTGCTCCCAAACCCTCTAGTGATGCATCAGTACAAACAACAAAATCCTCTGTCGGGTCTGGAACTGCTAAGATGGGCGCCGTGGTTAACCTTTCCTTAAGCAACTGAAAGGCTTGCTCACATTTTCTTGACCAATCAAACTTCTTCCTTTCCTCTGAAGAGAAGAGAAGTAATGGGGTGAGCAATCCTAGAAAAGTCTGCACGAACCTGCGGTAATACCCTGCCAAACCCATGAAACTCCTCACCTCAAGAATCGATGTGGGTGCTGGCCAGTCCAAGATAGCCTGTATCTTAGAGGGATCTACTGGAGATACCCTCGCCCGAAATGATATGACCCAAAGTATCGAATCTCTGTCTCGAAAGAAGCCGCATTTTTCCAAGTTCCCATACAACTTCGCTCTCTCAAAACCTCGAAGTACTGTCTCAAATGCTCCTCTCGTGTGTTCCTCCTCGGAAATGAGAATAAATCAATATGTCATCAAGGAACACTAAGACAAAGCGATCCAAAATGTCCCGAATACTCCATTCATGAGGCTCATGAAGACAATTTTGGGCATTGGTCAAACCAAATGGAACCACTGTGAACTCATAATGCCCATAACGTGTGCGAAATGTTGTCTTATGGATGTCTGCATCTGAAATGCGCAACTGATGATACCCGACTTGAGATCAATTTTGGAGAACACTCTCGCTCCCCGCATCTGATCAAACAAGTCATCAATCCTAGGGAGCGGATAACGGTTCTTTATTGTGACTTTGTTGAGCTGCCTGAAGTCTACACAAAGTCTGAGAGAACCATCCTTCTTTTCACAAATATGACTGGCGCTCCCCAAGGAGATACACTAGGGCGAATGAGACCCTTATCCAACAATTCCTCTAACTGAATCTTGAGCTCATGAAGCTCTGGGGTCGTCATCCGATAAGGTGCCCTAGAAACTGGTGCTGATCCAGGTACTAAATCAATGGTGAAATCCACCTCTCTGCGGGGTGGTAACCCTGGAAGCTCACTGGAAACACATCTGCATACTCCTCAAAACTGCATGATCATCTAAGGGTGAATGCTCTGGAATGCTCTCAGATCGATCACTGATGGTGATAGCAAACAACTGACAACCCTTACGCATGCTCCGCTTGAGTTGCTTAGCGATATCATGCGCAAGGAGATAGGCCTCTGCATCCCTGATATCACAACTGCACTCCCAAGATCATCCTGACACTCAATGACCTTATTTTTGCAATCCACCTTAGCTCGATGAGCCTCGAGCCAATCCATACCCAAAACTACCTGATAGGAACCTAGAGGGATAACTCGGAGGTCAAGAGTAGTGGAGAAGGCTCCTAAATCAAGTACACAACTCTCCACATACGAGTCCATGGTGAGTTTGGCCCCAGAGGCCAACTCAACCTGCCAACTATCTGGTTGCCTAGCCACCACTAGCCCACACTGGTCCACTATAGAAGGTGATATAAAAGAATCTAAAGCACCTGAATCAAAAAGTACTGAGACAGAAATACCCCTGATAGTACCTGTCGTCTCAATGACCGTGGCCTGATGCTCGGCCTGGCGGTTGTCAACCGCTGCATATACACGATGAGCGCGTCCTACATCACCCACCGTCTGCTCGGATCTAGCAGCTCTCTGTGCATCCATGGTATTGGGTTTGTGTGGGCACATGCGCACATAGTGATCTGGAGATCCACAAATAAAACAACCTCCTGTACCCCTCTGAGATGGGGTCCCTCCTGTACTCTGGTGTACTGATCCTGCTGGTCCAACCCTAGCAGACTGCTGAGTGCGAGCTGGCTGTGTCTGCTGAGTGCCCTGCCTCCTATCTCTGGCTCCACTAAAACCACCTCTAGAAACACCTCTCTGAAATCCCTGTGTCTGCCTAGCCCCCTGCTGCGGGTGGCCCCTGCCTGTGTGTCTTGAGGGTGCGGTGGAGCCCTCGTGGCTGCTGGCGGAGGCCAAAATCCTCCTCTAGGGGGTGGTGCAGTACCTCGTGACCTCTGACTCTGGAAGGCCTGTATCCTCTCCTGAAACTTGCTCTTGTTTCTATCACGATGCTCCTGTGCCTTGGTCCTGTTCTCCTCAGCTAAGTAGGCCTTCTCAACGGCCTTCTCAAGTGTGGGAGGAGATAAGCATCCTAACTGCTCCTGCTATATCTGCATTAAGCCCTCGAATGAACTGTTAACTGTAATTTCTCATCTTGCAGGTAGTCCACATATCTTGTAAAAGATCCAGAACTGCTCTCTCATGCGCGCCATGCGTGCGATCCCTGTCGTAAGTCGTGAAACTCATCGATCCTCTTCTGCACAAAATGCTCTCGACATATAACGAGCCCTGAAACGCTCCTCGAACAACTCCCAAGTCACTGTCTCTCGAGTCAGATGGAGCTTCCGCTCCTCATTCCTCCACCAAACGCCTGCTGCGTCTCGGAGGAGGTGTATGGCGAACCTCGCCTTGACGTTGCTCTCGTAAGAGTGCAAGCCAAAGCAACTATCCAAACTAAGGAGCCATGACTCAGCCCCAAAGCCATCTGTAGAGCCGGTATAAGTGGGCGGCTGCAAACGAAGAAGATCCCTGATCACACTGCCTGTATCTCGATCATGGCGATGTAGTCCCAACAGGCGAAGGGGGTCGCCTATCCTCGAATGGTCCCTCGAGACTGTGTGAGCGGCTACGACGGAATGAGGCTACCCTCTCGTGATGAATGGAAGGGCTACGTGACCTCTCCCGCCTCGGTGTATCGTGCTCTGGCGGCTCCGAATGCGCGTCCTCGCCTATCGGCTCCTCGTCTCCCAATGGTGCCTCCACTCTCGTCTCCTGCGGCTGTGGTAGGCGCTGCTCCACAACGCCTATCAGCTGGCGCAAGGCCTCTAATATCCGAGGCCCAAAATCGGGCGCCGACGGCTCCTGCGTAGATGCACTACGCCCCATACCTCTAGCTGATCGTCCTCGCTTGGGCGCCATCCTGCGCACGAGGTGAGCGAAATTTATTAATTTAAAATTTAATGGTAGTGGGTGATTTATTTTAACTGTTTATTTTTATTCATTTAGTTAATTTTGTGTTGTTAAAATTGACATTAATTATTTTAATTAGTTACCCAGTGGTCCGCGAGTGCGAACCCCAAGCTCTGATACCAACTGTAATGCCCCATCTGGGGACAGGAAAAAAACGCACCAATAAACTAAAATTGGGGTAATTTTTTTTTTTTTGAAATGTTTAATTAATAATGATACACCTCTTAAACTCTTTCTCGATTACTAATTTTATACAATTTAATTTCTCTAATTTAAAATTGTGCACTAGCCCTAAACTCAAAATTAATTATTTAATTATATTTTAATTTTACTAAGGCCCTAAAAGAATAAGTCTACACCTCTTTATTTCTATGCACCCTCTCCTTAGGTTCATCACCCTTTTTTTTTTTTTTGATATATTTCCCATTAAAACCCATGATTTAAGGTGTAGGATTTTTAATGACCCTTAAAATCAATCTTGTCCCTGGTTTAGAAGGAAGCCCTAAAGTTTGCCCTAACTTCTTTTTCTCTTCTTTTCTTTTCCTTTGATTTTTCTTTCTATTTTCCTCTTCTTCTCCTCATTCTTTTCTCTTTCTTTTTTTTGCAAGTTGTTTCGAAGAAAGGAACTATGGAGCTTACTTTTTATTTTTTTTTGCAATTCTTTTTTGATTTTGTTATGGAGGTTATATATTATGTATATATATATATATATATATATATATATATATACATACATATATATGTATTTATATATATATATATATATATATATATATATATATATATATATATTATGTGTGTATATACAAATATATTTTTTTTTTACTTTTGCTAAAAAAAAAAAGGGTGGTGGTGAAATGGGGGGGGCGTGGTGGGGTAGGGGGGGAAGGAGGAGGGGGGGGGGGGGAGCGAGGGGGAAGGGGGGGAGGAGGCAGGGGGGGGGGGGAGGGGGGGGAGGGGGGGGCGGGGGTGGAGGGGGGGCTGCGCGGGGGGGCGAGCGGGGAGGGCAGTGAGGGGGGGTGGGCGGGGGCGGCGGGGGGTGGGTGTGGGGGGGGGGCGCCCACAGTGGATGGATGGAGGGAGGGTGGGGTGGGGCTATATATGGGACAGAGGGGGGGGGGGGCCGAAACCCCCCCCCCCCCCCCCCCATTTTTAAATTATAAAATTTATTTTTAAAATTTGTTTTGTTATAAAATATGTGATATACATATATGTATATATAAATATATAAATAATATAATATATATATATATATATATATATATATATATATATATATATATATATATATATTTATTAAAATATGTAAATATAAACAACATATATATAATAAATAAATATATAAATAGATTTAATGTGATAACATTTACATATATATAATCTTCTTGACAAAAACTAAGGCAACTATCACATTTTCAAGTAAAAATCTCCTTTGCACAAGATAAGGGAAAGATATCTAACTACGTTAATACTAAATGGATATGTGCACTTTCCAAATAAAATAGTTTTCTTCTAAGGTTAAACAAGAACAACAGCTCATAACCAAGTGGATTTTCATTTCATATCTAATGCAAAGGTTCATTTCAGATTAACACATATGTAGGAATTCTCAACAAGTAATATGTTTTTTTTTCTATATTTGAAATTACAAATAATGAGCAGAAAGTAATTTGAACAAGAAGGTATTTGCCTAAACTAACACTTAGTGGGAGATGGTAGGAACATATAATCTGCTTATTTCATCCATTCAAATAAATTATTCATGAAGGAAAGTAAAGACTTATTTTATTCTATTTCTAATTTTAAAATTATAAGGAGAGATGTGCTGCAAAATGATACTTTATATTTTTATTCTATTTATTTCTTTTAAATCTTGTTACATGATTTAACAAGAGGAATAACAACACGAATGTAATATTTTCTTTTGAATAATTCTCTTTCCTTCAAAATGGAGTACTAACACTTCATATTAAGAAAATTTTCACTATCTCACAAGCTTTCATTTCAAAGGTTTAAGTTTCCAAAAAGGTCTAACATAGTCCCATAACATTCCAAATATTCAAAGGAAAGCTATACAAGGTAACATACTAATATTAAGGGTAGATTTATCAACAATTATAATACTAGGTTTGCATGTAACTCCAAATACAAAAGAATGTTTTACAAGACAATGAAAGCTCACACAAGCCATTCTTTTCAAGATACAATGAAAGAGAAATCCATAAAATGGTGAAGGAGACAAGAAGAAATTCCAAATTGACAAGTGTCTTCATGTGTCTTCCAATGGCTTTCCAACTCCAAAATCTTTCAAGGCCAACACAATGAGAAAGGGCTTGTTTATCCACCCAACCTTTAGGCATCATTACATGTCTATCCAAGGTTGGAAGACATGCTAGCCTCCCCCAAGCCCATGGGAAAGAGGTCAACTACCAAAACTTGCACAAGATGAAGGGTACACTAACAATAATACAAGCACACAAAAATAAGGTTCACAACAACACAAGACTCCAATTTACAAGGAGGAGAACCCATGTTCATCCTCAAAATGGGGAAGAGAGGAGAAAGTTCTCCAAAGTTATACATCAAAATTTCTTGCACATAAAAACATCTCCATATCCTCCTTATTGCTCCTAATCAAATCAAGCCCTCCTTATTCCTCCCCCTTTCTCCAAGTCCTTCTTGGAAGGATTTTCAAACCCCAAAGGGGTTTCCTTACCAAGAATGGGGAAGGAGATTCAAGCCAAATGAATCAACTTCCCCACCTCAACCATTGAGGGGAAAAATAATAAGACTCCTCAAGGCTTGTCCATCAAGCCTTGAGGATTGAGAGGGAAAATTCCCTCTCTCTTCCCCCACACTCCAAAACTCCATCATGCCATATGATGGAGGGAGTAACAACAAGCAAATAACCAAAATCAACATATATAAATAACAATCTCAAGCAACCAATCCAATAACTAAAAGGAAAAGCAACACAAAAAAACAAGAGAGCCTACCTCAAGGAAAGCTCTCCAAAAAGCTTTCCAACTTCAAGTTTTTCACACTCTTGACTCAAGAAAATCCCAAGCTCCAAATTCTCCAAGCATCCAAAAGCAAGAAGTTCCAAAAAAAAAAGTCCCTTTCTTTTCCCATGGATGGGAATTTGAAGAGGAGCAACAAGCATCCTCACAAATGAGGGGGTGACATGTGTCACCCCTCTCCCTCCTCATGGTCAAAGATGCCAAAACAAAAGAGAGAAAGGGTAAAATTATCTTTTTGCCCTCTTCTCCCAAATTCCCTTAAATGTTAGCAAGACAAAACTAGTGGAACTTTTGATAAACACACAAATCCACATCCCTTACATGGATGTGACAAAACAAGGGTAGAAAGGGAGGGAAAACTCCCTCTAGCCTTGAAAACAAGCCCCCCTACCCATTAGGTAGGGTCCAAGGGCTCATTTTTGTGATAGGGGGACTCCCAAGCTACAAAGGGGTCCCCAAAAATGCCCAAAATACCCTAATTTCGGGTTTTGCATTTTTGGCACAAGGGTAGAGGGTGTGGGGACCACCCAAGGGTCTCACATGTGACCCTAAACCCTTGTGATTAAGAGACACATTAACAAAATCAACAATTAAATGAAAGAGGAGTTATTAACTCCCAAAACAAGTTTACAACTTAACCAACAACCCTAAACAAAATTAATAATTCAAAGCACAATACATTACATACATTGGGGTCACTCATAGTGCCCAAAATTAATAATCATCTATCCTAAGGCTTCACACAGTGAACATGGCTAGGACTCAGCCCGTGGGCTGCTTGTGCAAGATTGAGTAGCTGGCCTGAATCCCACGTTCTCCTGTAAACCTGTCACCTGCACACTCATTACACACATTAACCGCACCTGTCCGATACAATATAATTAAATGACATAGTAAGATATCAATGCATGCTAAACTAACCTAACATCCTACTGAAATCAAGATGCGACAACGTGCACAATTATATTCCATATTCCAAAAGTTAGACAAGATGATAAAGTGACATATAATCCCACCATGCAACAACTATCCATCAATATAATTAGGTTCCAAACACATCATCATATTCATTAGTTTCCATGTCATAACAAGAAAATGCGACAATAAAGAAATTAGGCTAAATTGGCGCTATACGCCTGAATGTCACACATGTCTAATAAAATCAAATATCTAAATATAATGTCCAAGATAGCCCCACAAACGAGGCGATAGCTTAGAACCCTTTCCATAACGGATAGGACTCTTATGCGGACGAACCTCAAGAAGACTTTGTACCCACCGAGAAGTGACGATCAGTCCTCTTGGTGTCCGCATACGCCTTTTGGCGTGCTCGCCTCGCTTCAAGACGCTGCCTAATCAACATAACCTATCGCTCTAAATCCGAAGATAGGCTGGTCCCAGAATGATTATGTGTGGTTATATGGACTCCAAAATCTAATGTTTTTCGGCATTGGTTGTCAGTAATACAACACATCCATAAAAATTTGATTCCAATTGAAATTTCATCCCTTTTTAAGTGTGTTGTTGTCAAAGTTAAACCTATTGGAGGGTTGTAAATGACACCGTATTTTTTCATTATTTGAAACTGAGGTGGGAAATCAATAAACATAGTTTTACTTAGTCATGAAAAATGTGGTCAACATCAATAAGGGAGAGGTAAAAGCTAGCATAAAACTACCAGCTTCTACATGCACATGTAATATGTCTAAAAATAATATTATAGCTAATGCTTGACGCGACTCTCTAGATAACAAGGAACACATATGATGCTTGACATATCTTTTACGGGGCTCGAGTATTGTTTTACAAGTCTCTCGGAAATTACATTTTTTAACTTTGCAAGGTAGGCAAATGGTTGTTTGATTTGATGACATCATCTCACTCTCGCCAATACTACTAGTAGATACGACCACCTAATTTAGGTACTCTAGTATCATCTTATATGGTTATAGTAGCGACCAAAATTAATGTTTAAATTGTAAATGGGTTTCATAAATCACAAGGTGGAATTTTAATTCTTTACACTATTTAAATTTGACTACATATCCATTTATAAGATTATCCATTGAAATAATGTTTCTATTATATTGCAAATGAAGAACCAAATTACGAAAATTATGAAAGAAAAATGTAAGGAGACCATTCCTGGAAATAGACGAGTTGGTCTTAGATGCACCAGTCCTTCCGATCAACTGCTCCATGAAAACTTTAAAGTTGTTACCCCCACATGACTGTCCTTCCTTGAGTAATTACACAGAACTGATCACATGATTTGCATAAGGGTCGATGGAATTTTTTGAAGACATTTCTCTACATTTCTTATAGTCAATGCAATTGAAGTATTGTCAAACCACATCCACCAATGTCACGCATCTAAAAAAAATTGAGCTAATCATAAATGTATCCACCACATGGATTTCCCAATAAAAGATTCATACCCACACCATTTTTTATTTTCTTGAAATCTCTTTTCAATGGCAGCCACTTTACCAAACCCCCAAAAGAGATCCACGGAACTCGGACTCAAGCATCAAACCATTGTGTTATGAGGCAGAGATTGACTAACAAACCCACCAAGAAACAAGCAGTTGAAACCCAAATAATCCAAAGACAGAGTTTAAATCCTCAAAATGGTGGTCGAATAGTGAACCGAGCTTCAAGGCTTCTTTTAGGGAAAATAATGTAAAATAAAGATGGTAGGAAAAGATTACAAAGCTCTTTTAATTAAAACTACGACCTGTGGGTTAAGAGAGAAAAAAATACCCAAAACCCATGACTGGTATTCAAACCCCATACGATGTCCATGCATCGGGATCTTAAGTTCAAGTCAAATTCACTCATCATTTTCTCCATGAAGTCTAACCCAAGGGAAGCAGATCTACCTTAAGGACCTCAAATCGAACCATTCAAGGAGGGACGGGGAAAAGTGAGGGGGCTCATGAAATGAAACTCTTTGCCATACGAGACAAACCAAACAATTATACAACATGTCATGTTAAGATGAACTAGCAAGTGCATAAGCTACAACAAACAACAAATACCCATCCAAGCACAGTTTGCAAACCCCAAATATGCATAGAAAAATCAATGAAAATAGCTCATATTTTCTTAAACTAATGGTGGCCACAACATAAGCATGTACTCAAAAACCTTAAATAGCACACATGTTTTCACATTTGTATACATGTCTATAGGAGCATTTGACTACAACATCGACAAAATTCTTGTATCCTTTATACTTTCATTAATATCCATACACTTTATTCTCAAGAACATGGTTTCACAGGAAAGACAATCCACTCTTTCATCGCTCGGAGGTGCTTAAATGACATTTTACGCACACAACTTTTCATATAATTTTTTATAATTGTATGTCAAGTGTAGAATTTGGTAGATGCAAGTCAAGAGTTTGACCAAGTAAAAGAATGGGAGAGTTTCTAAGGACATAAAATTATTTCCGTATACATAAGACATGGGTATCCTCATGAGGCGTCACCTTGTTTCACCATATCAACAAACAAAACATGGCGATAGTATTTTCCTTCCTTCTACGATGCATTCAATCCTCTTTAGACCCATATACGAGATATGGACCAATCAATTTTGTATGTGGAGAGATTAGGTAATTTTTATTTTTATGTGTAGGATTGATAAAAACACATGATGTTATTGATTTTAGGCGGCTTTTCTTTAGAACTCCATTCAATATAGTTCATGTTAGTGCGAAATCACAAGACCCCCAAATGAGCTCTAAAAATATACTTTTCTAAGGCGAGACTCATTTAGTGTGATTTGCAAACATTGGATCATTCCCCAGTGTGAGACTTGCAAATGGGAATGATCCTCCAGAGAAGGCGGGTTCCTCTTCCTAATCCTAGCACTAAAATACTTCTAAGGAAGGAAATACGACTATCTACTCCTAATCTAACAATTCAAGGGACTAAGGAGGAGAGAGAGAGAGAGCATGAAAATAAAGAAATCCTACCCTACATAAGTGATAACACCGAGAAAAGGGAACTACGATCACAAACCTAACTGATCGAAATGGAGAGAGGTGAGCAATGGAGAGGATGGACAGATGCATCACAGACCAAGGATAAAGTTCACACAGAACACCATTTCAAACCCCTTAAACACAGCTCCCAAAACCTGCAATGGACATCAAAGATATGCACAGTATACCCTGCAATGGTGAGAGGTGAGAAGAGACAACAAAATGAGCAAAGGATGGACAAAACACATCACGAAATAGATTTTATTGCTCCAGGAGTTCACACAGTACACCATTAACTGGGAAAGAGGCAAGAAAATGCCATTACAAAGCCAAGGGAGGAGGCTTAAACTCCACATTCAACCTAGAGAAGAAAGAGAGAGGGGGGCATGGAAGAAGAATGAACAACCCTTTACAATGAATCCTGCCCCTATATTTATAGATTTGATTGGAGAGAAGAAAGAGAGAGGGAAGTGGGAAAAGTGGGTTGAAGCTCAACCACTGCTGTTAATGCTTCTAATAAAATATGCCCCAAATCTATCTTTACTGCATGATTCCTTGATTCGGTGCCTTGAAAGAAGAGGAAACGAGCGTAAACAGATCAAATCCGATCTAGTTGTTGAGACAGATGGATCTACGTATCATTGAAGCCCGAGGATGTTTCCTCCATTTTCCTTTACCTAACCTCCTCAAAATTAAAGTCTCAAACCTCCATGGCGGCGAGGTGAGGCCGATATCTTTTCGATGGTGTGTTGGTTGGATATTTTGTCAAACCAAAATATGAGGTTCAACCACAGTACATGGGATTAAATCCCTCCTCAAAGACAGGTGAGGCTGCCTATTTATTGCTAATCTAAAACACAGTAATTAATATATACAATATTCACACTAATCTAACCATTGGGGGTTGGGATGAAATCCCGAAATCCACATTCACACGATTCAAGGATATTGCTTTCGTAAGTGAAATAGGTTAGAAACTGTTACAGTGAAAGAAGCACGGTAGAAAAGAAATGGGAGAAACGTATTTTCTTTCGAGTAAACACAGAGCACGAAATAATCATACGAGTTTTAGATCACAGATATAGTGTCCGAGATAATTAGAAACACTGAGATTCTATGCAAAGAATAGCTTTAAGATTATGGACATAAGAACACTGTCTTAAATAAGATATATTTCACAACACAAAGTCTGTAAAACAATATCAGCTTCTATTCTTTGAAATGATTGAAAGAAAACACAAAGTTTTTCTCCTTTCCAATAGCCTCTTAATGCTTCAAGAATTCTCGACCCTTTGGAATGCACAAGCATCCCTTATTTATAACAAAAGAAGCTAGAGATCAAACAGGACAGATCCTAAAGAGTAGCCTGTTAACTGGAGCTTCAACTTTGCATGACTCTCACGCAGGAGATCAAGTCAAAGTATGAATTAAAAATAATGATAAAACGGAAATAAAAGATATGTCATTCTAAAAATAGAAATGGCATGTGACATCTGGACTTAATCCGAATCATCATCTTGAACTACTTCCTTCCCCTGTTGGAATAACTTTTGGATCCATTAGCAATCTTCTCAATCGTAGGCATCGATGAGAAATCGAATCCGGCAGAAACAGAAGAAGGTGTTATGGATTCAAGAGGTTTTGAAAGTTTAATCAAAATCTCTGTCAACTGCTCCACTTTTTCCTTAAGCTCATCTCTGCTGACTTCTCGGCCTTCTCCTGAAATAGAACAGGGTCCGACATGAAGAATGTTGGAGGGAGAAAGGCTCGGAACTCAGGTGATGCTGTTCAAACTGGAAATCCCGATTGAATGAATGCGCTGGAAGAAGAGATGAAACCAACACGCTGAAGAGGATGTCGGAACTTTGAGGAACCCGACAAGTTTGATCTGTCGGAACCTTGGCCAAGTCCGACACTTGCTTTCAATGGCGGAAACAGGAGAAAACCCGACACTCACTGTTAATGGCGGACACGGGAGGAAATCCGGCGCCCACTTTTGATGACGGAACTTCGGAGATGCCCGGCACTTAGTGTTGAGGTCGGAAAGTTGATAAACCCCGTCACCGCGAGCTTCCTTTGTATTTCGGACTTTTGAATCAAATTAAACAAAGTCTTCCAAAACCGAGAAACAAAACAGAGCCTTTCCTTTGAATTTCTACATACACATCTTCCTTTCTTTTTGTTATTCATATCCCATACATCATGCAAGTATTTGGAGTTTGGAAGGAACAGCACCAATTAATAATCTCAAAAGAAAATAAACCCAAAACCCAAAACCCCTTTCAAAACAACACAAAAGAAGAAGGAAGAAAACCTCAAATCGGGAGAAGTACACTAAAACGTTTCTTAAATCAAGAACAAAGGAGGAACGATTAATATCTTCCAATCGAGACAGTAAAATGAAAACAATCGATCCAAAGATGATAACGCGAGCTTGCGGGTTTTGGGAGCGGCAGAGCATGCGAAAAATCCACGAGTTAAAAATATGAACAGTAAGAACGACGTGGAAATCCGCATTTTTATACGAAAATGGCAATAAATACACTTCAGCTCGGCACGTGCCAACTTACCAACCATTCGGCTTGAATGCCAGGTCAGTATGTTGGAGGAGTCCGAAAACCCGACACGAGGAGATTTAGTGCATTTCGGGTTTCGGGCTTCGGAAAACATGGAGCACAAAACATGTTTTGAATCACGAATGTTCCGATGCATTAGAGTTCCGAAAACCCGATTACAAAGGCTTGAGCGGAATTCGGGAATCGGGGAACATGGCGCATAAAACATGTTTTGGAACATGAATGTCCCGATGCTTTAGAGTTCCGAAAACCCGAATACAAAGGATTGTCTTAACACAAGGCGGGTCTCGGGTTTCGGAGGTCACGCGACACAAAGCATGTTTTAACACAAGTATGTTCCGATGCGTTGAATTTCCGAAAACCCGATTTCAAAGGTTTGTTCAATACAAAGCGGGTTTCGGGCTTCGGAGGTCATAAGACATAAAGCATGTTAAAACTTATGTCAAGCTGCTAGTAACACCCGAAAACCCGATTTGCTCTAAAAGAGGTCATAATGCAAAATCACTTCAAAAATTTTGTAGGGGTTATCCGATCGTTTTGTCGTTTACTCAAAACGGGGATAACATGGTGTCGATTTGCAATATTTTGAGCCCTAAGTCGAAAGATATGCCCCTTTCTGAGATTGGACACGTGGAGGCACCGCGCTTACTTGAAATTCCGGCTCAAAGTTTTCCTTTGGAGGAGCATCGAGTTGACACTTGTTAGCCTCCACAGATCCTTAGACCTTTCAATGGCCCCTCTTTTTTTATTTTAGAGCCTTCCCAAGTCTGTCAAATAGATTTAAGACATAGATTCGCGTGACAGAGCCGTTTCTTCTCTTTCTTCTCGCACAGGGTCGTTTAAACTTTCGCAGGCCCCGCAATTCCATTATAGAGTCCCTCTGCAACCATTTTGTAGGATTTAAATGTGTTTTCTCTGATTCTTTCCATGCGGGGTCGTGGCTGATCCAATATTTTGCCCGGGGTGAAATATGGATAACGATTCCTCGTAACATTAAATTTATTTATTTAAATATTGAGAGACTCAAAGCCCGATCTTGTTGAAACTATCTAATCTTTGCTAACTTTACCATGTTACTTGGGTTTCACATGATTAACTTCTCTAGATTTGAAATAAAGCACATTTATTTTATTAAATAGGAGAGTGACATGTTTGAAACAACATTTAAGATGCGTCTCTCTTCATGGCCACCCGCGATAAATTGACAACCCTTTTTCTTTGGGGTGGAACTAAATTTTTGTCCCCTTATAAGAGCATCATCCTCGATGTGACACTACAATGAAGCTCAAGGGATATGCAAAAAGTAAATTTAATAATGACACATGTCGTTGAACAGAAAAACTTGTTGGTATAACGTGACCACAAGGAAGAGACTAAGTTTGACAATATCTTAAAAATTAATGTTATGTGAAGATTGGTAGTTAGTTATCTTTTGCTTTACTACTTACCTAGTCTTTTCTTTTACAATATTTCTTGATCTCAAACTCTTAGTATTCATTGTTTAGAATTTTCATTATCTTATGTTCGTGGGTGCCCAACACTAATTTTCCTCAAGACATCACACAAAACTCAACACAACAATAAAAACCCACGAGACATGTTGTTACACACTTTCACAACTGTATTACATCACAATAACTCAACCAAACCATGGAAAGAACATACATAGACCTTACAACACAATACTTGTCACACATGCTTTTGACATAAAGGTACTTGTAACATAAGCAAACTACAACAACATGGAATTCCCAACATGTACACATACAGGGGTTTCACGCAAACTCAAAACCATAACTGTAGCTATATAGGGTCAAGATGGAAAAAATCATACCAACAATGAGGAACATCAATCCTCAACATCACAAAACACAACTAGAATCACAAGAGTACACATAAATCATAACACCAACACTATACACATCCCAAAACATCATAAAAACTCCATATACCTACCAAAGCATCACCAACAACTACATATGCCTCCCAAAGCATCACAAACATAAAATAAAACTCCAAGTGCACTAATCACACACACACAAGTCTCTTATGTCTCCTCAAGTCTTTTATGCCTCCCTCAAGTCGCCTATGTCTCCCTCAAAGGTGTCGGTCACCCTATGGCCCTAGGCACATAGATTCTATACACCCCTAACCAAGTAACATAATAACTCGTGGTTCAATAACCCACTAGTTATCTGTAACTCCATGGGGCATACCCCCATACAAAAAAGCGGGTCCATAGGTTCAACCACTCCATGGTGCATCCCATGACCCTATTCCACACATTACAACATTAGAACCAACATAAAAATTTGTTTCAAATGCCAAGTGGAAAAAATCCAAAGCCTTGGGCTAGGCTATAAAACCTTTAAACATGAAAATTAAGTTTAAATCTAAGTAAAACAAATGGCCAAATAGCCATATTTAGTGCAAAATCTACATGTTAGTGCAACAACCAAATAAAATTCCCAAAATATAAGAACATATCAATCAAGAAAATTGTTGGTTTTAGTAAGATAAAGGAAAAATGCTCAGTTTACAAATAAAATACATATAAAGAAATAACACATCACAATAACTATGTGGCCTTATACAACCACCAAAGGGGTACTCAATGAGTTGTTGCACTCAAACATTGAGCCTCATATCGTAAATTAACATATCAAATACTAGAACATCATCATCTCTATATGAATCATCCCTCCATAATCCCATAAGGCTCAACATACTCAAAATCACATAGGATTGTTCGATGGACAACCCAATATGAGAGAGCATGGGACGCTAGTTTGCATAATTTGAGCCTAAGGTGGTGCACGCCCACAATATATCGAGCAAGCACAAAATATACTAAACGAGATAGAAGTGAGTTTTCAGCCTATATAATACTCCACTTCTTCACTCGTACTCGGCTCACGATTATGAAAACCTGGTCCATGTCTCCTCTCTCCACACATACACTCTTGATGATTGCTTCCTTAGAGTCATCTAGTGTATGGTTCACAACATAACAACTAACTACATCACTAACACAATGGTGATCACACACATTAACCATAGTACGTATGGTATACATACAAGGTATAACAAAATCATTGCTTTCATGGTATATGATACATTACTTTTCCACATAATGTACCTAAGGTGCAAATCTTTGCACAATAGGGTCATATGATCACCATATGCCCCTCATTCATGACATGAACCATCACATATTACACAAATTATACACACGATGAACACAATGAATAACATTACAACATAAAATCAATTGCAGGACAACATGGTGACACACAATTCATCACTACATGGTGGTGACATTACTATATAATCAAATCCACTATACACCAATCTTTGTCATACAACACATCAACACACCTACATATCACAAAATGATAAGATGCTCCAACACACCACCATCCATAAAAACATTCTTCTCACACATACAAAGGCAGCACATCACACGTGAACTCCTCATTGAATCCACAAAAAGGAGAGAAAATACTCTCATCACAAGCACATCAACATGATAAAAAATACGCACTAAGTGACATGCACAACTCGTGTGTTCATAATATCATGATTACAAAATGGTCACATCAAAACATATAACACATTACTCTTCCCATATCCACCACCACCATGCATAATCATTACACTTCAATCCATCCGAGAGGTTCGAGAGTGTAACACCCAAAAATTACACACACAAATACAACAGTAAAAATACTAGAATAATTTATTTTTACTTACATTGCTCACTATACAACACCACAAGGGATCCAAGAAGAGAAACTCAAAAACGTATAAGACGCTTACGAAGTCATCGACTCGCATAGACACACAACAACACCATATACATGTTGATGCCACATTTTCCCCAATGAATGAATACTAGTAATGACCCCACCAAAATTTCATTTGTAAGGAGTCACTTACCATTTTCTACCCACAAGTTAACCCCTTAATTAGTCCAAGGCTTGGTTTAATTCCAATTACACCTAAGGATCTACACCCCAACTATATATGAGTTTAAGGTGAGAGTACATATTTATGCTAAACAACCTTCATGAAAGACCAAGGTTTTATGTTGTTAGTAACCAAGGTAACACATTTATCTCTGCGAGGAACTAAAAAGATCATTAACAAGAGTTTAAGTCATAACACAACTATTTCACTAGCTCCATTTGTGCCGTCTGGATCCCACGAGAGAATTCATTCAATGATGAAGTTAATTTCTAAATATAACTTCGTAAGACTTGGTAGTCCACTAGGATCCTAAGGAAGTCTTAGTTCTTCTTACACCAGAAATAGTTTGACCATGTCATTCCTAACCATCGGTTTTATGATGATGTCGCTAAACATACCGATTATGACGATAATACAAACTAGGGATCTCATTTACTTAAGCCAGAAGGTGACATCAAGAGTAGAGATTGAAGTTTATCCTAAGGTTTTAGTATCCTACACTAAAATAATTCATAAAAAAGGGTGGTTATACACGATTCTTATACTAGGGTGAGTGTTTCATTTATATCTCTTTATTACATTTACAAGGTAAGAATACAACACACTAATTAATTAATCGTCTATTGAACACTAGAAATGCACTACAATATTTTAAATTCAAATTCATTTAACATACATATCCAAATTTTATAATAAAACATTTGAGGATCAAGATAACACCCATGTGTAGATGAACATTCCCCTTAAACCCTGACATCAAAATATTATAAAATTTCAATTATAAACCTTTTCATACTTCGCAAAATGTTGAAATATCATCTACAGTTTCATTTAACATACATACCCAATCCCCCTCCCTTTTCCATATGTAAATATGAATTAAAATAACACCTATAGTTAAATGCACATTTCCCAAAACACCCCTAAAACTAGCATCTCATTCATATTGCCAAATTTCAATAAATAACTTTACTATAACATAACAATACATAAAAATTTCCTTCTATTAACATTCATAAATTCTAACAATATACAATGAATCACACCCACGTTGTTCGCCATCTTACTTGTATCCTACAAAAACATGTGAGCATGAAATCAATGATAAATCGTTGGCATGACATCCACCCAAATCTAGCATAATTAACATTTTTAGTTTCCCATTTACATAATAACATTAATAATTTACATTCGAAAGGAGAAGGTTAGAAACACATATTTATTTCATTTCAGTTCACTTCATTTCTTAACCAAGGAGAGGGAAAGAAATAGGTATGAGAGAGAAACACTATTTTGCCAAAAGTTCAATTTCACACAAAAGTCACACAGTAGAGTTTCAAGCAGTTATTTACAGTGTCAACAAGTTTCCATGATGGTTTGGCAACCCGACAAGGGTCCTACAACTTTTTTTTTTTACATTTTCCTACTAGTTGCAAAAACATTCGATTTAGGCTCGGAGGTGAAGAAACCACTTTCAAACATTGTCTTCTGATGAGAAAACACACCACGGGTAAGTTTCTACGTGACCTCCTATATACCAAGAATTCACAAGAATTGAAAGGATTTAGAACGTGTGAATGATGTACGATTGGAAGCTAGTTTTTTTAGGCCATCGGTATTAATTGGTCTAATTTGACCTAGTGAAACTGCGATGAGATGAGGCCTACAAAACCTATTAGCCAAACTAACCAGAAAAATGATTTTCTCAAACCAAAGGTTCCAGAAATTGTCTAGTAAAAATACTAGAGGTTTGTAAAGGCTGATAAGCATTTTGTTTCTCAGGGTTCAAACGGCGGGTCAAAATGAAAGCCAACTTTTCAGTTTTAACAGCTCCCCAAACTATAAAACAAAGTGATAAGGCTCCTAGAGAAGTGGCGAAGAGAGCAAAAACAATCAAATGAGGTTGAGCTAATGCTTGATGTGACTCTCTACCTAACAATGAACACATACAATGCTTGACCTCTCATGTATGGGGTTTAGAGTGTTGTTTTGCAAGTCTCTGGAAATTGTATTTTTCTAACTTACAAGGTAGACAAAAAGGTTGTTTTAGTTGATGACTCATCTAGCTCTCGCCAACACCAATGGGAACGAGCACCAAATTTTGATACCCTAGGTCTAATAGTGCATAAGGTTGTGGTCACAACCACGAATGATGATCAAATTACAAGTCGGAAAAGTAAATCTTAAGGAGGAGTTTTGTTGTTTCACGCTAAGAGACTGGTTACAAAATTTACTAAATTGTGTCCGAAGGAGGGGTTTAAGTTTATGTTTGGTTACCAAGTGTTATTTGGATTACATAAGTTCAGATTTCATTTTATTGTTTTGCAAAATAATATTATATAAAATAATCGAATGTGAGATACTCTAAGGTTTTAAATTTATTTAGTTGCAAATGTAAAACTAAAATACGAGAATTATGAAGGATAAGGTGAGATGAACCATGCCTTGAAAAATATTATCATTTTCTATGTATGAGGTTCTTTAAGAGTCTTCACTAGCATTTCGAAGGCTTCAACTCTCTTTTAGCATTCCATCGAATAGATCACATATGCCCACAACCCCTCCTTCTATACCAATCAAGACAACATCTAAGGCCATGTATACACTAACCCTCTAAGCACGAAGAGCTCCACAACAATAACAAACTTCCCAACAATTGACCATCTCATGTGGTGTTTTTTCATGTTTTGTAACTATTGAAAACCTTTAAATCCTTCTCACTTATTGCATCTTGTACAACCACTATGTCATTAGAAACACAACTGATCATTTCTCCAACAAAAATACTCACTACATGGGTGTGATCTTCATAATATAACTGTCAGAATAAAAAACATGGTAGAATTTCTACACTCTAAAACTAGTGACTACATCTCCACAATCTTTTGTTGTGTTTTATCTTGTTTAACTAGTTCTTTTGCAAGTTCAATGTCTAAAGCCTCAACACCTAAAATTTTTACTCCATATTTGGCACATAGATATGTATTGTATATAAATCCACCCAGAACTAACTTATCAAATTTCTTGTACATCTAATTCAATGGATCAATCTTAGTATCATACTTGACACCATTAACAATGTCAACAAACGAATTACCGGGATTAAGATTGTCTTGCACTTGGTACAACTCATCCTACACGTATAGGCCCGCATGTGAGAGCATGTGTTTAGTTGCACATAATGCTGAACCAAGAGGCTACCACGACCCAAATGCAATTTCCTAAAAGTTTCTAAATCCTTTTAAACAAACCCAAATCATGCATACCTGTAGTTAAAGTTGCCTACAAAACCATGCTTTTGTTTCTCTTAAAAGACATTTTGTCAAACAACTCACCTCCTTAAGAAAGGTTCCACATTTTGCAAACACATCTAGCATGACATTTACAACTACAACATCTGAAAAAATTCCTCTATCTTTTTCTTCTTGCTGGACTTCTATTCCTTGTTCTAGAGTTCAAATTTTGACACAAGACAAAAGTGTTATCCCAAATTCACCCCCCGGAAAATTTGGTCAAGACAACCCCACACATAGAGAAAATATGAAAGGAAACAACTCAGACCCGCGAGCTCACATTCCAGAACGAGGCAAAGGAAAAATTCAAATTTTGAACCCGAGTCAAACTAAAGCGGGGAGTCGGAGGTAAAAAGTGAAGCGCATCCCCTGGCCAACCAGAGGGTGTCACGTATCCAAGTAGAGCTTCGGGGCTACGGGAGTTTTTAGTTTTTTCATTTTTTTGCGTTAAAAAGGGGAAAAGATAAATTGCGGACCCGTATGCCCGATTTTTGTTCCAATCTAGCTGCCACGTGTCCCATATTAAAAGGCGACCCATTTTTCAAGTTGTTTTTTTGCTCTCTGTATAGACCGATACAAACTTCGAGGGGGCGTATCTTCAACTCAGTGGCTTGAAATATTGCAAATCTGATGCCGTTGGAAAGATCTGGCCTCACCCATGCCACGAAGGTCTGAAAATTTAATTTTGAGGAGGTTAGGTGAAGGAAAATGGAGGAAACATTTTCGGTGCCTTCAATGCGAGATCCATCTTCTCAACAACCAGATGGATTCGATTGTTTAAGCCGTTTCCTCTTCCTTCAAGGCGTGAACCAAGAAATCATGCGGTAAAAAAAAATTTGGGGGCATATTTTATCGAAACGTTGACAAAGTGAGTGGTTGAGTTTCGACCTACTTTTCCGCTTCTCTCTCTCTCTTTCTTCTCTACGATCGAATCTATAAAACAGAGGGGATTCATTGTAAAGGTTGTTGTTAATTCTTCTTCTCTGCCTCCCCTCTTTTTTCCCTATGGTCAAAATGGAGTTTGAATCTCCTCCCCGATCTTTTAAATGGTGTTTTTGCCTTTGCTCATGTATGATGCTCTGTGCAAATTTTGAAGCAATAAAACTCATTTTTGTGATGCGTTTGTCCATCCTTCACTTGTTTTCATTACATCTTCTTGCCTCTCATTGTTCTGGAGTATTCTGTGCATGTTTTGGACGTTTCATTTGTAGATCTGGGAGTTGTGTTTGTGGGGATCGGAAATGGAGTTCTGTGTGAATTTGACATTTGGTCTGTGATGTTGTTGTCCATCCTCTCCATTGCTCACCTCACCTCCCTTCATTTCATGGCCGTTTTGATAGATGATCAACACTTCCCTTTTCTTGGTGCTATCACCTTGTTAGTGTAGGATTTCCCTCTTTATGCACTTTCTCTCTCCTTGTCTCTTTGGAATTGTTAGATTAGGATTAGATCGTCGCATTTCCTTCCTTAGAAGTAGTTTAGCATTAGGATCAGGAAGAAGAAGTCTGGCTTTCTCCAGAGGGCCATCTCAAGTCCGCAAGTCCCACAACTTGAGAGATGGTCCCATGTTATGTAAATCACACCAAATGACCCTGCCTTAGAAAATTAGATCCATAACTCATTTGGGGTGCTTGTGATTTCGCGTTAATAGGAAGTGCATGGGAAAATAAATAGATATGATTGGATACCTATTTGTTGTAAAAGTGAAACAATGTGACTGTCCCGACACAGATCATAACCAAAATGGCCTTATTATAAAGCAATGATCAATGCATTCCTACATATGAGGGGTCGAGTCTGCCATTGGAGGGCTGGAGAAAGCATGCAAACAATTCTTCCTTATATTTCTTCAGATCCGCATCCTCTTTCATTTGGACATTATCTTATAAATTGTTTGGAAGTTTTCTTCCTCTGTGATATTATTTATCCTCTGGTCACAAGTAAAGTTCTTGGATTAATATGCAAGAAAGGTGACCGTATGACAGTATTTAT
Organism: Taxus wallichiana var. yunnanensis; assembly: GCA_018340775.1. Taxonomy (NCBI): domain Eukaryota; kingdom Viridiplantae; phylum Streptophyta; class Pinopsida; order Cupressales; family Taxaceae; genus Taxus; species Taxus wallichiana. Next base: position 286,297,086 of record CM031237.1, read on the forward strand.
TAATGCACCCATACAATGTCAGAGATCCCTTACGCCTAACCTTACCACTCCACCAACCTGACACAAGTTCCCTTCCCAAGAAAACAACCCACATGCCTTCACATGGGTTTATTTACTCAATTCACCAACTTCTCAATCCCCCTTTCCTCTATGATTTATTTTTATTTTATTTTTCTTCCATATTGATTTATGGATTAGCAAGAAGGTCCTGGGCACTATAGAGAGCATGGACCTCTGCTCTAATACCAAATGTAACGCCCACAAATTTACACACACAAATAAAACAATAAAAATACCAAACATTTTTTTATTTACATTGTTATTTACAAGTGTCAACAAGTTTCCACAAAGTGGTTTTGTAATGCACGGTGGTGGTCGTATCTAACTTTGTTTTTACGTTTTCTTCTCTGCTAGTTACAAAAACGTTCAAATTTAGGCTTGGAGGCTAAGAAAGTGCATTAAAAACTATCTTCTGATAAGAAATTTCACAACGGGTGAATTCCTACGTGTGCTCTATATACCAAGAGTTCACGGGGAACTAACAAAATTCACAATGGTGAACGGTTTTTGCAATTCGTGCCCGGGTTTAAGGAGCCACCGATCGTAATTGGTCTAATTGCAACATCAACTAGTTTTAGCTCAAGGGCTAAGAAAACCTCAACCAAAATTTCCCTTTGATAGATGAATTTGCAATGGAAAATTTCCTACATTTTCTCCTATATATGGAGAATTTACCGGATTTGACAAAACTAAGAACCGACAAACGAGTTGCAAATGACGATGAGTTTTCCGGAGCCACCTTGGTAGTAGTTGATCCAGTTTGATCTAGTAAAATAACGACCCAAGGCCTATAAAATGCCTTCACCAAACTATCTAGAAGATTATTTTCCCCCAAACCTGAAGGTTACAAGAAATTGATAAGTAGAAATACTAGAGGTTTCGAAGGTGGATAGGCTATTCGTTACTCATGGTTTGAATAGTGGTTTAAAATGAAAGCCAATTTTTAGTTTTGGTAGATTCCTAAAATTGTGAAATGGAGCAACAGGCTCCTAGAGAAGCAGAGAAGAGAGCGTAAACTGTCAAACGAGGTCAACCTAATGCCGATCTTGGTTATGAGTGTATTGTATTGTAAGTCTTTGGAAATTACATTTTTCTAAATTTTCAAGGTAGGAAAATGGTTGTTTGATTTGATGAAATCATCTAACTCTTGCCAATACTGAAAGAGATACGACCACCTTATTTGGGTACTCTAGTATCATCGTATAAGGTTATGGTAGTGACCACGGTTAATGTTTAAATTGTAAATTGGTTTTGTAAATCACAAGGTGGTGTTTTATTTCTTTACACTATTTAAATTTGGTTACATATCCATTTGTAAGATTATCTAGTGGTTTAATTTTTTATTATATTACAAATGAAGAACCAAATTATGAAAATTATGAAAGAAAAAGGTAAGGAGACCATGCCTGAAACAGATGAGTTGGTCTTATATGCTCCCGCCCTTCCGATCAACCACTCCATGAAAACTTTAAAGTTTCTACCCCCACATGAATGTCCTTTATGAGTCATTACACATAAATGATCACATGATTTACATAAGCATCCTAATGGAATTTTGAACCGAGCTTAGAAGATGACTTCTTTCAAGGAAAATAATGTATAACAAAGATGGCAAGTTTGAAAGAGTAAAAGCTCTTTTAATTGAAACTACCGCCAAGGGTTAAGAGAAACGCAAATACCCAAAACCCATGGTTGGTATTCAAACCCCATACGATGTCCATGAATTGGGATCTTAAGTTCAAGTCAAATTCATTCATCATTTTCTCCATGAAGCAAAACCAAGTGGAAAGATCTACCTAAAGGACCCTTAAATTGAACCATTCAAAGGAGGGGCAGGAAAAGTGAGGAGGACTCGTGAAATGAATCTCGCAGTCATACGAGACAAAACAAACAACGATAAAACATGCTAGGGTAAGATGAACCAAAGAAGTGCATAGCTCCACCAACCATCCACCAATCTCAAGCATCTATAAAAGTTGAGCTTATTATAAATTTATCCACCACATGGACTGCCAATAAAGATTCATACCCACAACATTTTTTATTTTCTTAAAATCTAATTTCAATGGCAGCCACTTTACCAAACCCCCAAAATAGATCCATGGAACTCGAGACTCAAGCAAGTAAACCATTGTGTTATGAGGAAGAGATTGACTAACAAACCCACCAGAAACAAGTGGTCATAACCCAAATAAGCCAATACAGATTTCAAATCCCTCAAAATGGTAGTCGAATAGTGAACCAAGCTTCAAGCCTTCTTTCAAGGAAAATAATGTAAAATGAAGACGACACGAAGAGTACAAATCTCTTTCAATTAAAACTATGGCCAAGGGTTAAGATAAACACAAATACCCAAAACCCATGGCTGGTATTCAAACCCCATATGATGTGCATGCATCAGGATCTTAAGTTTAAGTCAAATTCATTCATCATTTTCTCCATGAAGCTCAACCCAAGTGAATAGATATACTGAAGGACCTGTAATTGAACCATCCGAAGGAGGGACATGCAAAGTGAGGGGGACTCATGAAATGAACCTCGCAGCCATACGAGACAAACCAAACAATGATACATCATGTCAGGGTAAGATGAACCAATGAGTGCATAGCTCCAGCAAACAATAAATCCCCTTCAAGAACATCTCCAAACCACGAATATGCATAGTAAAATCAAAGAAAATAGCTCAGAGTTTCTCAAACAAATGGCGGCCACAACAGAAGCACGTCCTCGGAAACGTTAAACAACACAAATTTTTCACATTTGCATACACATCTACAGGAGCATTTACAACTACAACATATGACAAAATTTCTCGTATCCTTTATGCTTTTATTGATATCCATACCCTTGAATCTCAAGAACATGGTTTCACAGGGCAAGACAATCCACTCTTTCATCACTCAGAGGTGCTTAAATGGCATTTTCTACACACAAATTTTCATAAAAAAAAACTTATTTAAATGTATGTCAAGTGCAAAATTTGGTAGATGCCCATCAAGAGTTTGACCAAGTGAAAGAATGGGATGATTTAGAAGGAAATAAAATTATTTCTGCATATAGAAGACATGGGTATCCTCACGAGGTAGTCGCACTGTTTCACCATATGCAATAAACAAAACATTGGCAACAATAGTTTCCTTCCTTCTCAGATGTATTGAATCCTCTTGCACACGAGATACAGATTTGGACCAATCAATTTGTGTATAGTAAAACAAGGAGAGATTAGGTAAGTTTTATTTTTATGTGCAGGATTGATAAAACACATGATGGTACTGATTTTAGGTGGCTATTCCTGAGAGCTCCGTTTAGCATAGTTCCCCGTAACATTCAGTTTATTTGTTTAATTATTTAAATTTTGAGAGACTCAAACTATGATCTTGCTGAAACTATCCAATCACTGCTAACTTTACCATGTTACTTGGGCTTCACGTGATTAACTTCTATGGATTTGAAATAAAGTGTCTATTTTATTATACTGAGGAGAGTGATAGGTTCGAAACAACATTTAAGTTGTGTCTCTCTCCATGGCTGCCTACAAATGATAACCCTTTCTCTTGGGGGGAAGGTGACACTTCATCTAGCCACTACTACATGCAATGATTGACATCAATCCCACTAAAATAATATGTTATGCATTTTACATCTTTTATTTTTCCGTGTTTCCATTAGTTCACTAGATGCCTCCCACCCACATTATTATTACTGATTTCATAGAGTTATTAATATATATATGATAACATGTGTTTGCATAATCTACATGACAAGACAAAAACCCTCTAGTGAATGTGTTAACCAAATTTCCTTAGTTCTTGTTCAGATTAGTGAACTATTACTAAAATAAATATGTAGCTCAAAACATGCAAGGGTTTAAGGTACCTCGAGATGATGATGACGATGATGATGTGGATGAGTGTAAAGACAACTCCTCCTCATCATGAGCTCGATATTTTGCATAACAAAAACGAAAAGAAATAAAACGGTTTAGATGGTAGACAAGTGGTTGCTTGATGATGTCAGTTCCAAGAAGTGTGAACTTCGTTCTACGGATGTCAACCCTTGTGTTTGATAAATATAGATGAAGTGAATAGATATTGATATGATATAAAATGTAGAATATGAGATAACATAAACTGAAAATATGGATCTAAGATAATAGAAGTAGATATGATCTAAATTGACATAAAATAAATCACACTTTACTTGAGTGGTCGACATCGACCCAAGACTACAAAGGACCAATCAATGATGACTAGGGCATGAAGAGGAACTGTAAAAAAACCTGCAATATCTTCTCGTGTTTGGATCTTGATGGATCTAGATTTGAAGACATAAACTAGAAAAATATATTGGATCTGGATATGATATTAGAAAGTTTTGGAAACAAAAAGGATGTGAGAGAAGCAGATAGATTTGATAATTGCGAGAAAGGTTCGACGAAATTGAGATGTGTTGACGGTGATTGGGATAAGTCGGCATGAAGATGAAAAATAATAACAAATCCACAAGAAGACCTAAGCTCTCAAAGAATTTCCTCTTCGATCTCCAAATTGCATCCTTTGATCCGTTGATCCATTGAAGAAGGAGGGGGTATGGGTGTATTTATAGGGTGAGTGGATGGATGTGGGGAGGATAGGAAAGCATTTAATAAAGGTAGGTGGGAGGTAAAATTATTAAATAAAGGCCATGGATAAAAGGTGGTTGAGAGGAAGGAAAATATTAAATAAAGGCCAAGGGAGATGGAATTATTAAATGAGGGCCTAGGGAGGATAAAATAGAGCATATAGGGAGGATAAATGATAGGAAAATATTAAATGAGGGTAGGTGAGAACCTAGGGATGATAAATAGGGTGCTTAGGGAGGATAAAAGAGGTTAATAAATATGTTTAGGGATAATCAATGGGATGTGATAAGTAAATATGATTAGGGATTAATTAAATTTGATTAAGGGTGAATAAATGATGGGATAATGTAGGGAAGTGGGAAATTCAAATAAATGGGATTTAAGAGGGAAAGGGGAAATTCGAATGGGTGACCATGGTGAAAGAGAGCGAACGCGGGGTGAAGAGGGTAGTGATACAAAATTTTGGTGTCTCATGGTTTTCCATTTTTGTTTAGTGGTTTTCATTGGAATAGGGTTATGGGATGCACAATGGAATGGTTGGACCTATGAACCCACTTTGTTGTATGGGGGTATGCCACTAAGGAGTTACTGAATAACTAGTAGGTTGTCGAAGCACGAGTTACTATGTCACTTGGGTTAGGGGTGTCTGGACTCTATGTGCCTAGGGCCATAGGGAAACCAAACTCTTTGGGGAGTGAAAAGGTTATTTATTTATTTATTACTACTTGAGGGAGGCATAAGAGATTCGTGTGTATGATTGATGCTTCGGGAGATATGTTGAGTTGTGATGTCTTGGGAGTGGTGCTCTAATGTATGTGTTACTCATGTTAGTTAGAGATGTTTTGTGATGTTGTGGATATGGCTTTGATGTCTTTGTTGACACTATGTACATGTAGCTATTGTTCTGAGTTATGTGAAACCTTCATCTATGGAATTGTGGAAATTTCTGGTTATTGTAGTATACTTTTGTTCGAGTATTATATGTCAGTCATAGATGTGTGACAAGTACTATGATATATGGATCGTGCATGTTTTCTTCCATAATTTGGTTAAGCTCTTGTGGTGTGGTACCATCATGAAAGTATGTAAAATTATGCTTGTGAATCATTAGTGTTGTGTATGACCCTAGTAGGGTGTTGTGATAGAAGTTCATGTTGGGCACCCACAAGAAAGGATAAACTAAAACTTTGCAACCATGAAATTTCAAAGAACTTGAATTAAAAATAAGGTGAATGGAAAGAGACTAATTAAATAATGTATAAGAGGGAACTGCCAATCTTCACAATAATTTGAAAGTTAAACATTTTGTCAAAAGTTTATAAGGCTACCCCGTGGTTGTGCTTTAGCAATTGAAGTTTTAAACATAGGGTGTACTTTCATCTTTATTTGTTTCTTGTTGCTTACCCCCCATTCCTTCCTTCAGTGTTATGTTGCATCAAGGATGATGATTTCTTAAGGGGAGGAGAATGTAATGCCTCGTATATCTAGCCTTGGTTGGATGCGTAGAAGAAGGAGACGTTAGGAGGAGGCACAAGTTTTGAGGGGATTTTTATCTCTCACCTGAATTAAATTATTACCAAATCTTGGTTAAGATTTGTTTGTGTGTAAGGAGGAGGATTTTGGGAGGCGCCAGTTTAGAGGGGACTGAATTTTTTAATGTGTTTGACTGCATATTAATGAGGAAATTTTTGAATTCTACCTACTCCCCCATCCTCCTAAAAAAGTAGCCTATCTTAGCACATAGCTCCACCCAAAAATTTTATTGCATGCTTGACGTGGGATTGTGGGGGTATTTTTCATTTTTATTGAGGCCTTGTTTGTGCATGCTGAAATGACTTTTCTAATGTTGGCCACATGTTTTGGATCGTTGTCTCCTTGTTATTTCGCTATGGCTCCTGGTTGCATCCTGCAAACGTCCCTCTCTTAGTGTTGGCTACGTGTATGCGACAATATAGACCTAGACAATCCATTGTTGCACGAGATCCTTGTTTGTGCCTTGTGTTTTCTTCCTCCACGTTTGCATTCATGGCTTCTAAGGTTCCTGCGACCCCCATCCTTCTAAAATTTGTTTCCTTTGTGCTTGATGGATGTCCATTCATGTTTCAAATCTATCTCTTAGCTTTGGCCGCATGTACTTTCGGCAGGCGAACTATGCAAATGGGCATCTGTTGGTTGTTTGGGGGTGAAGTTGGGTTGATTTTATTTTTAGATCCCTTTTTACGAGCATGAAATCATGGATTTTTCCATGAGACCACATCACTTTAAGGAATTTTATCAACTTTTTCATGCCTTGTGGATGCTTCCACATCTTGCATACATGGCCCTTGAGGCACCTGCGAGTCCATTTGGCAGACTTGTTTTCCCTTTTGTTGTGATGGATATCATGTCCCGCTCTAATCACCCCATTTTGACGCATGCTGGGAGTATGTTTGCAAGGTTGTGGAGTTTGGATTTTCCCCCTCCCCTGTCTCACATGTTTTTTTAAATTCTCGGGCCTTTTCAATAAATCTATTGGTGTATATGTTGTAGTCATGGTATTCTTTGAGACCACATTCCTTTCCATCTGATACAACTCGTGGTTTTGGGAGCTCCCTGCCTGTGCTAATGTGGGATTGAATGGTGTTTTGGTTCCTAACATGTATATGGACGGAGATTCGACATGTGGAGTCCACAGACACGAGAGTGGTTTTGGTGACTTGTAGAAGCTGGAGAAATAGGCAAGATAATCCTACCATTGCTACAATTGCTAAAATTTAAAAATATCATGAAATAAAACCTTCTTCTCCCTTGAATATATACGTCTCTACTAATTTGTTGTGGGCTTGGACACCTTGCTTTGGTAATCTCTCTCTCCTCTTGAAATCTGCTTGTCTTAGTAATAATAGTTGCTAGTGTATTATTATACAACATTGATTTATTTTTTCCTTCTACGTTGGCAGTTTCGTTTTCATGCTTGAGTAAAGGACCTTCTACCATTTTTAATCGCATTTATTTGACTAAGTCAGTTGAAAGGTTATTAAGTTGTTTATAACTAGTCTATGTTGTCGCGTGAAAGCAAACTCTGTTATAACTATAATCCTTTTGCCCTTCATACGAGCTTAATATTTTTATATTTGATTGTCTCCTAGGGATTTTAAGCACCGTTCACATGGGTTATGGCAACCTTACTTTAGAAGACACCTAACAAGATTGAACCTGATCCAAGTTGGAAGAGGTGTTAGTTTTTTGACATATAATCACCCCTTTGGGTTATGGCAATAAGTACGTAATGTCTTTTGTTTCTTTGATGTGCCCAACCTTGCTTTAGTAAAAAACCACTAGATGGAACCCGATCCGGGTTGACTATAGTTTTATGGACACTTAATCCCCCTTTTGGATTATGACGAAAAATCTCGTAATGTCAATTGTCTCCTTGATTGTGCCCAACCTTGAGTGGTGAAGTTGTTGAGGTCTATTAGACCTCCATGCCCTCTTTTCTCGGACTAAGTAATGGCCCCTTTGATACTCAATCCATCCCGCAGGTTTACAAAACTTATGTGTGGTTGACTTTAGTAGTTAGTTTTATGCTTGGAGGGAGTATATTTGCTAAGGTACCCAGATTGCTAGTCATTTTGCACCCTGAGTATTCCTGCATAATTGTTTATGACACTAGTCGTATACCCTAGTGTAGTAAAACTTGGATTGATGTTTAAAATGTTAACTTGTATGACGAAACTCTCTTTTACTCTCGCTTGTCATTACTAGCCTATAAGGGTAGTGGCCACTTCTTGAATGATTGTAAAATTCCTTGGAGTCAATGGCCGAAACTAGTATTATCTGCTTTCCCTTGTTAAACAATGTTGAGTGGTGGTCATGTATTAGTTTTCCATTATTTAACCTATATGATTACATGATTAAAATTTTAATACACTTGACCTTTCGTGTACCCTTGAAACCCATGCTTCCTCTTGGATTAATTATTTTTTATTTGTTGTTTCTGAAAATGAGTATCGTAGCTTTTACTTTTGGTACCTTTTTAATGAATGTAGATTGTTGGTTTGAATATCAGTTCTCAATCTTTTAACCTAATTTTTATTTGATGGAAATCCCGTTACACTAGACTATTGTTTCTAACTTATCAGGCCATTGCCCCCTTCTCAAATGATTGTCTAATTTTTGTTGCTTTGAGACAATGTTCATAACTGAAGTATAAGGCTTTCTTCTTAGATTGGCATGGTGGAAATTTTTAATTAAATAAACAAGAAATCTAACAAATAGCATTAACCTCTATTCTTGAAAGCTTAACAAAATATGCCTACTAAAGACTTAAGCAATCAGTTTTGTTGTTTACTCCATGAGGGTGAATGAATCTCACTAAATGGCTACATGGCCAAGTTTAGCTATTCCATTACTAACCTAACATGGGTGCAAGATGAAGCTATTTTAATGGTGGATGACCCAAGATCAAATGCCTTATTAGCTTGGCTAATGCAAATGAGCTCTTAAGCTTTCTTAGGCTTGTTTTGGCTTTAGCTTATGTAAAGTTGTGTGTTTGAATGGGTAGGCTTAGCCTTGTATTTATAGTTTTTGGTTTGGAAGAATTTGGAATTTGGGTGCATGTGGGACTAAATCTCAAAAATCACTTTTAGATTAGATTAGGATAAACATGCTTTAGGCTTAGTTAAGCTTGGTTTAGGCTAGTTAACTAGGGTTTAGGCTAGTTAAACTTGATTAGCAAGTGATTAGAGACTCATTGAGAGTTGGGAGGGGTCTGGATAACCAATTGTGACTGATAGATAGCCTACGAAGCCAATAGAAGTGGTCTAGAGAGAACTAGGGAGGTTCTGAATGGTCAAAAGGAGGAATGTTTAGCTAATAAGAGAGATATTAGCCAAATAAGTTGATTATAGGAGGAATACGACCGAGAAGGTGTCGTGAATGGGCATCCGAGAATGGAGTGAAGAAGAAGGGTTGAATTAACAAAGTGTCATCAATTGGTTGAATGGATGAAATGCTAAGTGTAAGCATATTTTAGGTGTCTACATTTTCCCCTCTTTGAGGTGGCGTAAGTGACGTCACTTCAAAGAAAGTAGACAAGCATAAACAAGTAGAAAATTTTGAAGGGATAGAAGAAAAATGAGTAGAATGGAGGATGCCCCCTCGATTGTCGATGGGGTGATAGAAGAACTCGATTGATGATCGAAAGATGATAGAAAGAGAATAGAAGAAAGAATAGTGTGAAGAAGAAGAAAGGGGATATAGAAAAAAAAAGGAGTATGAGGAAGGGGGAATGAGCTAACATCCATCCAATGCCTTTTAAACAACTTTATTTTTCATCATATTGCTAGTGATCTTCATCATCGGTCCTTATTAAAAAGAATGAACAAAAAAGTGTAGTATGACATGAAAAGCCATATACGAACAAATGTCCATTGCTAAAAACACCAACTCCATGCAACATACAAAAAATGCAATGCAATAAAGAAAGTAATGATAAGAAAGTAAGAGATGCCTAACTCCATGCAACATACATAATGCAATGCAATACGAGAAAGTAAATAAGCTAAACCTAACAAAGAGAAAACATATAATGTTTTTGTTATCAAGCTTCAATTCCGACCTGTGAATTTAATGACAAGGGTTAATGATGGTGCCCCAAGCAAGGATACATGCAAGGGGAATAATGGAGGACACTTGGGTCCTGATGAAAAAGCAATGTGCACTATGAAACAATACCAGGAAACTCGTTGTTCCCCAGTAGTACAGATGAAGTAAGCAACCTAGCTTTTGTTGATGGAGGTAGATCAAGATGATCCATGAGTCACGCACATGAACAAGTGAGAACCAAAGAGTGATGTTTTGTAGGATGATTTATATTTTAGGATGATTTTAATTTTAAACATATTTGAATGTTTTTTTTTAAACATATTTGAATGTTTTTGATTTTTCTAACATATTTGAATGTTTTTTGATTTTTCTAACATATTTGAATTTTTTGATTTTTCTAATATTTGAATGTTTTTAGAAACTACAGAAGAGGAAGCGTGGATGCCCCTAGTGATAGATGGGATGTACAAGGGCATAAGGCCACGTGTGTATGAGAAAGGTGAAGATGCAAAAAATGCCCCAGTGATTAGGTGGGAGTATTCAAAGGAAAACTCTTCACAGGTAGAAGTGGGACCCAAGGCCATTATGGATAGGTTCAACATGATGATGACATAAACCAATGAAGTCTGGGAAGAAGCAAGGATGCCCCCAACGTAAGTTGGCCTAAAAGCACATGATAGAAAGGAAGGAGAAGATTTTTTTTGTGAAAGGGGACAAAGGTGTCTAAAAACATGGAAAAAAAGTAATCTTATACACATGGATGTTCTGAATGAAGTAGAAGAATGATGTGAATGATATGAATGTAGCTTAGAAGCCTCGATGATGAAGAAGTGATTAGCCAAAGGCACAAATGTGAGACGAGATATGGACTAAAGTAAGAGTCTGAACAAGGTCCAAAAAGACACTTGGTAACATACTAATCCTTTACTCATAGAGATCCAAAGTGTGTGCACGTGGAATTTAATTACCTCTTGAAGGGAAGATTTAATAGACAACAAGTGAAGACACCCTAGCCAATGTGTAGGAATGATTTATTTTGATAGGTGATAGGTGATTTGTGAATGAAGGGTGGAAGGATAGCCGTACATTGCTCCGCTTGCCAGCCCAGTGCATCCATAGCCCGATGGAGATGTATTTGATTCTAATCACAACATTTCTCTACTACTAGTCAGGCATCCATAGCCCCGATAGAGATTATTGGAAATACCCCAAGAGAGAGTTATATATCAATTTTCTTTTTCTTTTAGCTTTTTTTAGCTTTTGATTTTTGATTGATTTTTGATTTTTTTCTTTTGAAAACTTATTTCAGCTCTCTTGTTTGACAAGGGGTTAAGAACCACTGATGGCTTGATGGAAGGAGGTGGAAGTGATTGTGATGATGACATTGGCTAGTGTCAACAAATATGTCCAAAATTTCTTTGCAACAAGTTTATTAGATGTTGAATGTGATAGGATCTCTAAGAGGTCAGTCGTTCTTTAATTTACCAAGGTGATAAAAGACCAAGGTCAAACAGATACCATAGAGATAAATGTCACAAAATGTGTGTGAAAAGGCTAACCAAAATATCACCGAAGGGATGAAAATGGTAGGAAGACTTTAGAGAAAATAAAAGAAAAGAAAAGGGAAGAAAGAAACATCCATGTGTACGCAATACCTGATTGCAATGTTTGATCTTTGTACCTTTGATTTTTTTTCTTGTGTTTTCTCAATGTTTTTGTATTTTTGAATTTTTTTTTTTATTTTTAGATTTTTGATAGTTTTGGAAAGGTTGGGACAAAAAGTCACTCTGTGTGGTAAGATCCAACAATGATGTTTGTGACTTCCTTGATAAGGGAGACTAGGTGCATGTTTGTTTATCAAGAGTCATATTATCCCCGATCTCGATGATCGTGGTGAGCTCGTACTCAACAAATGACTGTGATTTATCCTGAAACATGGATTTTGTATGTGGGATCTTGAGTTCCCTATCCAAGAGGTTTATGCACTTTGTGCCATACTTGATGGTTACGTTGATGTGCATTCTTGAATCGTGCTTGATTTTAATTTTGAGATCATTTGATTTGTTGGGGAGCTTTGGAGCTCTTGGAAGTTTTGACTTGAGCTTGATAATGAAACTGTTTGGGTTTCTTATAAGTTGATGTGTGACTTTTTGATCCCGAGAAGGAGAAGAAAGTGAACGTTGATGTTTAGAACTGATGTGAGAAATGACCGTGGGCTTGCCACAACCATTGATAGAAGAAATATGTGATGGATGAAAAGGATACGGTCCAAGAATTGAAGAGGATGGGCTACGAGGAGGTGAGCCACTAATAGAAGATGATGAAGGGCTACTAGATATGGCCCTAAGATGGAAGAAATTGGGCTATGAGGACATGGCCCAAGAATAGAAGAAGATGATGAAGGGTACTAGGGTGTGGCCCAAGTATAGATGAGGAGGGACTACTCGGAGGTATCCCATAGATAGAAGAGGATGAAGGGCTACTAGGATGTGGCCCAAGAATAGAAGGATAATGGGCTACCAAGAAGTGACCCATAGATAGAAAATGAAGGACTACTACCTAGGATGTGGCCCCAAGAATAGAAGAAGGTAATGGGCTACCAAGAGGTGACCCACAAGTAGAAAATGGAGGACTACCTAGGGGTGGCCCCAGAAAGATAGAAGAAGATGATGGGCTACTCAATGGTGACCCAAGGAGAGATTTTGATTGAGGAATGATGATAGATAATGAATGATTTGGTAATGAGAAGATAGGCCATGGATCAATGCTAGACCCCGACATCTCATCATGATCAGAAGAAGGTGAAGATGGAATAGAAGAAGAATCAAGTTCCATGACCTTAGGATTTTCCTCTATGTTTGATAAAAGGAATCAACTTCTTTTTCCCCAATACGTGAGTGTATCGAGTTCTAGAAAGAATCCTTGTTTGCAATCCTCTAAAGGGATATCATCATGTAGTCTAATTGTTTCTTCATTCTGAGAGAAATCAATTAGTAGAGGTTGTTGTTCTTTAGCCATAGAAGGTTGAATAGAAGAAACAGGTCCGATAAGTGGGGAAGATTGATTGATAGAAGAAGATGACTCAAGAGAGGAAGTAGGATTGGTGGTAAGCGTCTCATGAATGGATGATTTGGATTTGGACCTATGTCATTTTTCTAGAAGATGATGTAATGTAGGAGAGAAAATAGGATCACATAGCCATTCATTAAGTTGTGATGTAGGAGTCGAATTAGATGATTGACTAGAGGGAATCCAAGTCGTGGAACTCTTCGATGGAGGAAGAGGTCATTGAGATGACTGATGAAGGAGGTCCTATGAAGAAAGGGAGGACCGTGACTCAAGAACCAAATTAGATGTTGATCGATGGAACTTGGAGTCACATGAGTCTTCAAAGGAGGAAGACATCATTGAGGTGATTTGGAATAAAGGTCCTGAAGGAAGGGAGGACCGTGATTCAAGATTTGATCTAGGGGTATCGAACAATAGTTGGGATCGAGTCTTTGAGAAGAAGAGTGGGAGTCGAATGGTAGTTTGGATCTGAATCAGAAGAAGAAGAGTGGGGGAACTGAATAATAATTTGGATCAGAAGCATCCAAACCATACCACCGACTATGAGCTGAAGGTGGGGAACAAGGTACCCGAATGGGCTCCTCTAGCATGAAGAACCAAATGAGGTTTAGTTGTAATGGGAATATTTTGATTTGAATTGCTAAACCTAGGTTCCGTATTGTTGTAAATGTGAGAAACCACGTGATAGTCAGTCATTGTTGGTGTGTTTAAGCACAAATGTCTAGATCTAGATAGTGTGATGGAACTCCTTCAAAGGGAAGGAAGTGACATGTCGATTTGGGAAGCATAATGACAACCAACTAGACATTTTGTAAGTATGGAGATGCGTGCGTGATTTTTGAAGAAGGTCTAAGGAAAATAGACATTGATGATGATGCAAATCTCGATGAGATCAAAAAGGATTGTCCTAGAAAATAATTTTTCAGATGAATAATCACAAGGAACAATCATGCAAGTGTGAAACACAAAGCCAATCAACAAGGAAATACACCCTATGCAAATGCATGTGTGCAAAGTGATAGTTCGATGCAAAGATGATCAACACAATGTCAATATTTACGTCAAGCTCGAAATGAACAAGGCATAAATATTAACAAAGGGTAGATGTGACTCCCAATCAAAGGATACAATGACAAGTTCAACAACCAACAAGGCCAAAATGTTAAAGGGTGAGGTTTACAAATGTAAGCCACGTAACCACACCAATTGGACACGTTAATCAAGCTTCATGAAGAAGTGAGATATTAGTGCCAAAGTGGTATCAAAATGACACAAACAAAGTAAGTGACACTCTTCAAGATTTTGGACAATGTTTGAAGTAAAACCAAGTCAAAGGTACTGAGGATGTGTTAAAATGTGTGTAGCGTAATGCCACAATGTGGATACTTAGATCACGTTTATGAAAAACATGACATAAGTATCTTAATTGTGTCGAGACAATGCAAACAAGGTAACACGTCAAAGGGAGATCAAATGATGAATCAATCCAAACTATGATGATGATCTTGAAATCAAGATCAAGTGGCCATCAAAGATATAAGGATGCATCCACACACTTTAGATGTTTAACAACTCAGCCGCAAACATGGATGAGCGTAAATGGAAAAAAAAGTGGTGAACACTATCTATGACAACACTCCCAAAAAGATGCCTTTCTTGTCCCAAATGGGAAACAAGAATGCAAAGGTGTAGATCAAAAGATGAAAAATAAACTAAGTGCCACTTGGGTAGAGCTTCGCCTCATCCAAAGGTGAGAAAGAAGCTAAGCTAAGTGAAACGTCATCTAATTTCCGTGATGAAAGGCACTTAGATCAACTTAAGTGGATTCTTTGCCTTGTTCAAAAAAACAAGGTTTTGAATCCAAACAAGTTATCACTTCATGATGGCCAAGATGTGACAAAGGACTAGTAAAGTGGGCCTCAAGACAAAATGGCCTCCTTAATAAGATCTCTCAACTAGGTGTTACAAAGTTGTCTTAAGAGCGGGCATGATTTACCCAAAAAGTCACAATGACTAATTTGGGAGTATCTCGGCTTTACTTTACCCCCTTCAAGCACAATGGGAAATAAATGCATCCATCGTGTACTCTTACTAGGGTCGATATGGACAACTTTGTAACTGCTAACTCACAAGGAAAACTAGTCAAGTGGGTAAGCGAGGCGCTTCCTATTTCATCCACGAGGTTACACAGTGGTGGACTACTTTAGGGTTCCTGGAACCACCCCCATTTTTATAGCTTAAGGTGTTATGCCAAAGGGGTTATGTTCTAGTTGAGTGGATAGGGACGTACCCTTTTTCAAAACCTACAATACAATGTTTTGAATATGGTGTGTTTTTTTATCTTGCTTAACTTAATGTGGTTTTAAGTAGCACACCATTTGGCAACCTGCAAGAAAACATGTGTATTAGAAGTTTTGTGTTTTTTTTTTTTGATGTCTTTCTTTGACAATGTGATTTTGGTCCTACATACCAAGGTTAGTAATTTTCCAAAATGTCATACAAAGGAGATAAGATGTTGTTTTTGATTTCCCAGATCATCCTAAGACGCAAGGAAAGAGCATACGCAACAAGGTATCTCACTCAAATTTGTAATAAATGGAAAATTCCTAAGTACAATGTGAAAAGGAGTTCCTTTTAACTAACTTTGAAAGCTAAATTAAACCATTTTGCAAGTATGAAGAAAGTGGTGAAACGATTTTTGATTCCCAAGATCACCTAGAAAGGCACGAGAGAAGAGCATACGCGTTTCAAATTTTCACAAATAAAGATGCAAATGTTTTTAAATTAAGTTAGTATAAAAAAATTAATGCAAAGGAAACCTGTAAACCACTGTTAGAACTCCTGCAAGAGTTAGAAAACCAAGAAAATCAAAAAATTCTAGAAATCCAATTTTTGCACTTTTTAACAGATTTTTAGTAATTTGCATTTTTGGAGGTCTCAGAGCACTTTGGGAGTTTTGTGATAGAAATTTGGTATACCAAAGGTATCTAATTTTGGAATTTCCCTCACAAATTATGCTTCGTTATCTTTCGATGCCTATTCAAACTCTAAAAATGGGTTAACGAGTCAAAAGATATGATCAAAACAAGGAGCACTAAAAATAAAATGGATGAATCCGGACTACACAGAGACACCTGTGTGCCCAGAATGACACATATACGCCCCCAACCAATGGATACATGCCCAAGTAGATAGGTATGTGGGAAAGAAAAAAAAAAAAAAAGAGTGGAAAAGGACACTACGTGCTTTTGAAGTGATGCATGCATGCCTGCCAATGCATACATGCCCTAAATATAACGCAAAAAAAAAAACAAATTTTTTTCAAATTTTACCAAAAAACATTTACGCATACACGAGAGAGATATGCGCTGGATACAGAGAGATGATGATCATGATGTGAGGATGATGATGAGACATGTGTGCATGAGCCTTGTAGAGGAAAATTTTACAAATTTTACACAATTTGAGCACTACTGATACATACGCAGATGCGACAGAGAGGCGGATACATGGACGGATGAGATGATGAGAGAGCAGCGTGTGCGCATCCTGTAGAGGAAAAATTTGCAAATGATGAGGGACTTCCCATGTACATGCCTCTGATTCGATGGGGACGTTGGGGTTTCAATGTGTATACGTGCCCCCTTGTAAACACTACTACGCACACCTGTGAAAAACCTGCAAAACTCATGGATTTTCAAATTTTCAAGAGCAAATAGGTTAGTTGTTAGTCAAAGTGTCCTATTTCTATATCAAACCCACAAAATACATGTAAATGAAGGTCATTTATCTAGTGTTAAAAAAAATGAGGAAATAACAAGTGATTTGACCCAAAAACTTGAAAATGAACTTTGAAAAACCTAAAAGACCTCCATTAATGGAGGATGGACATAAGTGTCCCACTGGGCATGCCAAATGTGTTCAATGAAAGATTTTTACAAAGAGCTATGGATATGGGGCAAGACCCCAAAGCTTTGTGCAAAAGTCCCTCAATGGACCATATGATAAGAAATGAGCAAGGAATCCTATTTGCATGTATTAAAACTTGAAATAAACAAGAAATCTAACAAATAACATTAACCTCTATTCTTGAAAGCTTAACAAAATATGCCTACTAAAGACTTAAGCAATCAAGTTTTGTTGTTTACTCCATGAGGGTGAATGAATCTCACTAAATGGCTACATGGCCAAGTTTAGCTATTCCATTACTAACCTAACATGGGTGCAAGATGAAGCTATTTTAATGGTGGATGACCCAAGATCAAATGCCTTATTAGCTTGGCTAATGCAAATGAGCTCTTAAGCTTTCTTAGCTTAGGCTTGTTTTGGCTTTGCTTATGTAAAGTTGTGTGTTTGAATGGGTAGGCTTAGCCTTGTATTTATAGTTTTTGGTTTGGAAGAATTTGGAATTTGGGTGCATGTGGGACTAAAGCTCAAAAAGCACTTTTAGATTAGATTAGGATAAACATGCTTTAGGCTTAGTTAAGCTTGGTTTAGGCTAGTTAACTAGGGTTTAGGCTAGTTAAACTTGATTAGCAAGTGATTAGAGACTCATTGAGAGTTGGGAGGGGTCTGGATAACCAATTGTGACTGATAGATAGCCTACGAAGCCAATAGAAGTGGTCTAGAGAGAACTAGGGAGGTTTTGAATGGTCGAAAGGAGGAATGTTTAGCTAATAAGAGAGATATTAGCCAATTATTAAGAAACCCTTCAATCTCTCTTAATCATTTGAAATGTAAATTGTTTTCCTTTGTCATTTAATCAAGTAAAGTCAAAATGAAAATTTTAACTAATCTTGATAAATTCTTAGCCTTAATAAAAATTTGGTTAATAAGTAGTGAGACCACGAAGCTGAATTCCTTTTGATCGGTTTCCCTTAACCCTTGCCTTGGTTCATTGTGATCTTTCTTTAGTTATGTTATATTTTTGATCCTTAAACAAAGAAGATTATTTTTTGAACCTAAAACGGTACCTTCCCTCAATCGAGCTTGTGTTTGTCACTGTGCAAGAGAGGTGTGAACAAGTTTTAGTGGCTTGAGTAAGATTAATTATCCTCGTGAGAAATGGAAAATGTTATTAAAACAACGAATTAAGAAAGTTATTGACTTATTATAGGATGATTCTCCTTCAGAAAACTTGGTCTTAAGCTAATTAGTCAATAGTATAAAAGAAATAAGTTCACCTTTGTAAAATAATGGTGTGAATCAAAACATGAGTCTTCTAGATTGTAAAGTCAAGTTTGAAAGAATTTTTGTAAATACATAACCTTAAAATATTTTACACCATGGGATGTCCTTAACTGTAATCGTGTAATGTGTTTGGACTTTTATGTTGTGCCTTGTTGAAAACAAAAATTGAATTGTTCATGTTGGGTGTTGTATGTTTCCTTGTTTCCTATGTGGTCAACATTGCATCAAGCTTATTTAGGGTTGGTCATAGCCCCTTCTGGTCACTGTGTTGACGTGTAAACTCCAAGTAAGTAAAAAAAAAAGTTATCCAAGTTTTTAGTGTTGTATTTGTGTGTGTTTTAAGCGACCATTACACTTGGTATCTAAGAGTGGAGGTTCATTCTCTCTAACCTCTGGGATAGATTGGAGTTGTGATGGTGTTGCGTGATCTTTGGTTGATATTGGAATAGTAATGTGATATTTAAGAGTGATGTGAACTATGTCGTAATTGTGATATTGTGAGCACACATGTTCTTTATGTCACTTAGTGCATAATGTTAGCATGTTGATGTGTTAGAGATGAGAGTATTATTTCTCCTTTTTAGGAATTCTATGAGAATTTGAGTGTGAAAAAATGTCTTTTGTGCGTGTGTGGAATAAATGTGATTGTAATATTTGGAGTGTTGGATCCTTTGGGCATTTTTGATGTGTGAGTGTGTTGATATGTTGTACGAACGGGTTGGTTGTAGTGAACTGGAATTCTTAATGATGTCATTATCAATTGTGTAGAAATGTGTATTTATATTATAGTGATTGTATGTTGTAATCGTGCTCATCATAATTGTAATTCATGTGATATGTAATGATTCATGTCATGATTTAGGGACATATGGTGGGTATATGATCCCTATCATACAATGATTACACTTGGGGTGCAACATGTGGTGATGTGGTGTGTGGTAAACCGTGAATGTAATGTATGTGATATATTACTGTATTGGTGTCATGCATAAAATGCTATGGTAATGTGTGAACCACCATTGTATTAGTGATGTAGTTGCGTGTTATGTTGTGAACCTTACACTAACCGACCCTAAGGGAAAATGGTAAAAGTGTATGTTTGGAGTGAGGGAATGTGTACCATGGGCCAGTAACTCAAGCTTACCTTAGGATCAATAGATGATGACTTGTGCTCCTTTTCTCTCTCTCCTTGTGGTTGTATGGATGCAACCTAAGTGTAGTTATGACTATGTTTAGCCTTGTCGAAGTGGTGGCGAGATGATTCAAATAGAGATGATGACAATTGTACTATTGATATGTTATTTTATGAGTTGAGGCTTGATGTTCCGAGTGCTAGCAACTCGTTGAGTACCCCTTGGTGGCCAGATAAGGCCACATAGTCATCGTAATGTGTTATTCTTATATGTGTATTTTATTCATAAATTAAACTTTTTAATTTTATTTTTGTAAGGACTAGAAATTTTCTTGATTGCAATGTTTTATATTTTTGGGCATTTCCTTGGTTTGTGGTACTAACATGCAAATTTTTGCACTAACTATGGCTATTTGACCATTTTTTTGCTTGGATTTGGATCTCTTTTAAAATTTTAAGATTTTATCACCTTCCCAAGGCTTGTACTTTTCCACTTGGCATTTGAATCGGATTGCTATGTTGGTTCTATTGTCGTGATGTGTGGAATAGGGTCATGGGATGCACCATGGAATGGTTGGACCTATGGACCCACTTTTTGTATGGGGGTATGCCCCAAGGAGTTATAGATAACTAAAGGTTGTCGAATCACATGAGTTATTATGTCACTTGTGTTAGGGGTGTTATGGATTATGTGAACCTAGGGCCATAGGGAAACTAACCTCTTTGGGGAGTGAAAAGGAAATTTATTTATTTATTACTACTTGAGGGAGGCATAAGATATTGAGGGAGGAAAAAGAGACTTGAGGGAGGCATAAGAGACTTGAGGGAGGTATAAGATTGAGGGAGGCATAA
The DNA here is from genome assembly GCA_018340775.1 of Taxus wallichiana var. yunnanensis. NCBI lineage: Eukaryota > Viridiplantae > Streptophyta > Pinopsida > Cupressales > Taxaceae > Taxus > Taxus wallichiana. The sequence goes on from CM031237.1 coordinate 286,317,596, forward strand.
GAGACTTGAGGGAGGCATAAGAGATTTGTGTGTATGATTGATGCTTCGGGAGATATGTTGAGTTGTTGTGATCTCTTGGGAGTGGTGCTCTATATGTATGTGTTACTCATGTTAGTTAGAGATGTTTTTTTATGTTTTGGATATGGCTTTGATGCCTTTGTTGACACTATGTACATGTAGCTATTGTTCGAGTTATTTCAAACCTTCATCTTGTGGAATTGTGGAAATTTATGGTTGTTGTAGTACACTTTTGTTTGAGTATTATATGTCAGTCATAGATGTGTGACAAGTACTATGATATGTGGATCATGCATGTTTTCTTCCATAATTTGGTTAAGCTCTTACGGTGTGGTACCATCATGAAAGTATATAAAATTATGCTTTGAATCATTAGTGATGTGTATAACCCTAGTAGGGTGTTGTGATAGTAGTTCATGTTGGGCACCCACAAGAAAGGATAAACTAAAACTCTACAACCATTAAATTTCAAAGAACTTGAATTAAGAATAATGTGAATGCCCCTACATGATCTAATGAAATGGATGTGAAGAAGAGAGACATTAGGAGGAGGCATAAGTTTTGGGGGATTTTCCAAAATTTCTCTCACCTAAATTAAATTATTACCAAATTTCTTGGTTAAGATTTGTTTGTTCTGTAGATTTTAGGAGGAGGATTTTATGGAGGCGTCGTATGATGCTTTTTAAAGAGGGGAACTGATTTTTAATGTGATTGATTGCGTATTAATGAGGAACTTTTTGAAATTTTCCTACTCCATCATCCTCTTGGCAAAGGTCCTGTCCTATCCTAGCACATGGCTCCACCCACCAAAATTTATTGCATGCTTGACGTGGGATTGTGGGGTTCCCTTTTTTGGAGTTTTTATTGAGGCCTTATTTTTAATGCTAAAATGACTTTTCTAATGTTGGCCACATGCTTTTTTGGATATTTGTCTCCTTTTTAATTATGTCACGGCTCCTAGTTGCAGCCTACAAACATCCCTCTCTTAGTGTTGGCTACGTGTATATGTTGAAATGGTGACATAAGGAGTCCATTTTGGAAGATATCTCTGTTTGTGCCTTGTGTTTTCTTCACATTTGCATTCATAGATTCTAAGGTTCCCTGTGACCCCATCCATCTAAAATTTGTTTCCTTTGTGCTTGATGGATGTCCATTCATGTTTCAAAGCTTTCTCTTACCATTGACCTTGGTATGTACTTTCCTGGTAGGGTGAAATGGTCAAATTGGGTTTTTTTTTGGTTGCTTGGGTGTGAATCAATTTGGGTTGATTTTATTTTTAGATCCATTTTTGTGCGAGACCTTGCAGGTCATGGATTTTTCCATGAGACCACATCGCTTTGAGGCATTTTTCAAATGTTTCATGCCTTGTGGATGCTTCCACATCTTGCATACATGGGCCCTTGAGGCACATGCGACTCCATTTTGTAGACTTGTTTTCCCTTGTCTTTGTGATGGATATTTCTTGTCTTGCTCTAACGCCCCATTTTGCAAACTTGTTTTCCCTTGTATTTTTGCGATGGATTGAGTGGAGTTTTGGCACCTAGCATGTATGTGATTGAGAGATTATACCTATGGAGTGCTACTAAAGACTTGAAAGTGGTTTTGGTGACTTTTAGAAGATGGAGAAATAGGCAAGATAATCCTACCATTGCTTAAATTGCTAAAATTTAAAAATATCATGAAATAGAACCTTCTTCTCCCTTGAATATATATGTCTCCGCTTCTTTTCCATGGGCTTGGACACCTTGAATTGGTAATATCTCTGTTCCTCTTGAAATATGCTTGTGTAAGCAATAATAATATGCCATGTATTATTGTACAACATTGATTTACTTTTTTTTCCTTCTATGTTGGTGTTACGTTTTTCATTCTTGAGTAAAGGACCTTTTCTACCATTTTTTTTTGCATTCCTTTGTGAGTTACAAGGTTTTTAAGTTGTTTATAGCTAGTCCATGTTATCATGAAAGCTATTGTTTTTCATCTATAAACTTCGTGCTCTTCATATGAGCTTACTATTTTTAGATTTGATTGTCTCCCGGGATGTCTGATACCGTTTCATGCGTTCCTTGGAAACCCTTACTTTCATGGACAACTACTAGATTGAACTTAAGGGTATGTTGAAAGGAGTTAGTTTTTTGGACATATAAATCACCTTTCTTTAGTAAACAACCACTAGATGGAACCCGATCTAGGTTGACTATAGTTTTATGACACTTAATCCCCCTTTTTTGGATTATGAGCAAAAATATCGTAATGTCAATTATCTCCTTGATGTTTCCCAACCTTGAGTGGTGAAGTTGTCGAGGTCCATTCGACCTCCATGCCCTCTTTTCTTGGACTAAGTAATGGCCCCTTGATCCTCAAATCCATCCCGCAGGTTTACAAAACTTATGTGTGGTTGACTTTGTTTAGGTTTATGCTTGGAAGGGAGTATCTTGGCTAAGGTACTCGGATTGCTTAATCATTTTTGCACCTTGAGTATTTAGTGTATTTGTTTAATGCTAGACATTACCCTTTTCGCTTGATGATCATTGGTGTAGGTCCAAAAAATTTAAGGTTTCCTTAAGGGGCACCTTTGACCATCCTTATGAAGCTTGATCCATAATGAAATATTTTGTCACCGAGAATTGAAGTCACATGTGTGTGTTTAAGGATGTTACTCTTTTATTGTCAGAACTACCTTCCTTAATTCTATTTGTGATGACTATTGGTGGTATGATTGTGCATCTTGCTGATTTTCATTGACTTTTGGATGACGTATGTTTGTTGATATCTTGTTGACTTATGATAGATTTGTTAAGATCATTAGGATATTTGGGGTATTTATATATAGATGCATTGTTGATTTATATTTGAAGTTGATGCTAAGTCAATGACTCTTGGTGATACATATAAATTCAATTTTCTTTTTAATGGTTTGAATATGTTAATGAGGGTTACTTTAAAAGAGATTGTGATGGAAAGGGTGATCTACTTGTTTTTAATTGAAACTATAGGCTTATAGAGAAGATTTGGAAATCCATAGTGTGGTAAAACTTGGATTGATTTTAAATGTTAACTTGTATGATGAAACTCTCTTTTACTCTTGCTTGTCGTTACTAGCCTATAAGGGAAGTGGCCTCTTCTTGAATGATTGTGAAATTCCTTGGAGTCAATGGTCGAAACTAGTATTATCTACTTTCCCTTGTTAAACAATGTTGAGTGGTGGTCATGTATTAGTTTTCCATTATATAACCTATATGATTACATGATTAAAATTTTAATACACTTGACCTTTCGTGTTAACCTTGAAATCTGTGCTTCCTCCTGGATTAATTGTTTTTTCTTTGTCATTTTTGAAAATGAGTATCGTAGCTTGTGCTTTTGGTACTTTTTTATGAATGTAGATTATTGGTTTGAATATCAATTCTCAATATTTTAACCTAATTGTTTATTCGATGGAAATCCCATTATACACTAGACTATTGTTTATAACTTATAAGCCATGGCCCTTTTCAAATGATTGTCTAATTTTTGTTTTTTGAGACAATGTTCATAACTGAAGTATAAGGCTTTCTTCTTAGATTGACATGGTGGAAATTTTATTTATCTTAAGGGGTTGTTAGTATTTAGAGCTTCGATCCAATTCTTGGAATAGAATATTTTCCTTTCTTGATATTGTTAGATATTAGCTTATTTTTGCTTTGTGTAGTCTTATCTTGCTCAGTTCTCGTGAACTGACTCAGGTTAATAATTGTTGCAGATGGATTATGTGAGTAGATGAGGGAAAGAATTGTAGAATATTGCATCAAAATTTGTTGTGAAGTTATTTTGTATGAATACTTTTATGTTGTAAAACTCTGGAATGGGTTATGTGGGGAATTTAGAAGAAAACCAATGCCTTAGTATTATGTGTTGTGGAGTAATGTTGTCATAACTATTGAAACTTTGGCTTGTTTTGTTATTGTGGAAAATATAAAAGTTTGATTACCGCATGGTTATGGGTGATTCTAATGTATTATATAAATTCTAAGAATAGTATAGTGTGGCGTGACCAATGTTATTACTCTCTTATTCCCTAGTCATGGTTCCCATAGAGTTGGTTTTCCCTTTGGGTTGTGCGTCGTATTGGAAAGAATTGATGTAACCATGTATAGTTTTCACAAACGAGTAATGGTAAACTTTTCTCTTGAGATAAAATGTTGTGTGTAAACCCTTCTAAGACATAGTAACAATGTAATTATAAGCATAATAAAATGGTTGGATGATCCTTATAAAAGTTAAAATAAAATCATATTTATATACGAATAAATTAATGTAGATGTGAGCTTCTTGATAACTTTTGGGTCCATAGGTGATCAAAGAGGAAACTATATTTTGTAATAAAAATATATTTACCTTGTTTTTCCACAAGCTAAACTAATCAACATTATCCTTTTATGGTGAATTCTTAAATGATATTATGGTGAAATCATTGATTAGTTTTGGAAGATAATAAGGTTGTATAAGTAGGAGGGAAATTTATTAAGAAACCCTTCAATCTCTCTCAATTGTTTGAAATGTAAATTGTTTTCCTTTGTCAAACTTAATCAAGAAAAGTCTAAATGAAACTTTTAACCAATCTTGATAAATTCTTAGCCTCAATAAAAGGTTGGTTAATAAGTAATGAGACCCTGAAGTTGAATTATTTTTGACATGTTTCCCTTAACCCTTGCCTTGGTTCATTGTGATATTTCTTAAGTAATGTTAAATTTTTATCCTTAAACAAAGAAGATTATTGTTTTGAACCTAAAATGGTACTTTCCTCAATCGGAGCTTGTGCTTGTCACTTGTGCAATAGAGGTGTGGAAAAAGTTTAGTGGCTTGAGTAAGATTAATTAACCTTGTGAGAAATGGAAAATTTTCTTAAATCAACAAATTAAGCAAGTTATTGACATATTATAGAATGATTCTCCTTCAGAAAACTTGGTCTTAAGCTAATTAGTCAATAGTATAAAAGAAAGAAGTTCACCTTTGTAAAAGAATGGTGCGAATCAAAACATGAATCTTCTAGATCATAAAGTCAAGTTTGAAAGAAATTTTTGTAAATACATAACCTTAAAATATTTTACACCATGGGATGGCCTTAATTATAACTGTGTAATGTGTTTGGAATTTTACGTTGTGCCTTGTCGAAGAGAAAATTGAATTGTTCATGTTGGGTGTTGTATGTTTCCTTGTTGCCTATGTGGTCAACGTTGCATCAAGCTTATTTAGAGTTGGTCGTAGCCCCTTCTGGTCACCTATGTTGATGTGTAAACTCCAAGTAAGTCAAAAAATTAAATTATTTTTCAGTGTTGTATTTGTGTGTGTTTTAAGTGAGCGTTCAATGGAAATGTGAGTTGGAAAAAACCACTTGTGATTTGGATGGAATCAATGGGAAACCAATAAAATGGATGTGAAAGCTTTTCTAAGAGGGAACACAAATATGGCTATAAAAGTAGATTTAAAATGAGATATGGATGATGATATATAGGAACACATGATTAGATGCGACATTTTTGTTAGATAACTTATAGATGACAAAGATATGATAAATGTTATGGTGACAAAGCGAAGTGAAGATGATGATAGATGTGGATAATAAGAATACAAATTGATGAGTGGTGACCTATAGGTATGAACAAAACTACGTCATATCAAGCAATACACGAGGAAACAATGCCTCAACCGTATAAAAGATAAACAAGAAAGGAATCTAGGTAAAATAATGTACATGCAACCAAAAAAGTGTTAACACATAATCAATGATAGTTAGTTATATCAAATATATTGAGGGAAATATGGATGAAATGAGCTCATACACCTAGTGTTGACATGACAAAGGGGGTTTAGATGTGACTTGTATGCGGAAATAGGTTCTCCATAGGTAGATTTCCTTGGGACTATGCTTGAGCTCGGGCAATGGGAAAAAGAAAGCGATCAATGTGGGAAGTATGATTTGAATAAGAAAGTTGATCGGTGGGGAAGTTTTCTTAGGATGTTGAATTTACTTTTGAATTATTGATTTTATAAGAAAGAAGGTTGATCAATGCGGGAATCCTTTGCTTCCATGATACTGAGAAGTAGCCATCCTTGAGGAGTGGTCTACTTCATACATTTATGATTATTAAGGAATGGAAGGAATGATATACATGATAGCCATCCTTCGAGGATCCATTTATTTACACTTTTTTACATGAACACTTATCCTTCAAGGAGTAGTATGTTTTGATATCCTTGACTTTATAAATATGAGCATCCAAAATTTTGACATGGGGAAGAGTTGGGAATAGCTAGGTAGAGCACATAAGAGAGGAAAATGAATGTACAAGCGACACCCTTGAAATCTTAGCGTGGTTCCAATAGGTAAATTATACGATGAAGAATATTATGATCATGGAGTTATCACCAAGAAGGACGAGCCTATCCATGAGGAAAATTCTATGGATGATTCGTGGTGCCCATATTTAAGGTCAAGGCTAGAAAAGTGACGGTAGACCACATTATCCCAAATAATTACAATGAGAGATGAAAACGGCTAATGATGGAGGAATGATAATGGATATGGTGAGTACTCATAGGTAGGTATGCTAATAATAAATTGGTCACAAATGCAATGCATTAAGTGGTTCCACTTCTATTTTACCATCAAGAGAGGCCAAATGATAGGCTCCCAACCTGAACTTATGCATGATAATGTAAAGTCCAATCCATTTGGGGATGAATTTCCACCTTGGCTCCTTTTTAGAGTAGTGATGTTACGATTTTAAGGACGATGTCACGATATTACAGTCTTTCTCTTCAAGATGTTTGCACAAGATTGAATGAGGTGAGATAGATGAGGGGAGATAATAATTATGCACTATGAGGAAGCTAGAAAACATGCATCATAGGGAGACTAGAAATGACCACAAAAATGGGTTTAGGGAGAGATATGGTGCCTCGAGAGAGGCACAAATATGGCCATGGTGGACTTACAATGAGGCGAGGTGATAAATAAGATAACAAATATTTGGATAAGATTGGATAAAATAGAGATGATAAGATTAGGCAAGATACATAAGAAAAATTTAGGGATTAGGAGGAAGGAAAACTTCCTTGATAGTAGATTATTCTAGAGTGAAGTCCCAGAGTATACGAGGATTTTTTTATGGAGAGGAAGATGGATCGATGTGCATGGTATATGTGGATGAGGGAGAATATGAAATATTATTGAGACTAAGGAGTGGATACTCCCGAAGCAAGGGATGTTGTATCACACTAGGTAACTTAGATGTAGATATGGAAGAGTTAGAGGTCATGGGGAGAGATAGCGTAGGATTAGTAAAAAGAATATTGATCGTGACTTTACATTTTGATTGGATAGATGATTGAGGATCATAGGGGTGATTGGTAATACAAACAACATCCATGAACAAGGGAGGACCTTCTTGGAAAGAAGTAGCTTGTGGAGGAGAAATGACAACGAGGGTTATGGATGAAGGAGGAGACTTCGATAATTTGGTGGATGAAGATGTAAAAATGGGAATTGGATTGGTTGTTGATAAAATGGTGGATGGATAAGGATGATCCCCCTAGATGAGAAAGTCTTATTGCTTGATAAGATCATGGATGATAGTTTGAAGGGCCTTGTAGTGTTTTTTGGTGTGTTGAAAACCACAAAGTGTTTTTGGATCATGTTGAAAAACACCTTTGTGTTTTCAACTTGCTGAAAAACAAACTATGTTTTTCAACAAGATTAAAAACACATTGTGTTTATAAACATGATGAAAACCACAATGTTTTTTTCATCGTGTTTTGTCTTATGGAATTAATTATTATTTTATTCTTTAAGATATAATTACGTATTCTTAAAAATATGTTGTTAGCAATCTATAAAATTCATTACATCAGTCAAATAATGTAGAAAACCATAGTGTTTTTCGGCGTGTTGAAAAAAATAGTTTTTTTGGATTGTGTTGAAAAACACCTTTGTGTTTATTAACGTGTTTGAAAACAGTGTGTTTTTCAATGTTGAAAAACAAACTATGTTTTTCAACAAGATGAAAAACAATTTGTGTTCATCAACACAATGAAAACCACAATGTGTCCTTCATCATGTTTGGTCTCATGGAATCAATTATTATTTTATTAATAATGTCTTGAACATGGTTGATTATAACAAATTCCTAATTAATGGGGGCAAGAAAATTCGTGATTAATGGTTACAAAAAGAGAGGGAGAATGGATTAAGGAAATCCGGGCATTTGGAGAGGGGTTATTTAGGAAGGTTGTCATATGAAAGGATTAGGGTCATCTTGCTATCAAATGAATCTATTTCTTATTAATATTAAGTTATAACGTTGATAATGTGTTAATTCCCAAATGTGCTGTGATTGCCAACCCTCTTTCATTGTTATAAGAGGGCACCTTCTGCATATGAATACATTTTTTCCACTTATTCTATGTTCACGGAACCCAACTATGCCCTGAGGTTTGAAGCCATTTTTATTGTTCACCATATTCAAATAAAGAATAAAAACTAATGGAGAGATTATTTAAGCTATGATACTTAGAAAAATATGCAAATTATTCCACCTCTATTCAATGGTATTCCTAAGCATTATCTACACATCATCTTCCGTTGAAACATCTTGCATTAGAATTTTTCTATGAGACAAGAATGTATATATGATAAATTAATAAACATATTTAAGGATAAATTAATAAACATATTTGGTGACATTCACAAGCTGCAGACATATTTGGTGATGAATTACAATAACCACACTTAAAAATTTATTGAGAAAATAATAAACATGGTTTAAAATCAAATAAATTCAAGACCCATATTGAGTGTGACAACGAAAGAAAAATTAATAAAAATCAGCCTTTACCATGGTTTTTTGGTTGTATATACAGAAAAATAAATAAAAAAGAGATAACCAAATTGCATATTCATGATGGTCCTCTGATTTTTCGATGTCGAGTTACCTGTGATTGAAATGAGTCACGATGATTGTGTGTTGTGATCTCCAAACACCTTGCATTTAATTGTTGTTTATGTTTCTTTCTCTAGGCTTGGTCGAGGTTTAAAGGATATAAATACTCCACGATTATCTAACAAATGCGATTACCTTCCTTGTAAAACATCCATTGAGTACGTGATTACCTTCCTCGTAAAACATACATTGGTTTGCACGAAAGAATGTCTATGTTTAATGTTTAAGTGGTTTGCAAATTCATGTGGTTTAATGTACCATGGAAAGTGAAAACCATGTGGCTTCCTTAAATGCATTTGGCCCTCGCTAAAGTGGCGACACACTAAGCATGACATGATGATTGTGTAAATCTCAATAATATATATTTCGTATGTGAGCGCAGTGCCTGTGATATGACTCCCTCGATGTTTGGTTTTCTTGCCACGTCATGTCTTTTGCATGGGCATCTTATGTGGAGCATGGTAAATTTTATGGGGCACACATACATAGGTGCATTTTGTGTGGAGGGTAGCTCTTGCCAAATAGGTAGGCCGTTAACGATTTTGATTTGACAAGCACGGGAATTTGAAATTCCAGGCCTAGTTCCATTGTCTACACATCAACTTGAACCGATCGGACATTAAAGTGTTGAATGTGGAGAAAATTTCATGGTGTGACCATAAAACTATTTGACAACCAAGCGTATACATCCTTTACCAATTTGAATGAGCCTATGGTAAACAAGATTTCTTTATTTTTGAGTTTGAACATATTAATTATTGATTATGTCATGGATGCGATGTTCAAAATTGAACCCGTCATAGCCCTTCCGAGGGCTTCAAACCCATCAAAAAAGGGCAGGTCAAAATCTGCATGTAAAAAAAAATTCAGAACTTATAAATCATTTGACAAATTTTAAGTGTAATATTTTTTTCAAATTGTCAAAAGAAGGGCTGTGTGGAAAAATGGCCGTCAACCAGAAATGAGATTTGACGCCTGTCCTAGGAATTTTTGCTTGCTAGTCTTTACGGTTTTTGTTTTTGAAAAACTATTTTGTAAAAAATAAAAATTATTTAATCTGTCACAAAGTAACGTCTTGTAAATTTGGTCAAACGTTATTTTGGTTAATGCAAGTTTATAGTTAACCTTGCCACTTCCATTGTAAATTACCATTTGTCAGCGTAGCAACACAATGTCATAAATACAATACCATTTCCACATAAACTGCCCTAAGTATTTCCATGTGCATTCATAAAGACGAGTAAGTATTGCAGTTAATTTTTTCAATAAAATTTTTGAATCTCCCTCCACTTTTTGAGTACGAAATTTTGTATTTGTTTTTAATATAATGCTCAAGTTTTATCTTACGATTATGGATATGGACACCTAAATATTAACATTTAATTAACGATATTCCAACTTGATATACAAAAGTTCCGAGATAGTGGAGTTTTTCCTACATGCCATTGGTTTTCTTCAAAAGTTGCAAATAGCGAGTTTTTTCTACATGATATTACGGTAGGTTTTACATTAATCATCTCTCTCAATTTTTATGCAAGTTCAACATCTTCTATTATACATTTTTCCTTCAAAACATTATGGGCCATGCTTCCTTCTTCTTGTTTGTTTTTCTGCTCTAAATTAAAACATGTTTTTATTATAATAGTAGTTTAAACGATGTTCATAAATATTATGCTTCCTAAGAATATATACAATTACAATGATAAATGTGCATCTATAGAAAGGTTCAAAAAGATAGTGTGTTAAACAAAAAAACATTGAAGGATATGGGTGTGAAAGACATGTCATTTGAGAGTCTGAAGCAAATTTTTGTTGGCATGCAATATTACAACCCTTTGTAGTGAATGGATTTGACATGTAGACTTGATTTATCCTTGTCATGTGAAGTGTGAAGTATTTATGTTACTTTTCATCATGGAAGAATTTGGGCAAATATTTACCCTTCAAAATAAAATTTTGACCAACCCTTCAAATTTGATCATCTGCATGGATGGCGCTTGACCACATATGTTTTCTTTTAAATTACTTTATTGGAAATTCCTAGGATAATTTTTGTATTTTTTTAGCATGGATAAGACAAACGTCGTAGTGGGAAATACGTTTGATTATCATCGAATTTTTTCGAACAAGGAAGGTTAACTGTGTCGTATCAATGGTAACATGGACGATCAAGATCCGACGCTACAACGTCTCTTCCAAACACTTTGTCTTCGCCTTCATATGCTCTGTTTGTTGTTAGAGAGGGAACCCCATATTAAAGCGGGAAATTCCTTTCATCGTAATTAAGTCAAACTTTAGCCTTTAGGTGGTGTAAAACTTTAAATCCCTTTGTCATAGATCTTATGACGTTTTTACACTTTATTATGTCTTGAAAATTGAAATATTTAGAATGTTTTAATCATTATTTTTCCTTCATCAAGGGTTCAAAATTGAGCCCGTCACATCCCTTCCCAAGGCGTCGAACCCATCAGAAAAGGGTGGATAAAAATTTGCATGTAAAAAAAATCAAAATGTAAAAATCAAATTACAATATAGAAATGCAAGTTACTTTTAATACTAACAAAAGAAGGGCTATGGTGAAAAATGCACGTCAAAAATTTGAGTGAAAATTTTAAATCTAAAAAAATTGATGACTTCTACAAACAACAATCACCTCCATATTTTTGCTCTATGCATGACTCTTAGATACGATAGAAAAAGCCTATTATTTGTAATTACCGGTTTTTTAATATAATAAATATAGTACTACTCTAATACTATTAAGCTCAAATTCCAAGTTTCTAGCAAGTTGGTGATGCTAGATCAACACATACTAGAGCAAAAATACCTAAAAGCCAAAGAGTTAATATTATTGTTTAGGGTTTGGTGTTTTTTGGATTCGTTCAGATGTTTTATCTACCACCTTGTACTTGTTTTTGCTTCTTTGTTGCAGGAGCCACTCATATTTATCGGCGTTCTAAGGCCCATTAATCAATTATTAAAAAAAGGTAACAAATTAATTTTTTAAGTTATAAAGAAATATGCTCAACTTTAATATGCTCAACTTTAATACAACAATTAAATGGCCCCACTCACCCATCTACACATACCCTTAAGGATTTTAAATTAAACATTTAAAATATATTTCTACTTAATAAAAGTAGGTCAATCCTCCACCCTTAGATCAAATCCATCTTGGCCACTAGATCCTAGGGTTCCAAACTTAGCCCTAAAATCCTTATGAAATTCTATTAAAACCTTTTCTCATTCTATTCTTCTCATTTGGTCTATTTCCTTTTGTTAAATTTGTAGGTTGGAGAGGAGGAAGCCATGGAAACAAAGAGGAAACCATGGAGGATTCTACATGAAGATTTAGTCTAGGCTTAGTTTAGTTTTAGTTTTATTTATGTAATCTATTTCATTCAAGGATTGGGAGGGATTTCCTCCACCAATCTGGTTTTTATTTCAAGTTATTTGTGTATTGGGTTTTAAATTTGGGGCAAACCCTACCCCATTGTTATAAATGAAAAAGACTAGTTTTAGATCCACCATTTACATGTTTTATTGTTCAAATCCATAGTATTTCTCATTGTTTTGCTTGCTTGGTAATTATAGGTTAAATTTTACAACTTAGAAATTAGAGCAAACTGGTTAAATTTCACGCACAGGCGCGGATCCGTGGAATTTTGTCATAAGTGACAGGACCACCACCCACCAGAGACCGGTGGTCCTAGGACCACCCTAGGTGACAAACTAGGACCGCCGCCCCTACTGAGTGCGGTGGTGTGAAACCGCCGCCTTACTTGGGTGACAAACACAGGACCGCCACCCTACTGAGTGGTGGTTTTGAGACCACTGCCAGCCTGAGTGGTGGTTATGGGACCGCCACTCTACTGCACGGGCGGTGGTCTGTTTCTAAAAAAATAGAACCTTAATGCCGAGATTTTCACAAAAACTTAAAGTTACTAAAAAGGTGTAAAAATGCATTCTGAGTTTGTTTTTGTTCATTTAAGTTCCAGATTTGAGATTTATTGCTCTTTTATTCATTTCTTAGTTAAATCTACTCATTTTAAAGTGTTTTCAACTCTAATAAAATTCATCTACTTACAAGAATAATTTCCATTTGTTTAACTAGATTCTTCTTTCCATTACAAGAAAAAAGGAATTTAAATCTATTTCATTTCTTTTTCATTTCCTTGCTATAAAATCAACATTTCTAAATACAATATAATCTAACTTGTTCTCTCTTTCATTTCACTACAATGTACATACATTCAAAATAGCTAAAATAACTTTATTTTTCCATACAATGTTATTTTGCAATACAAGTTCAACTTCTAACAATTTCTTTTTTCTTCTTTCTATTTACAATAAAAACAACTATTTACAATGAAAAGTAACTTTCTTTTCCATTGATATAACTTAAATCTTTTAACACAAGCACTACTTTTCTCACAATACATCCAAGATTTCAACAAAAAATAACTTTCTTTTCATTTCAAAACTAACTCTCTGATACAATAAATTCTTTCTTCTTTCTTTTTTCTTATTTGTTTCTTTCCACATATAATACAATTCCATAAACACAATGAATACAATATGTTTCTTCACAAAATCATTACAATGTTCTCCACTTGATGTGGGAAGTCATACAAAATGTAAATAAAGAATGAAATACATTATTACAATTTCTTCCACTCTAAGTGGGAATCTAAGTGGGTAAAATACTAAGGAAGTTTCACATGGTCACCAACAAGACTCCAAGCTCAAACACCAACAAGATAGCTCCTCCAAGAATTTTTTGATTCACAACAAAATAGGGGAGAGGCAATGCTCTCCACCCAACCAAGATATCAATGGAGAGGAGAAGCCATCCTCTCCATTGGCCCCTAAGCCCCAACCACATTACAATGGGAGAAGATTTCAACTCATGGACAACTACAAGCTTCCACAATACTTAACAAATAGTTTCACATTCATTCCATTCACATTCAAACACAACAACAACACAAGAAGAAAACAACAAAACAACAATATAACAAGGCTTATCAAGAAAGCCAAAAGAGTAAAGACCTATGGGGAGGCCACTTATGCCTCCCAATGGGAATGGGTGCCCACCTAAAAGCCTCCAATGCATATCTCAAATCCCCTACAAACTCTTATGCCTCCCTCAAGTACCCCTTATACCTCCATATACTCTTATGCCTCCCTCAATCTCTTATGCCTCCCTCATAACAAGAACAAGAAGAAATGCAAGCATTCCTCATACAAGGTGGGGCACCCAACCCAAACTCCCTCCACAAAAAGTAAACTCTTATGCCTCCCTACAAGAAAACTCCCCATAGTCTCCTCCTACTCCAAACTTAGGCAATCTACCCATACCCAACAACATTCCAAAGGAAAACAACACACAACACAAACATATGAACACAAAAAAAAAAGAACATAATTTAAACTAAGGTGAAGCTCCTACCTCTCCATGGTAGAGCTTGTTCCAAGTATGAAGTTCCAAGCTCCTCAAAAACCAAGCAAGCATCCACAAAGCTCCAACAATCCACAAGCTCTCCCAAAATCCTCTCACTCTCCAAAAATTCAAGAGACTAAAATGATCAAGTAACCCCAAACAAGCAAAAAATGATTTCAATAAATAGAGAAAGGAGAGAGAGGGATGATGTGGCTCCAAGTAGGATGCCACCTCATTTCCTCTCCACTCCACATCACTTGGTCAACCTCATATTCCAATGCACAATTAATAAGTGGTTGAAGGAATGACAAGAAACTTACACACTCCATCTAAGCCCACACCCCCAAAGGACAAAATTAAATATTTGAAAGAAAGTGCAATTAACATTTCACCTTTTTATCTTCCCAAAACACCTAATAGGGCCTAAATTTGACCCCCAACCCATAGGTAGGGTTGGCATAGGCATTTAAGAGGTGTGGGACAAGTTTGACTTGTCCCACAAGCTTCCAAATTTGGCCTCTAAGGCCAAATTCGAGTTTCCCATGAAGGGTAGAGTGTACTACACTCAAGACTCAAGCAAACAACACTCAACACAAAATCCAAGAGTAAATCAAGTCTAATAAATGAACTCCTTTTTGGTCACATCTTTAATTAGTTTAGGACAAATTTAAATTAGCTTAATTAAGACACTACAACCCATGAATAATAAAGGGGTAAACATATATCCAAAAATCTAAATAATAAAACAAGTAAATTTCATTACTAAAAGAAAACACATACTAACATTATTAAAAAAGGAAATTAAAACAAAACAACACATGACCCCTTGGTCACAATTTTCCCCTAACCAAATAATTCTAACACACACACAATTACATGTTGCCATGGTGACCCTAGTTGAATTCTTCTCGAATTCCGATGTGGTTGGTCTCAATCCCCCGATGTTGTTGTGAATATAATATACCTGCAAAATAGAGAATACCTCCTTCGGCCTCGTGGCCACATTAAAACATCCATGCCAAAATATATGATATAAATCTAAAATCAACTATATATGAATTAATATCATCTATGCAAATACGATATCACTTACAATTTCTAGCACATTTCTATTCCACATTTCATCCATGTCAAAATGATCACAACATTAATCCAATTATCAAAGGTCTACTCAATATGACTAAATATATCACATGTCAGAAATATAGATAAATAACCATGTCAACAGTATATCAATATCAACATCAAATGTCTCTAATGGTCCATATGCATCATATACAAATCAAATCAACAATAGTTTAGTATCTCTGATATCTACTAACATGCTAAATCAAAAAGCTATAATATATCCATAAGTGTAGTGATACATATATGAAAAATCAATAAAAAAAGGTGTCGAAGGGAAGTGGGCACTACATCCCCCTCCCCTTAGACTCGACTTCCTCCTGGAAGTCACTAGAACAGGTGTGGAAACTACACTCGTAGTAAAGTAGCATCCTCCCATGTAGCTGCAGTCTCATCATATCTATCCCACTGGACCCAAACCTGGTCAATCTCTCTACCGTGAAGGCCCAGGGTCCTGCTCTATAATGCATATGGGCTCCACCATCACCTACCCCTGATCCTGCACCTGCAATGTGGTCCAATCTAGCATGTGAGAAGGATCAAAAATATATCTCCTAAGCATAAAAATGAAACACATCATGGATGTGAGACAAGCTAGGTGGCAATGCTAGATGATAGGCCAAGGGACCGATGTGCTCCAAGATCTCAAAGGGACCCACAAACCTAGGAGCAAGCTTAGAACCTTTTTCGTAATGGATAGGGATCTTATGCGGTCTGACATGAAGAAACACCTTTGTGCCTACCTCAAAACTATGATCTATCCTATGTTGGTCCGCATACTTCTTTCTCTATCTCTGCGCCTCCTGTAATCTCTTTGTCTGATCAAGGTAACCTGCTGCTCCATATCCTATAATAATGTTGGCCCAAGAGAAACCCTGTCCTCTAACTTGTCCCAACTAAGAGGTGTCTCTGCACTCTGCCATATAATGCCTTGAAAAGGAGCCATGCCTATCAAACTCTGAAAACTATTATTGTAGGAAAACTCCACCAAATATAGATACTCCTCCCATCTCGACTGGTGATCCATAACGTACATCCTAAGCATGTCCTCTAGGATCTGATTCACCCTCAATCTATCCATCTGGGGTGGTGATATGTTGTGCTGAAATTGATCCTCGTCCGAGAGCATGTTGCATGGTGGTCTAGAAATGGGAAGTGTACAAAGGATCATGCGGTCATGAAATGATCTTCCATGGAATCCCATGTAATCTAACAATCTCATCAAGATATACCCATGCCACTACACTAGTTGTATAGGTGGTCTTCACCAGAGAAAAATGAGCTACTTTCATCAATTTATCCACCGTGACCATGATGGCATCGTGGTGGTATCTCGACGTCGGTAACCCAATGATGAAGTCCATGGAAATGGTGTCCCACTTCCACTCTCGGTATGGCATGAGGAAAGAGAAGGCCAGCTGGATGTTGATGCTCGACCTTCACCCTCTGGCACTCTAAAGCAGTGTGACAAACAAAGCCACGTCTCTGAAGTCCTCTCCAATGGTACAACTGTCTCAAAGTGGTGTGCATCTTCTTCACCCCGGGATGGGCTGAATAAGGTGCATGATGAGCCTCTATCAAAATGTCCTATCTCAAGCCTCCATCTCTAGGAACATATATCCGACCTCTTTGTGTTTGAGAAGGCCATCTACCTCTAATGAAAATCCATCAAATCTCCCCTCAAGGGGTCTCTGAGACTCAATCTCTGCTCTGGCTACAAGGTAGAAACTATCTTGAGGAAGTTGCTATAAAATCCTGCTCCACAAATTTGTGCCCACTGAAGTGGCCATAGCCACATGTCTCCATCTACTCAAGGCATCTATGTAACCACATTCTCCTTCCCCTTCACATGCTCTATCTCCATGTATCATACTCACAAAGAAACTCCATCCAACGCCACCAATGATTGAGATTGAGATTGGGCTGCGTGAAGAGGTGGCGAAGACTCAAGTGATCAGTCTGAGTGTAAATCTCCGGCCAAGAAGAAAATGTCTCCACCACACTAAGGTGTGCACAAACTGCTGCAAGCTCAAGATCATGAGTCGGATAATTGAGCTCATAATCCTTGAGTTTTGAGACTCAAAAAAACTACTCTACCCTCCTGCATCAACACACCTCCAAGTCTGCCAAAGAAGCATGTGCAAACATAGAACTCACCTGAGGATCTGGTACTACAAGAATAGGTGTTGTCATGAGGCATTCCTTTAGTGTACTGAAGGCCTACTCACATCTATCTGACCAAACAAACTTCTTCCCTTTCCGCTGAAGGGAAGTGATGGGGTGTGTAATCCGAGAAAAGTCCTAAACAAATCTCCTGTAATATCCTACTAAACCCATGAAGTTGTGCACCTCGGTCACACTAGTGGGTGTTGGCCAATCCATGATGGCTGAATCTTGGAAGGATGACTGTGATACCTTCCCTAGAAATGATGTGGCCCAAATACTGCACCTCTTTCTGAAAGAATGCACACTTCTCCAAGTTCCCGTAAAGATGTTGCTCACGAAGACACTAAAGAACCTGGTGAAAGGTGTGCTCCTCATGCTCCTCATGTGTACATGAGTAAATCAGAATGTCATCAAGGAAGATGAGCATGAAGTGATCTAGAAAATTCCTAAATACCCCATTCATCAAACTCATAAACATTGTGGGGCATTCGTCAAACCAAAAGGTACCACTGTGAACTCGTAGTGGCCATATCTCGTATGGAAGGTGGTCTTATGAATATCTACCTCTGTAATCCTGAGCTGATGATACCCTGACTTAAGATCTATCTTGAGAAAAATGGCCCCCTTCATCTGATCAAATAAATCATCAAATGTGGAAGGGGGTAACGATTCTTGATCGTTACTTTGTTCAAATTTGTGGTAATCAATACACAACCATAGAGATCCATCCTTCTTCTTCATGAAGATCACTGGTGCACCCCAAGGGGATACACTAGGATGGATTAGGCCCTTCTCAGAAGGCCCTCAAGCTGCAACTTGAGCTCACATAGCTCAGGAGTAGTCATCCGATAAGGTGCTCGTGAGATAGGCTCGCCCAGAACCAGATCTATGTGGAAATCTATCTCACGTGGGGGAGGTAACCCAGTAGCTCCCCTGGAAACACATCAAAAAACTCTCTCAAGATGGGATGGTCATCAAGGGATGGTCCACTAGACTCATCCTCGATCTGTCACTAACCATAACATACATACATTTGACAACCCCATCACACACACCGCTTAAGCTGCATAGTGGAGATGGTGTGAATGGAAATGGGCCTCCTAACCCCTGATATCACTGACTCCACTCCAAGATCATCTATACAAGCAATAGTCTTATGGTAATAGTCCACTCTAGCTCTATGATAGAAACCAGTCCATGCCCAAAATGACACCATAAGATCCTAATGGAAGGATTCAAAGATCCGAGGTAGTGGTGAAGGGTCCCAAATCCACTACACACTCCTTAACTAAGGAGTCTATAGAAATTTTGGCTCCAGAAGCCATCTCAACATCCCAACTATGACCCTACCTAACTACCACCAGCCTGTAATGCTCTACTAAGGATGGTGCAATAAAAGAATCAGAAGAACCAGAATCAAATAATATAGAGGTGGAAATACCACCAATACTACTGTCATCTCTATCATGGTACTGGTGCTCATCCTGGTGGTTCTCGACCACTGCATAGATCCGATGACTCCGTGCCATATCTCCAACAGTAGGCTCTGAGATTTGTGTCTTACCCTTTTTTTAGGTTTATGGGAAATCTCTCCAATGATGTCCAGCAACACCACAACCATAACAGCTACCTGGTCCTCTCTAGTGGGATGCAGCTCCAGCCAGTACTCTAGAGGTCTGAGTTGTGGATCTCGATGATCCTGGCTATGGACTACTTGAGGTCTCTGCTGATGAGCTCCTACTGAATGAGCTCTCGGTGCACCTGTGTGTCTGATGGGACCCCTAGGAGGAGGCCCCATACTCATCCTCTCTGTGCATCAAATCTATGAGGAGGTCTATAAGGTGGGTGGGTCTGCTTGCTTGAGGTGGCTCGTTGTGGTGGCCTGAATGAAGCCTGTCCTAAACTCTATCCACCACATGTGGAGGAGGAACTGACCCCCTCGATCTTCATCATCCTGCATCTGCTGGATGTGGCTCGAACTCTATCTCTATCTGTTGTGTCTTCCCCATGTCTCCTCTATAATATAGGCCTTCTCCATGGCCTCTGCTAATGTCTGTGGGTAGTGAATGTGCACCACCGTGCCACCCAAATCCAAGTTCAGGCCCTAGATGAACCTGTGAATCCATACCTTCTCATCCTGCATATAGTCGACGTACTGGAGTAGGTCCAGAAATTGACTCTCATACTCGGCTATAGTCATCGATGCCTGATGGAGGTCATGAAACTCATCTATCCGCTTTCTTGTATAAACCTCTGGGAAAATACTACTCTCCAAAACACTCCTCAAATAGCTCCCAGGTAACTATCTCCGAAGTCAACATGGAGCTTCTGCTCCTCGGTCCTCCACCAGACTCTGCTCCATCCCTCAGAAGATGGATCACAACACATGAGCTTTTGTGTTGCTAGTACAAGGGAAGAGCTTGAAGCATCCGCTCAAGCTCACCAACCAGGCCTCTACCTAAAAACCATCCTGTATCACCCGAATAGTGAGATGGTCGTAGCTTTAGGATCTCCCTGATATGGTCTGCAGCTGATGTCTGATGACCCCTAGGTCTCTCTGCATGCTCCTCCCTCTGTCTAGGGCTCGAGACCTATCCCTATGTCCTGAGATCTGTCCCCATGTCCTCTCTGTGGTGACTCTACCCTAGGTGACTCACATGGAAGTTCTCTACCCTATACTCCTCGTTGTGTCGAGGGGATACATGGGCCTCCACTGATGGCTCCATGCCATGTCTAGAAAATCATCCTCCCAAGGCTCTCTCGCGTATAGTGGCATTGACATCTGAAGCATCTATAAAATATGAGGTAGAATGGCCTGCTACTGCACTCTCTGGAGGTGGTATATCTAGGTCTATGTGAAAAGACCCCTCGTCTGATCCTGACGCCTCCTACACAGATCAAGGTGAGAGTTAGTTCATTGTTCTAGGTCTTGTTTCAGTTTTCTATGTTTTCTAAATTTATACAATTATCAGACATTGTGGTTTTCTAGATTAAAAGAAACCAATTTTGCACTAGGTTAAATGTTCATGTTTCATGTTTTCTAGTGTGCCCAAGGGTCCAAGTTTTGAACCCATGGCTCTGATACCAAGTGTAACACCCGCAAAAAATGACGTTCTAAGAACACGCTTCAACCTAACACTTAACCTAAAAATGTGACTAATTTTTTTTGTTTAAGTTACAAAGAAGGTTACAAGGGTGCTTAACCTTTAGGGTTCATTAACTTAACTTACACTACTTAACTCAGCTTTACGATTGAAGAACTAGGTCTAGTTAAAAGTTACATGTTTTCAAAATTATCTCTAGGGTCCATTAATCAATCATTCAAAAGGAAGGTAACAAGGATTAATTTATTTAATTAAATATTTTCTTCTCTTTAAATAATGTTCAACTTTAATATGGTTAACCTCATGCTTAATTACTCTAGTTTCATTATCCTAATAGTTTAAAAGTCCTTTATTAAATTCCTACAACATACTAAGGATTAAAAGGACATTACACCCCTAGGAAATTAAATGGCCCCACTCACCCATCTACACATACCCTTAAGGATTTTAAATTAAACATTTAAAATACATTTCTACCTAAAAAAGTAGGGTCAATCCTCCACCCTTAGATCAAATCCATCTTGGCCACTAGATCCTAGGGTTCCAAACTTAGCCCTAAAATCCTTATGAAATTCTATTAAAACCTTTTTTCATTCTATTCTTCTCATTTGGTCTATTTCCTTTTTTGTTAAAATTTGTAGGTTGGAGAGGAGGAAGCCATGAAAGCAAAAGAGGAAGAACCATGGAGGATTCTACATGGAGATTTAGTCTAGGCTTAGTTTAGTTTTAGTTTTATTTATGTAATCTATTTCATTCAAGGATTGGGAGGGATTTCCTCCACCAATCTAGTTTTTATTTCAAGTTATTTGTGTATTGGGTTTTAAATTTGGGGCAAACCCTACCCCATTGTTATAAATGAAAAAGACTAGTTTTAGATCCACCATTTTATGTTTTATTTTCAATCCATAGTATTTCTCATTTTTTACTTGTTGGTAATTATAGGTTAAATTTTACAACTTAGAAATTGAGCAAACTAGTTAAATTTCACGCACATGCACAGGATGTGGATCCATGGAATTTATCATAAGTGACAGAACCGCCACCCAGAGTAGACCGGCGGTCCTGGGACCACCACCCTGCCTCGTGTGACAAAAGTCGTGGCCACCCCTACTAGAGTGGCGGTTGTGAAACCGCCACCTTACTTGGGTGAAAAACATGGACCACCTGCCCCTGCTTGAGTGGTGGTTTTGAGGACCCATGCTTTGAGTGGTGGTTATGGGACCACCGCTCTGCTGCAAGTTTAAGGTGTGGTCTTTTTATGAAAAAAATAGAACCTTAATGCCGAGATTTTCACAAAAACTTAAAGTTACTAAAAGATGTAAAAATGCATTCTAAGTTTGTTTTTGTTCATTTAAAGTTCCAAATTTGAGATTTATTTCTCTTTTATTCATTTCTTAGTTAAATCTACTCATTTTAAAGTGTTTTCAACTCTAATAAAATTCATCTACTTACAAGAATAATTCCATTTGTTTAACTAGATTCTTCTTTCCATTACAAGAAAAAAAAGGAATTTAAATCTATTTCATTACTTTTTTCATTTCCTTGTTATAAAATCAACATTTCTAAATACAAT
This sequence comes from Taxus wallichiana var. yunnanensis, assembly GCA_018340775.1. NCBI lineage: Eukaryota > Viridiplantae > Streptophyta > Pinopsida > Cupressales > Taxaceae > Taxus > Taxus wallichiana. Next base: position 286,340,006 of record CM031237.1, read on the forward strand.
ATAATCTAACTTTTCTCTCTCTTTCATTTCACTACAATGTACATACATTCAAAATAGCTAAAATAACTTTATTTTTCCATTCAATTTATTTTGCAAATACAAGTTCAACTTTAACAATTTCTACAATTTTTTCTCTTATTTACATTTACAAAAAAACAACTCTAACAATGAAATTCTTTCTTTTCCATTGATATAACTTAAATATTTTAACACAAGGAACTACTTTTCTCACAATACATCCAAGATTTCAACAAGGAGAAAATACTTTTTTCTTTTCATATTTACAAAAAACTAACTCAACACAAAAACATTCTTTCTTCTTTCTTTTCTTATTTTTTCTTTCCACATGCAAAAACTAATCAATAAAACTATTTGAATCAAATTTTCTTTCTTTTCTTTCAATATAATACACTTCCATAGCCACAATGAAATGCAATTTGTTTCTTCACAAGATCAATACAATGTTCTCCACTTGATGTGGGAAATCATACAAAATAAATAAAGAATGAAATACATTATTACAATTTCTTCCACTCTAAGTGGGTAAAAAATACAAGGAAGTTTCACATGGTCACCAACAAGACTCCAAGCTCCAAACACCAACAAGATAGCTCCTCCAAGAATTTTTTGATTCACAAAAAAATAGGGGGAGAGGCAACGCTCTCCACCCAACCAAGATATCCAATGGAGAGGAGAAGCCATCCTCTCCATTGGCCCCCGAGCCCCAACCACATTACAATGGGAGAAGATTTCAACTCATGGAAACTACAAGCTTCCACAATACTTTAAAATAGTTTCACATCCATTCCATTCACATTCAAACACAACAACAACACAAACAAGAAGAATCAACAAAAACAACAATATAACAAGGCTTATCAAGAAAGCCAAAAGAGTAAGACCTATGGGGAGGCCACTTATGCCTCCCAATGGGAATGGGTGCCCACCTAAAAGCCTCCAATGCATATCTCAAATCCCCTACAAACTCTTATGCCTCCCTCAAGTACCCCTTATACCTCCATATACTCTTATGCCTCCCAATCTATGCCTCCCTCATAACAAGAACAAACAAAGAAATGCAAGCATTCCTCATACTAGGTGGGGCACCCAACCCAAACTCCCTCCACAAAAAAGTAAACTCTTATGCCTCCCTACATAAAAACTCCCCATAGTCTCCTCCCACTCCAAAACTTAGGCAATCTACCCATACCCAACAACATTCCAAAGGAAAAACAACACACAACACAAACATATAAACAAAAAAAAAAAGAACATAATTTAAACTAAGGTGAAGCTCCTACCTCTCCATGGTAGAGCTTGTTCCAAGTATGAAGTTCCAAGCTCCTCCAAAAACCAAGCAAGCATCCACAAAGCTCCAACAATCCACAAGCTCTCCCAAAAATCCTCTCACTCTCCAAAATTCAAGAGACTAAAAATGATCAAGTAACCCCCAAACAAGCAAAATGATTTCAATAAATAGAAAAAGAGAGAGGAGGGATGATGTGGCTCCAAGTAGGATGCCACCTCATTTCCTCTCCACTCCACATCACTTGGTCAACCTCATATTCCAATGCACAATTAATAAGTGGTTGAAGGAATGACAAGAAACTTACACACTCCATCTAAGCCCACACCCCAAAGGACAAAATTAAATATTTGAAAGAAAGTGCAATTAACATTTCACCTTTTTATCTTCCCAAAACACCTAATAGGGCCTAAATTTGACCCCCAACCCATAGGTAGGGTTGGCATAGGCATTTAAGAGGTGTGGGACAAGTTTGACTTGTCCCACAAGCTTCCAAATTTGGCCTCTAAGGCCAAATTCGAGTTTCCCATGAAGGGTAGAGTGTACTACACTCAAGACTCAAGCATACAACACTCAACACAAAATCCAAGAGTAAATCAAGTCTAATAAATGAACTCCTTTTTGGTCACATCTTTAATTAGTTTAGGAAAATTTAAATTAGCTTAATTAAGACACTACAACCCATGAATAATAAAGGGGTAAACATATATCCAAAAATCTAAATAATAAAACAAGTAAATTCATTACTAAAAAAACACATACTAACATTATTAAAAGGGAAATTAAAACAAAACAACACATGACCCCTTGGTCACAATTTTCCCCTAACCAAATAATTCTAACACACACACAATTACATGTTGCCATGGTGACCCTAGTTGAATTCTTCTCGAATTCCGATGTGGTTGGTCTCCAATCCCCCGATGTTGTTGTGAATATAATATACCTGCAAAATAGAGAATACCTCCTTTGGCCTCGTGGCCGCATTAAAACATCCATGCCAAAATATGTGATATAAATCTAAAATCAACTATATATGAATTAATATCATCTATGCAAATATGATATCACTTACAATTTCTAGCACATTTCTATTCCACATTTCATCCATGTCAAAATGATCACAACATTAATCCAATTATCAAAGGTCTACTCAATATGACTAAATATATCACATGTCAGAAATATAGATAAATAATGCATCATATAAGAATCAAATCAATAACAGTTTAGTATCGATATCTACTAACATGCTATATCAAAAATATAATATATCCATAAGTGTAAATCTAAAACAATAATAAAAAGGTGTGAAGGGAAGTGGACACTAGAAGTCACTTGATTTCACTCCATAGTGAAATCCTTCAAATAAGAACCAAGCTAACTATCAAAATTATTCCTAATGAAAAAGTTGATTGAACCTATATAAATCCATCTCCACACCCCGAGAAAGAAGCTCATCACAGAGTGAGGGAACATGTAGAGATAATATTTTTGTCAATTAAAATCACCTATCCAAATCATCAATTGTATCAAGCATCCAACCTTTATTCAATAAAAAGTGGATTTGGAGGCCAACAATTTTTATATTTGACGGTTTGCTCAAGACAATACCAAAACTATATGCCAACAAGGATATGAGAAAGATGGTTGTGAACATATTAAAGGGATGAAAAGTTCCATCAATAAATAGAAATGGGATGTGAGGATGTGAGGTGGCTCATGTTGATACCACTTTATCATCCCTTAATAGTCCAACATTTGGTAAATGCTTCAGCCCAAGATAATGTAGTAAATTTATGCATATTGTAGTGCTCATATTTTTTTTCCTTCCACTCCCACTTTAAGTCTTCCAAGGAAAAATTTATATGCAAGTAGGAAAGTATAATTATTTTCACATTTTTGTATTTCACTTTTCATCACCTTTTGATATTGATATGGTGCTGATGTCGATCATGGATTATTATATTATGGGCATTATGATATAGATTTGATTTATATATATATATATATATATATATTATTATTATATATTATATATATGCATATGATTATATATATATAGTTTATATATTGACATGATATACTATTGGACATGGTTATATATATATATATTTAGGACATGTGATATTGGATATATTGAGTGGACCGAGAAAATTGAATTTAAAATTGATGATTATATAGTTTTTGATGAAATTGTAAATGATATTGTTGATTGTACCTGGATGTTGTTGTGATTCATATATATATTGATGATTTTGAAATTATACTTATATTCATTTGGATGTTCTGATATGGCCACGAGGCCGAAGGAGGTATTTGTATTTTGTAGGTTAAAAATATCACAACAAACATCGGGGGATTGGAGACCAACCACATTGGAATTCTAGATGAATTCAACAAGGTCACCATGAAACTTGTATTTGTTGTGTGTGTGTTTTATTGTTAGGGATTCCCATGGGGGATCACCTTTAAATGTGACCAAGGGTTATGTGTATTTATTTATTTGGTTCCTTTTTATTGATGTTTGTATGTGTTTATTAAGTGATGTGTTTACCCCTTTTCATTTATTTAAATTGTGGTAAATTAATGTGAGTAAACATATTGTTAAAATTAATTAATCAAATTATGGGACATAAGAAAGTAATTATTAGAGTTATTGGCCTAAAATTAAAGTGTTGTAAGAAATGTGTAAGTGATGTAAGAGATGTGTAAGTTAATTTTGGAGTATGAAACACTCCACCTCTTTTGAAATTCGAATTTGTCCTTGGAGGTTGATTTTGAGAAGCTTATGGGACAAGTTAAACTTGTCCCATACCTCTTAAATTTTCATACCAACCTTACCTATGGTTGGAGAGTTAAAATTAGCCTTCATTATGCATTTTTGTAAGTCAAGTTGTATGCTTTTATTGCACTTTCTTACATTTTCAATTTCAGTCCTTATGAGGTGTGGGTTTGTTTGAGTGTGTAAGTAAAACTGTCATTTATTCACCCACCTTATTTATTGTGCTTGGAGATTGAAGTTGACTTATGAGTTGGAGTTGAGGATGTGTGATGTGGCATCCCACATGGATCCACCTCATCCTCTTCTCTTTCCTCTTCTATATATTTGAATTCCTTGGCTTGTTTTTGGGGTTTTTTTTTGCTTCACTTTTATCACTTCATTTTTGGGGTGAACTTTTTGGTTTTGGAGCTCTTGCTTTGGGAGAAAATTGGAGATTTTTGCATACTTTTGATTGTTGATCTCTTGGTTTTTTTTGCATTGGAGAGCTTGTTGTTTTGAACTTGGAACAAACTCCATCATGGAGAGGTAAGAGCTTAGCTCTTGGAAATACTCTCCTTTTATTTGTATGCATATGTGAATGGTTGAATGTTTGAATGTGTTGTTTTATTTTTTTGTTTGGTTGGGTAGATGGCCTAGGAATGGTGTAGGAGAAGACTATGGGGCATTTTGTGGGAGGCATAAGTGTTTTGGGGAGGTATAAGTGTGGAGGGAGTTGGGATTTGGGTTCCACCTTACAAAGAAATAGCTTGCATTTATTTACTCATTATGGGGTGCCATAAGAGGTTGGGGAGGCATAAGGAAATGTGAGGAATAAGGGGTACTTGGGGGAGGCATAAGGGCATGTTAGGGATTTGAAATGATATATATTTTGGTAGTTTGTTCTCAGGTGGTGATACCCATTTCCCTTTGGGAGGAATAAGCAACATCCCCCATAGTTTCTTGCTCCTTTGGCTTGCATGATGAAGCCTTGAGTGTTGTTTGTTGTTTTGTTCTATGGTGGCAAACTGTAGTTTTGTTTTTTTGTGTTTTTAATGAGAAATTTGTCTTTTTTTGTTTGTGGAAGCCTATTGTTGCCATGGTTAAAAAAATCATTTCTTATTACAATGTGGTTGGGGCTCGGGGGCCAATGAAGAAGGATGGCTTCTCCTTTTCATTGGATGTCTTGGTTGGGTGGAGAGCGTTGCCTTTCCCCTCTGTTGTGATCAAATTGAAGAATGATGGAAATTCATATTGTTGTTCGAAATTGAAAAAAGACAAGTTGATTTGAGTCCTTCTTTGAGATCATTTCTTAATGTAACCTTTTCCCACTTGAAGTGGATGATCTTGTATATTATTTGTGATGGAAAGATGATTGTATGGGCTATGAATGTTGTATGTTGAATTGTGAAAGAGATATACTCTATTTTTCTACTTTTGAAAGAATGTGAAAGAAATCAAATTTTGTATAAGTGTAATTGAGGAATGAAAGAAAAATTGTAAAGGTATCTCTTTGAATCAATAAAGGATTGTATTACTTTAATCAAATGGCATTATTGGGTATTGAAAAATGATTGTTGAATGTATTTAAAAATTATGTTGGAAGGATGAAAAAATGAATACGTATGGAGAAATGTCATAATACTTTGTTTTTTTAAATAAATGTTTTAGAAATCAAAATTGTAATTTGGCATTTGAGTACTTTTCTTGAGTTAACTTAGTATGTTAGATTGGGTTGGAATGAATTCTTGTTTAAAATTGGCTAGATGAAAATAAATCTATTCGAATTTGATGTTATATAACTTTCATATTGGAAATTATTAATGAAATTGAAACAGAATGACCCTACAACATCAAAAAGAAAAAATGAAATATCAAATTTTATTTGAAGGTCAAAATGACCCCAAACATACCAAAATACTTATGAAAATTTTATAGAACCTTTCAAATGGGAAAAGGCAAAATTACAAGATTTTTTTTGTATAAAATTGATAAATTTTGAATGCAAATCAATCAAAGCAAACTTAACCTTGCAATATATCCTAAAATATTCCAAGTAAAATCCTCCATGCTTGTTTGGCAAGTGGAAAAAGAATTAATGACAAATTTGAACAAAATTGATAAGTTAAAAATATCAGTTCACTTTCTAAGTGACAAAAAGACATTTTCTCCAAATTTACCATTTAAAATTTATCAAAATTAAATTCATAAGGATCCTATGAAAAGAGGAGGTGAGAGATTTTCCGAAAGTCCTCGTTTTCAAAAACCGAGTTCCCAATCAAAAGTTATGGCCTTCTAAAGTTTTTACTTCATTTCGGGCTCAAAATAATCTAACTATCAAATTTTAAATGAATAAAATATTCTTGGGTGGACCCATGAGCTAAAACTTTCCTTTTTTTTTTTTTCCCAAAAGGTGCAAATTCATGAAGTTTCCCGCCACTCCGCTAATCACAAAGCCTTCATTTTGTCTAAAAATAATTTAAGTCCAAAAAGTTAATTTTGACAATTTTTCCCGCACTGCCCCGCCCACCCTACGGCCCAATCACCGATTAACACGTGGCTTCATTGGGGTCAGCGGAGGCTCGGATCAATTTTAACCTTAAGCGCTTTTAAAAATAAATTTAGAAAAATTTGTAAGTTTCCACATGACCTTGCCGGCCCATTGTAATCAAGTCGCCACATGGCTTCACAAGGCATTGGTAGAGGAGCGGATATTTTTAAGCCTTAATGCTTCAGAAAAATTTTGGGAAAAAATTCCAAATTATCTCCATCGGCACTCGCCAAACCGCAACTAATGGTTGGCTAACACGTGACATCTTCTCGCGTCGGCGGAGGCACGAGGTTCCTTTCGACCTTTTTGGCCTTCCTTTTGAATAGTCAAATTTTCTAAATGTTCCCCATCGACCCGTTGACCCACAGCCAATAAGGAGCTGCCACGTGGCCTCCCTGGGTGTTGGCGGAGGCGCGGGTGTAAAATTCACTTTGTCCTAAAAGGGAAAAAGTGCTAAATGCCTTCCTCGCTCTCGTGGCCTGCGTCTAGGACAAGTTTCCTTTTCCGCTCCTGCCATCCACTTTTCTCCTCTGGGTGAATTTTCTCTCACGAAGTTCGTAGGCCCAAGTTGGAAAATTTTCCTCCCAGGCCCCCGCAGCCCACTTTTGGGAAAATTTTCACCCCAAGTTCCGCCGGTCCATAACTTGATAAATATGAGGAGTTAGGAGGACTTCTTTATATCACCAGGAAAGGTGAGGAAATTATCTATCTAATGGGAATGTTTTCAGGAATTTTTAATTGTGTTAATCATGGGAAAAATCAAATTGAATCTTTAACCGAGTTTAGGAGTGGGTAAGTAAGAATTTACTCTGATGATTTTAAATATGTATTCTTTTCCCCACTGTAATTAAACCTTGCTCTTGTCTTAGATCTTGTGGAATTAAATACCTTGGGTATTTAATTGTTTTGGTCTCTTAACCCTAAAATTTTAATCAGGGAATATTTAGCTAAAATGTCAATGTAATCAGTGATTAAATTAATCCCTAAGGAGATTTGAGCTAGGTGTGGACTTATTACACTTGTTACTTTATAATGTGGAATTAGTAATTATTATAACGGGAAAAGTTAGTTGAATTTAATTGTCCTTGAGACTTTGGTTGTTAACACTTTAAAAAAAAAAAATTCCATAATTTTGTAACTAAACATTTGTTAATGTGGAATTTTAGTAATACACATATTAGGTGAATGGGACCAAAAATCTTGATTATTTTTGGTAGCATAGTTAGGGTGTTGAATTTAATTTTCTTTAATTTTTGGAAAGAACTAATTCAATGCATTTTTAGTTAACATTTAGATGTGTTTTAATTATAGTGGTTAAAATCCAAAAATTTTTAAAGTGGTAATTCCAAATGGGTTTTTTAACACTATAATCCAAGTAGAAGTTATAGTTATTTATTTTACTATTTACAAGACAAATTTCCTAAGATTTTGTTTTGTTTATTACACATATGTGAAGCTCTTGGCTCATTAGCAAGAATATCTTGATGTATTTTTGGTAGCATAGTTAGGGTGTGTGTTTCAAAGCACTTTGGATTCACATTTTCTTTAATTTAGTTGGAAAGAATCTAATTCAATGCATTTTACTAGTTAAAATTTAGATGTGTTTTAATTATAGTGGTTAAAATCCAAATGGAATTTTTAATTGAAGTGGTAAGTATCCAAATGGGTTTTAATTTTAACACTATAATCCAAGTAGAAGTTATAGTTATTTATTTTACTATTTACAAGATTTCTTAATGATTTTGATAAGAGATCCTTGTGTCCCACACACAGTTTGTCGATGGTATTTATGTGTTTAGTGATATGTGTGTCTTCTTGTCTCATTTCAATTGTTTGTTTATGAATTTATTTATTTAATTCTTATTTTAGATATGATGATTATTTGAAAATTGAAATATTACAAATTTGGGTTTTCTTTACATCATAATTTGATTATTTTACCAGTATAAATGCATCTTAGTTTTACACTATTATGATTTAGGGGTCAATTTGTTTGGATTATGAATTTCCCTTTTTTATTTAAGGCACCAATCAACTGGTGATTATTTTTTAAAACAATTCTCATTTTAAAACATTCAAAGCTTTCCACCTAGGGTCAAACCCCCCAAACAAGGAGTGGTGGCCCGCCTATAGTAGGTAGATTGAAGCACCCAACGCCTCCCCTTCCCCCTCATGGTAAAAGTAGGAATTCACCGTGTGCAAAAATATATATATTCTTAATTTTTATGACATGTATACTTGATTTATTCTTGTCATATAAAATGTAAAATATTCATAGTGTTTTTCATCATCGAATTATTAGTCTAATATTTACCCAACATAATGAATTTCACACCAACCCTTCGAATTTGACATTTGGAAGCTTCGCGAATCCTTCCTCCTTTAGGTGGCACCATGATTTTTTTAATATGTTCTCGTGCAACTGCTTAGAATGTTGTAAACAACATTTTTTACCGTTTAAGGAGAGGGTGTATATCAAGCTTTAATGAAATATTTGTTTGTTCCTCATGATGATTAATCATTGGTTATGATTCTAAACACGTAGGACATAAAAATTCTCACACGTAAAACGATAAAAATCACAAATTTAAAAGGCGGCAGATGTAATAATATCAAAGTTGTCTTTTCGATCTCCATTTCCAAAATTTCGCTTGTTATATGGACTACAAAAATGAAGCCGCTCAAAAATTACTTTTCGTGAGAAAAAATATGGAAAAATAATATGGTGCAAGTATTAATGTGGTTATTTTCGCTCCGCCGCCTGCTATCTTATTTCAAATGATGGTGAATTGGCGATGAATGTTCTCCGTAGAAGTTAATATTCTTTCTTAATCATACATTATTATTTGCATGTACTAAATATTTTTAGTGGCATTTAGAGATGAGATTTGACACTCGTCTCGTGCATTTTTGGTCATGGAGCACATTTTTTATTTCCTTGTAGGAAAAGCGGTCATATTAAACTTTTAACATTTTTATCAAATCGTCATTTGAAGTGCATGGTTATTAATCAAACTCTTAGTATTGGTTTCCGTCAGGACTCTCAAAGTTGTTGTAATGCCCGCTAAAATCTCCCACTTGAGACCCATGAACAACCTAGGTTTAGTTACAAAATTATGGAATAAATTTTTTTAAAGTGTTAACAACCAAAGTCTCAAGGACAATTAAATTCAACTGATAACTTTTCCCATTATAATAATTACTAATTCCACATTATAAATCAACAAGTGTAATAAGTCCACACCTAGCTCAAATCTCCTTAGGGATTAATTTAATCACTAATTACATTGACATTTTAGCTAAATATTCCTTGATTAAAATTTTAGGGTTAAGGGACCAAAACAATTAAATACCCAAGGTATTTAATTCCACAAGATCTAAGACAAGAGTAAGGTTTAATTACAATGGGGAAAAGAATCCATATTTAAAATCATCAGAGTAAATTCTTACTTACCCACTCCCAGAACTCGGTTAAAGATTCAATTTTATTTTTCTCATGATTAACGCAATTAAAAATTCTTGAAAAAATTTATATTAGATAGGGAATTTCCTCACCTTTCCAGTGATATAAAGAAGTCCTCCTAACTCCTCATATTTCTCAAGTTATTGACCAATGGAACTTAGGTTGAAATTTTTCCCAAGAGTGGAACTGCGGGTCTGGGAGGAAAATTTTCCCAACTCGGGCCTGCGCGGACTTCGGAGAGAAAATTCACCAGAGGAGAAAAAACTGCGGGGAAAACTTTTTCCTAAACATGGGCCGCGTCAAGTGGGGAAGGCATTTAGCACTTTTTCTCTTTTGGGACAAAGTGGATAATTTTACACCCACACCTTCGTCGATGCCTGGGAGGCCACGTGGTAGCTTCTTATTGGTTACGGGTCAACGGGTCGACGAGGAACATTTGGAAAATTTGACTACTCAAAAGGAAGGGAAAAAGGTCGAAAGAAACCCGCGCCTCCGCCGACACGAGAAGATGCCACGTGTTAGCCAATCGTTAGTTGTGGCTTGACAAGTCGGTAGGATAATTTGGAAAATTTTCCCAAAATTTTTCTAAAGCGTTAAGGCTTAAAAAGATCTTCTCCTCCGACGACGCTTCGTGAAGCCACATGGCAACCCCCGATTACTGCGGGTTGGCGGGGTTACGAGGAAAACTTAGAATTTTTCAAATTTATTTTTGAAAGAGCTTAAGGTTAAAATTAATCTGAGCCTCCACCAACTCCTAATGAAGCCACATGTAGATCAATGATTGGCTTCGGGCGATGGGGCCACGGAGGAAAAATTTCCAAATTAGAAAAAATGAAGGCTTTTGGATTAGCGGAGTGGCAGGAAACTTCATGAATTTGTACATTTTGGGAAAAAACCAAAAATAAGGAAAATTTTAGCCCACGGGTCTGCACAAGAATATTTTGTTCATTTAAAATTTGATAGTTATATTATTTTGAGCTCGAAATGAAGTAAAAATGAGAACGCCATAAATTTTGATTGGGAACTAAGTTTTTGGAAAACGAGGAATTTTTGGAAAGCTCTTGATGTCCTCTTTTTACAAAAACCTTAGAAATTTGAATTTGATAAATTTTAAAGGGTCAATTTTGAGAAAACATCTTTCTCGTCACTTAGAAAGTGAACTAGTATTTTAACTTATCAATTTTGTTCAAATTTGTTTTTAATTCTTTTTCCACTTGCCAAATAGGCATGTAGGATTTTACTTGGAAGATTCTATGATATATTTAAGGTTAAGTTTGCTTGATTGATTTGCATTCGAAATTTAACAATTTTATACGGCAAGAAGTTTGAAATTTTGCCTTTTCCCGATTTGAAAGGTTCTATCAACTTTTCATAAGTATTTTGGTATGTTTGGGGTCATTTTTACCTTATAAATAAAATTTGATAATTCATTTTTCCTTTTGATGTTTCAAGGTCATTTTGTTCAATTTCCGATTAATAATTGCCAGTATGAAAGTTATCTAACAGAGCTCAAATTCGAATAGATTTATTTTCATTTGCTAACTTTAAACTATGAATTCATTCCAACCCAATCTAACATACTAAGTTGACTCAAGCAAAGTATTCAAATGCCAAATTACAATTCTGATTTCTAAAACATTTATTTAAAAAAAAACAAAGTATTATGACATTTCTCCATACGTATTCACTTTTTCATCCTTCCAACATAATTTCAAAATACATTCAACAATCAGATTTCAATACCCAATAATGCCATTTGAGTAAAGTAATGCAATCATTTATTGATTTAAATAGATACTTTTACAATTTCTTCTTTCATTCCTCAATTACAATATACTGAGAATATGATTTCTTTCCAATTCTTTCAAAAGCATAAAACAGAGTATATCTTTTCACAATTAAATTTACAACTTTCATAGCCCATACAAACCATCTTTCCATCACAAATAATATACAAGATCATCCACTTCAAGTGGGAAAATGTTACATTAAGAAATGATCTCAGCAAGGACTGTCAAACTATCTTCTTTCTCAGTTCTAGAACAACAATATGAATTTCCATCATTCTCCAATTTGGTCACAACAAAATAGGGAAAGACAACGCTCTCCACCCAACCAAGACATCCAATGAAAAGGGAGAATCCATCCTTCTTCATTGGCCCCGAGCCCCAACCACATTGCAATAAGAAATATTTTTTTTCAACTCATGGCAACAATAGGCTTCCACAACACAAAGACATATTTCTCATTCAAAACATAGTCCAAAAAAAACTACAGTTTGCCACCACAGAACAAAACAACAAACAACACTCAGGCTTCATCATGCAAGCCAAAGGAGCAAGAAACTATGGGGATACTGCTTATGCCTCCCAAAGGGGAAAAAGGTATCACCACCTAAAAAAAACTACCAAATATATATATCATTTCAAATCCCCGACATGCCCTTATGCCTCCCCCAAATACCCCTTATTCCTCACATTTCCTTATGCCTCCCAACCTCTTATGGTACCCCATAACGAATTAAAAATGCAAGCTATTTCTTTGTAAGGTGGAACCCAAATCCCAACTCCCTCCACACCTATACCTCTCCAAAACACTTATGCCTCCCACAAAATTCCCCATAGTCTTCTCCTACACTATCCCTAGGCCATCTACCCAACCAGCCAACAAATAAAACAACACATTCAAACATTCAACTATTCACATATGCTTACAAATAAAATGAGAGTATTTCAAGAGCTAAGCTCTTACCTCTCCGTGAAGGAGTTTGTTCCAAGTTTAAAACAACAAGCTCTCCAATGCAACACAAACCAAGAGATCAACAATAAACAAGTATGCAACAATCTCAAAATTTCTCCCAATTTGCAAGAGCTCCAAAAACCCAAAGCAAGTCGCCAAAAATGAAGTGATAAAAGTGAAGCAAAAAAAAAACCCCAAAAACAAGCCAAGGAATTCGAATACATAGAAGAGAAAATAGAAGAGGGTGATGTGGATCCATGTGGGATGCCACATCACACATCCTCAACTCCAACTCATAAGTCAACTTCAATCTCCAAGGCACAATAAATAAGCAGGTGAATAAATGATAGTTTTACTTACACACTCAAATCAAACCCACACCTCATAAGGACTGAAATTGAAAACATGTAAGAAAGTGCAATAAAAACATACAACTTGACTTACAAAAATGCATAATGAAGGCTAGATTTAAACCCTCCAACCATAGGTAAGATTGACATGCAAATTTAAGAGGTATGGGACAAGTTTAACTTTGTCATAAGCCTGCAAAATCAGCCTCCAAGTACAATTCGAATTTCAAAAGGATGTGGAGTGTTTCATACTCCAAAATTAATTTACACATCACTTACACATTTCTTAAAACACTTTAATTTTAGGCCAACAACTCTCATAATTACTTTCTTATGTTCCAATTTGATTAATTAATTTTAACAACATGTTTACTCACATTAATTTACCACAATTAATAAATAATGAAAGGGGTAAACACATCACTTAATAAACACATACAAACATCAATAAAAAGGAACCAAATAAATAAATACACATAACCCTTGGTCACATTTAAAGGTGATCCCCCCATGGGAATCCCTAACAATCAAACACACACACACAAACAATACAAGTTGCCATGGTGACCTTGTTGAATTCATCTAGAATTCTAATGTGGTTGGTCTCAATCCTCGATGTTTGTTGTGATATTTTTAACCTGCACAATATAAATACCCCTTCAGCCTCGTGGCCATATCAGAACATCCAAATGAATATAATATAATTTCAAAATCATCAATATATATATGAATCACAACAACATCCAGACAATCAACAATATCACTTACAATTTCATCAGCAACTATATAATCATCAATTTTAAATTCAATTTTCTTGGTCTACTCAATATATCTAAATATCACATGTCCTAACAACATCCATATATATATATATATATATGTATGTATGTATGTATGTATGTATGTATGTATGTATGTATAACCATGTCCAACAACATGTCAACATCTATATAAAATGTCTCTAACAATCATCATGCATCATATATGAATCAGAGTCAACAATAATCCATGATCTAACATCTAACACCATACTAAATCAAAACTATAATAATGTCCATAATATAGTCAGCAGTATCATGATCAATATCAAAAGTGTTGAAGGGAAGTGGGCACTACATCCTCCTCCCCTTAGACTCGACTTCCTCCTGGAAGTCACTGGAAAGAGAGATAGGAACAAATGCAATAGAAAAAGGATCACTCCATTATGGGATTGCTTGCTTCAAACAAGTGTGGGTCTACAGAACCTAAGTTTGGTCCAATGCAATTCAACAAGAAGAAGGGATATTGCAAGGGATGATTTCTAAATAAACTCGCATGCAAGGCTACAAACACTTGAATCTAGAGGGTAAATTTATGCTATCAACCAAGATACCACACATAACAATATAACATGAAGAGTTCAAAATAGTCCGAAGAGTAACCACCAAGTAGAGGAATAATAAGAAGAATTACATGATTTTGAGAACGGCCACATAGTTTCCCAAGGAATACAACATACTACAATAATAAAATTTAAGGTTTCTACTAAGTTTAAGCCATGATTTCAAGGTTCATTGTCTAGACAAGGCTAACAAAATCAACTATGACCAAATTTGCATGAGGAACAAGTCTACTCAAGGTCCTATAGTTTGAGGATCACACGGGATGAGGTTAATAAAAAGGACACCTAAATCAACAAAACATTTAAAATCAAGGAACTATTCTAGGAAAGCACTTCTATAACTTGAGAGGGTACAATTAACTTTTCATGGTAATACAAGCGAAGTCAAGACCACAAGTTTTCCTATAGCCTGATTATTTACAATTTTGTTTTAAGATCGATCGACCACACACCATACCAACCAAATCTAAAGAAGTCAACCATTTCAGTAAAATAATATATATATATGTATGTATATTTATATTTATATCTCCCTAACAACTAACATATCAATATAAGTACCATACATTATAACACAATGGGATTTATTTATCTTATTTCCTACTCAAGCTCAGAATAACCATAAAGAGAGCACAAGAAACACCAAGGACCACTCAAGGTTGCTAGGGAGAAGAACAAGTAACACGGGGTCCAACTATAATCCAAGGGTGCATCATATCAAAAGTGAATAACATCATCTTGCACTTTCCATCCTAATGGAAAAGGGGAAACAATAACAAGGTGACCCAAGAAAATATGAAGAAAATAAGACTTCCCAAATTTATTTTATATCCTTAACATATGTTGCCTTAAAATTACAATAACTTAGGTCTCCAAGGACAAGACAACACGCAAGGAGGTTGCTTCTTAAACAACAGATAAGTCTCAATCCAAAAGGACCACAACTCACACTCGTCGAGCTATGGGACGATAAGGGTATGATGACCCAAAACTCCCACAAGAAAGGCACATACATCTATGAATAAGAAATTACTAAGCAACTAGAACACATTGCTATCCACCAGGTGTTTCACAATTTCAGGTAGGCGACAGAACTACAGGTTCAACTAAACATTGCACTCAATACACATAAATCTTACTTATTTTATAACTCAACTAATTAAGTCAAAAGTTGTAGTTTCATTTTCTAAGCACATTCCTTTACAAGTT
Source organism: Taxus wallichiana var. yunnanensis (assembly GCA_018340775.1). Classification (NCBI taxonomy): domain Eukaryota; kingdom Viridiplantae; phylum Streptophyta; class Pinopsida; order Cupressales; family Taxaceae; genus Taxus; species Taxus wallichiana. The sequence goes on from CM031237.1 coordinate 286,355,766, forward strand.
TTCTTAATTAAACTTCCTCCTATTATGACATCACAACTTTGTGTTATAAGGTCCACTAAGGGGGCATGATATATCGCCATTTTGTAAAGGCAGTTCAAAGAGAAAAAATATTTATTTTACTCCTAGGGAGGTAGATGGACAAAGTTATCCTTTTTTGTTCTTCTATTAATCTACCAAGGTTAAAGCAAGAACCATTTTCTCTTTCTATGTTCCAGTTTATTTGTTAAGCTTCAAGGCCAAATCTCCTCAATTATGGTTTTATGATGTTTGGGTGAGTCAACTTGTCAATTAAAAATTTAATGAGAAGGAAGGGTAAACATATCACACTGTTACTTTTATGGGAGAGAGAGGTAAATCAACACATCACATTTTTAATTCTAAGGAAAACAAGGGACATTCAACATAGAAAACACATTATTACTTTTGTAAGAACTAGGAAACAATCAACCAACATAGATCATAACAATATTTTGAGGTTTTTTTCCACTAATTACAAGTATCATAAAACATTCATAGTGGGTTTCTACAAGTTCTCAAAATAAGTTACAAGGGAGGCCCATTAAGGAAGCATAATTACTTTTATTGATCTACTAGGGTTTAACAATGTTTGTTGTTTTGGTGAAAAAATTTTACTCACCTGATAAGACAAGAAAAGTTTTCAAATCTACACCCATATTACCACAGGATACCACCAACCAAGCAATCAAAATGACAAGGAAAGATTTTAACTATAAGAACACCACATACTCGCTAGAAAGTGTCAAATGTAAGCAGACAATCAACTATCTATTCAACATGGCTTTATGACCAAGAGTTACAGTTTTGCAAGAAGAATCACATTATAAAATACCACCAAGATTAAATTATCAAGGTCTAATTACACTATCATGACCAATGTCATGGTCCAAAATACACAAAGCATCCATAAGTGTCTCCACGTAATCCAAAATTAATAGGTCATAGAGTATTATTCATAGTAACTAAAAAAGTTAAGGAAAGGGTAGACTTATTTATAGGTCAAGAGGGAAAACAAACACACTTAATTTACACACAATACTCGAATGAGATTAAATCTAACCATAATTACCAAGATACATACAATCCTCAAGTCACTACTTAATATAATGAAATGAGGAACTCTTGATAAAACTTAGCATGCCATCGAAGAGAAGCCACTACCAGACAAACACTTTTCCACTAACATCCACAGCTAGCCAAAAGCAAACCGATCCCACCATAATTCATCAACCCACAATTAAATACCTCTACTCGATGAGGTTCAAGCTCTTACCGGATTGTAAGAGAATCACCACCACCGCTAATAGGCTACCAACTAGAACGCACAACACAACAAAATCTCTTCCCAACAAGGTCGAGTAATGAAAAGGTCACTCTAAGATCCTAGATACACTCAAGGTTTCATGCATCTAAAACCAAGGCATAACTTTAAGCACCTAAGAGGACATTCAAGACACCTAGGGTGAACCCCATATGACAAAATGTATGAATACAAGTAGCATAGAACTAGCTCATCATCATGCAAGAAGAAATCCACGTAATGTTTAGCTAAGCAACCAACAACATAACGAGATCCGAGTCACCAATCAAAATAAAGTCCAAGAAATATCAGCAATCAAGGAAAGTGGCTAAGTAGCCGCATTGCAAAGTCTGAAAATTCTCACAAAAATATAAATAACTAGAAGAGCCTCAGATATTCTCAATCCAATCATAAAATAAGATGTTGGTCCTTGATAAAATGACACAAGTTTATGAATGTAAAATACAAAACGTTAACACCACATTCACTTCGCAGCCCTTCATGGCCGCCAATAGGGGTACTCTACCTCGAGGTCAGTTCCAAGGACACATGCGTAGGATTGGGTCATAAACTACACCCAGACTTAATGTCCACTCTCCCATACGGGTAACAAAATGAAAAACTGACAACCAGACCAACTTTCCTAACTACTGAAGGAAGGAAGCTCTAAACAACTTCTAATTAAATCTTCTTGACCCCAGGACACAACCACTATTGTCCAACCACAAGATTCACACCATATAATTTATCATTCCAACAAATCCAATAAGGAAGGGTCTCAACAAAGGGCTTAATGCATCATACAATTAAATCATGTTTTAGGACTTGTAAAAAAATATACTTTCAAAGGGGAACCAAGTTTCCACTACACTAGAAGTTCACAAAATCAATTTAATTTGACATTCTTAGTTACCCAGGTTCAGAAAAAACACCACTGAGCGAGTACAACAATTCAAACAACTTATTATTTTATTATTATTTTAATTTTGGTAGTTCAAATGAACAGAGTAATGTAATATTTCTTCATACACATTTCTTTTTAAATTTTCAAACAAGTTTGTTTTCTTAGATTCAAAAGTGTGCTAGGTTTACAATTCATGTCTCAAGTTTTCTAGTGTGCCCAAGGGTCCAAGCTTTGAACCCACGGCTCTGATACCAAGTGTAACGCCCACTAAAATCTCCCACTTGAGACCCATGAACAACCTAGGTTTAGTTACAAAATTATGGAATAATTTTTTTAAAGTGTTAACAACCAAAGTCTCAAGGACAATTAAATTCAACTGATAAATTTTCCCATTATAATAATTACTAATTCCACATTATAAAGCAACAAGTGTAATAAGTCCACACCTAGCTCAAATCTCCTTAGGGATTAATTTAATCACTGATTACATTGAAATTTTAGATAAATATTCCTTGATTAAAATTTTAAGGTTAAGGGACCAAAACAATTAAATACCCAAGCTATTTAATTCCACAAGATCTAAGACAAGAGCAAGGTTTAATTATAGTGGGGAAAAGAATACATATTTAAAATCATCAGAGTAAATTCTTACTTACCCACTCCCAAAATCGGTTAAAGATTTAATTTTATTTTTCCCATGATTAACGTAATTAGAACTTCCTGAAAACATTCCCATTACATAGGGAATTTTCTCACCTTTCCGATGATATAAAAAAGTCCTCCTAACTCCTCATATTTCTCAAGTTATAGACTGGCGGAACTTGGGGTGAAATTTTTCCCAAGAGCGGCCTCATGCCGGGCTTGGGAGGAAAATTTTCCCCCACTTAGGCCTGCGGACTTCGGAGAGAAAATTCACCAGAGGAGAAAAGCGGACTAGCGGAGTGGGGAAGAAAACTTTTCCTAGATGTGGGCTAACGGAGCAGGAAGGCATTTAGCACTTTTTCCCTTTTGGGACAAAGTGAATTTTACACCCGCACCTCCGTCAACACCCAGGGAGGCCATGTGGCAGCTCCTTATTGGCTGTGGGTCAGCGGGTTGGCAAGGGGAACATTTGGAAAATTTTAATATTCAAAAGGAAGGGAAAAAGGTCAAAAGAACCCGTGCCTCTACCGATGCGAGAAGATGCCACATGTCAGCTAATCGTTAGATGCGGTTTGGCGGGTTGGCGGGGATAATTTGGAAATTTTTTCCAAATTTTTTTGAAGCGTTAAGGCTTAAAAAGATCCACTCCTCCACCGATGCCTCGTGAAGCCACATGGCAGCACTGACACCGTGGGCCGGTGGGGGGTCAGGGGAAAACTTACAAATTTTTCCAAATTTATTTTTGAAAGTGCTTAAGGTTAAAATCGATCCGAGCCTCCGCCGATGCCCAACAAAGCCACGTGTTGATCAATGATTGGCTACGGGCGGTGGGGCCGTGGAGGAAAAATTGTCAAATTAACTTTTTGGACTTAGATCATTTTTAGACAAAATGAAGGCTTGTGGATTAGCGGAGAGCGTGGGAAACTTCATGAATTTGCACCTTTTGGGAAAAAAAAGCAAAAAAAGGAAAGTTTTAGCCGCGGGTCCACCCAAGAATATTTATTCATTAAAAATTTGATGATTATATTATTTTGAGCCCGAAATGAAATAAAAACTTTGATGGCCATAACTTTTGATTGAGAACTCAATTTTTGGCAAACGAGGACTTTAGAAATCTCTCGACATCCTCTTTTGACAGAGACATTAGGAATTTTATTTTGATAAATTTTGAAGGGTAAATTTTGAGAAAACATCTTTTTATCACTTAGAAAGTGAACTGGTATTTTTAACTTATCAATTTTTTTCAAATTTGTCATTAAATATTTTTTTCCACTTGCTAAAATGGGCATGGAGGGTTTTATTTGGAATATTTTAGGATAGATTGCAAGGTTAAGTTTGCTTTATTGATTTTCATTCGAAATTTATCAATTTTATATAGCAAGAAGTCTTCAATTTTGCCTTTGCCCAATTTGAAAGGTTCTATAAAATTTTCATAAGTATTTTGGTATGTTTCGGTCATTTTGACGTTACAAATAAAATTTGATATTTCTTTTTGTCTTTTTTATTTCGCAGGTCATTCTATTCAATTTCGATTAATAATTGCAAGATGAAAATTATCAACAGAGCACAAATTCGAATATATTTATTTTCATTTTCCAACTTTAAACTATGAATTCATTCCAACCCAATATAACATACTAAGTTGACTCAAGTAAAGTATTCAAATGCCAAATTACAATTATGATTTCTAAAACATTTATTTCAAAAAAAAAAGAGTATTATGACATTTCTCCATACGTATTCACTTTTTCATCCTTCCAACAGAATTTCAAAATACATTCAACAATAAAATTTCAATACCCAATAATGCCATTTGAGTAAAGTAATACAATCCTTTATTGATTCAAAGAGATACCTTTACAATTTCTTCTTTCATTACTTAATTACAATATACTGAATATAATTTCTTTCAAAAGTAGAAAAACAAAGTATATATCTTTCACAAATCAATTTACAACTTTCATAGCCCATATGAGACCATCTTTTCATCACAAATAATATACAAGATCATCCACTTCAAGTGGGAAAAGGTTACATTAAGAAATGATCTCAGCAAGGACTGTCAAACTGTCTTCTTTCTCAGTTCCATAATAATAGTATGAATTTCCATCATTCTCCAATTTGGTCACAACAAAACAGGGGAAAGGCAACGCTCTCCACCCAACCAAGACATCCAATGAAAAGGAGAATCCATCCTTCTTCATGGCCCCGAGCCCAACCAACACACGCAATAAGAAATGTTTTTTCAACTCATGGAAATAATAGGCTTCCACAACACAAAGACATATTTCTCATTCAAAACACAGTCTAAAACAAAATTATAGTTTGCCACCACAGAACAAAACAACAAACAACACTCATACTTCATCATGCAAGCCAAAGGAGCAAGAAACTATGGGGGTGTCACTTATGCCTTCCTAAAGGGGAAATGGGTATCACCACCTAAGAACAAACTACCAAAATATATATCATTTCAAATCCATGACATGCCCTTATGTCTCCCCAAGTACCCCTTATTCCTCACATTTCCTTATGCCTCCCCAACCTCTTATGGCACCCCATAACGAGTAAAGAAATGCAAGTTATTTATTTGTAAGGTGGAACCCAAATCCCAACTCCCTCCACACTTATACCTCCCTAAAACACTTATGCCTCCCACAAAATGCCCCATAGTCTTCTCCTACACCATCCCTAGGCCATCTACCCAACCAACGAAAAAAATTAAAACAACACATTCAAACATTCAACCATTCACATATGCATACAAATAAAAGGAGAGTATTTCCAAGAGCTAAGCTCTTACCTCTCCATGATGGAGTTTGTTCCAAGTTCAAAACAACAAGCTCTCCAATGCAACACAAACCAAGAGATCAACAATCAACAAGTATGTAACAATCTCCAAATTTCTCCCAATTTGCAAGAGCTCCAAAAACCCAAAGCAAGTTACCAAAAATGAAGTGATAAAAGTGAAGCAAAAAAACCAAAAACAAGCCAAGGAATTCAAATATATAGAAGAGGAAAGAGAAGAGGATGAGGTGGATCCATGTGGGATGCCACATCACACATCCTCAACTCTAACTCATAAGTCAACTTCAATCTGTAAGGCATAATAAATAAGAAGGTAAATAAATGGCATTTTTACGTACACACTCAAATCAAACCCACACCTCATAAGGACTGAAATTGAAAACATGTAATAAAGTGCAATAAAAGCATACAATTTAACTTACAAAAATACATAATAAAGGCTAGAATTAAACCCTCCAACCATAGGTAAGGTTGGCATGCAAATTTAAGAGGTATGGGACAAGTTTAACTCGGCCCCATAAGCTTCCAAAATCAGTCTCCAAGGACAAATTGAATTTCAAAAGGAGGTGGAGTGTTTCATACTCCAAAATTAACTTACACATCACTTACACATTTCTTACAACACTTTAATTTTAGGCCAACAACTCTAATAATTACTTTCTTATGTCCCAATTTGATTAATTAATTTTAACAACATGTTTACTCACATTAATTTACCACAATTAATAAATAATGAAAGGTAAACACATCACTTAATAAACACATACAAACATCAATAAAAGGGAACCAAGTAAATAAATACACATAACCCTTGGTCACATTTAAAGGTGATCCCCCCATGGGAATCCCTAACAATAAAACACACACACACGAACAATACAAGTTGCCATGGTGACCTTGTTGAATTCATCTAGAATTCCAATGTGGTTGGTCTCCAATCCCCCAATGTTTGTTGTGATATTTTTAACCTGCACAATACAAATACCCTTCGGCCTCGTGGCCATATCAAAACATCGAAATGAATATAATATAATTTCAAAATCATCAATATATATATGAATCACAACAACATCCAGACAATCAACAATATCACTTACAATTTCATCAGAACTATATAATCATCAATTTTAAATTCAATTTTCTCAATGGTCAACTCAATATATCCAAATATCACATGTCCTAACAACATCCATAATATATATATATATATAACCATGTCCAAAAACATGTAAAATCGATATAAAATGTCTCTAACAATCATCATGCATCATATATGAATATATATAGTCAACAATAATATATATATGATCTAACATCTAACACCATACTAAATCAAAACTATAATAATGTCCATTATATAGTCAGTCAGAATAATCATGATCACATATAAAAAAGTGTCGAAGGGAAGTGGGCACTCAACCGTAATCATATAAAATTGGTATGTTATGTAAAAGATTTATTTTTTTATTTTTTGAGTATGTTACACTATCAATCACCTACTCGCCAACTACATTTAAATAGCCAATGTAAATTTAGGTTTTACCACTCGCAATTAAAGTTGATATTTTGTAGTTTTACCACTTTTATCATTAACTCCATTGTCCACCACTGCCAAATTTCCATTTTCTCCTATCGCCAATCTGCCACAAATATAAATTATAATGCCATTTCAAAGTTTCAATGTGATTTAAAATTTCGCATGCAGCATAAGGATATCTACTAGGTTGCACGTGCAACTTAATTCAATTTTAGCTAATTTAATAAAAATGTAATTTTTATTGGTTCTTGAATCATAAGAGATAAGAACTAGCAATCGCACGTGAGGTGTGCGATGTTAACGCCGAAAGTGAAATATGGGAGAGGAGAAAAGGTAACTGAAGAACATAACAAATAAATATGATATTTATACCCAAAAAATGAAGAACATAAGCAAGAGGAGGTAATGGGAGAAGTGGAAAAGATCAAGATATGAAAGAAGAGGAAAATCAAAAAAGGCAGGGGCAACGAGGAAAAAGAGGGGAAAGTTAAGGACCGGTAAGATCATTTATGAGACCTATTTCAATAGATAAAATTGTAGAAAAGTTTGATTTTTTAATGACCGGATGAAAAGAGTGAAAAATGAATGACGGATAAGTAGGGAACCCTTGATATAGCTATGAAGATAATCCCCTCTCTTTCGGAGCCCTTAATGTCAATATAGGCTCTATACAAAGTAAGCCCTTGAGATTTGTGGATGGAAAATGCCAAAGCCATAGGTGGAACTAGAACATGGAAAGGGTTGAGGTTGTGGTTGTCCACTAGGTTGTTGTTAGCAAAAATATGGGAAGCTTCTATGAACCTCAACCATCATCAATGATTGTTTCGGAAACCAAATATCAGTTTCCCCATCTTTTCTCTTCTTCTTATTTATATTATGGCCAACATATCGAAAAATTTACTTAATTTTTCTGCTTCTTCTACGAGGCACAAGAAATAACAACCATGAATACCAACATCGGTCCTACAAATACCATTAATGCAAACATGTAACCAAGGTTGGATAGGGAGGACACTAATGGAAATTATGTATATACTAGATTATATACATTTTTTTGTTAAGATTTTAAGATTACAGGAAGAGTGAGCAAAGCATTCGAGTATTGAAACCATATTCATCCTAGGCCTTGTCCAATAAAGCGCGAAATACCAAATGATTTAAATGGCTAACTCTATGTAGATCTCATAACAAAATTCACATAAATTCTATTACATGTAGTTCACTCTTCCAATGGTCAACCATAAGGAAAGAAAAGGTATTTCACAACAACCATAGATTAGAATTTGATACCTCTACCCATGTTGTAAAGTGGAGCGATATGATTTGTTGTGTCTGCAAGTGAGGAGAAGGTCCCAATAGACTTTCCACCTAGAATAAACTATTGTAGCTTCCTCGTATGCCTCTTAACCATCCCATAGGTTTGATTCCCTTAGAAGAGAATGATCTATATAATGATAGTTGCACACTTTTCTCAAATCCGAAGAAGAATCATGAGATGCTTGTCTCAATTTAGACTGTAATCTCAAATAAGATTGTGCCTGGCCTCTTTTCTTATATTTCTCCCAATTTCTTAGTCCCCCAAAAATTTATTAGAGTAGTCTTGTTTTACACTCAAGGAAAGTGACAGATTGATTGTCACTTTATATTCGACTCAAACACTGGACATCAACTTTTTGTCACCTTGATTGCTTCGTGAGTTTGCTAAGGGCTCTACATAGTTTCAAATTTCAATGTAAATAATAATGAAATTGATGTGAAATGTGACCAATGTGGGGTCTACAACCTTCATTGCATAAATCTTCCCTCTCTTTTCTACTATGGTGGACATTGTAGATACAATCGGAGAAGTGGGTAAGGATTTTGAACTACATAGTCAATGTTAACACCGAAAAAAAAATATTGTTGAGCTGAAAGGAAATTGAAAATGGATAACAAAACATTGTGTTTTGGTTGAATTTGAAGTTGAGAAGTAAAGGCAAACCAAGCGGGCACACCTCAGACCATTGAACTTGACATCCACATTCTCCCCACTATCATAGGATTTATGGAATTTACTTCTCCACCATTTGTACAAATGAAACTTTTATATGTTTGAGTCCAACATATTTTCTTCCCTTTTGTGCCATGCTCTCTAGATAATCCTAATTTTCTAGCTTATTCTTTCTGTTAAGCAAAAACATAGCATAAAAAAAAAATCAACATTGTCGTTGGACATATGGATGTCTAAGCCCTTGATTCGGTGCCCCTAAATAGAGTATATATCATGTTTCCAATTTTGTGTACCATTTTGTGTTTGCCCTCCATGCTTATGCTATAAAAACATTACAATATAATTACAATATTAAACTCTAAAAGTCACAAATCTAATTAAAAGGTCTTTTCATGTTTGCGGATATTAAGATGAATTTAATGTTTAACAAACAATGCAACCACATTCTCCCCAACATCCATCCCGGTGCAACACGAAATAATTTTCTCGTGGCATAGGAAAACACATAAACACATACATACATGAAGAGGAGTGGGACTCACATGACTTATTAGCTCTACTACTTAATAATTCTCCCCGCATTTCAAATTTCGATACAAACACATCACAAGAGCTTGCTTCCTCTTTACCTATATATCCATCTCCATCACAAATCATAATACACAACACAACAACAACAACAACAAAAATTTATATAATTCCATAATGGCAAGTAAAAGTATTTATAGTCATGACAATAGTTTTTGTGATAGTAAGGGGAGCCTATGGTATAGGTGCAGATTCGAGAGCCCATCACCTATTCCAGAAGTAGGTGGTGCAACACCATTGTCTTCACCGCCCTCCATTCTTTCCCTCTCATTTTCTTCTCTCTTTTCCATCGACAAAAGCATCTAACATGTAAAAAAAGCATTTGAACGAAGGAACATTATCTAAAAAAATAAAAGCTAGTAGAAGTGCACAGTTCTACGCTGGAAACAAGAAGAAAACCTTATTACTTATGTTGTACATCTCCCAAGGAAAAGCCCATTGCAATTGATGGTGGTATGGGTTTATTTAATTTAAAAATGGGAGCCCCATGCCCTTCCATTATAGAGCACTCACCATAAATGAAACTCTCATATGTAATTAATCCGGTTAGACTTTTGCAATAGTTGTGCTCTACCTTATGATCTATGTATGTTGGATTTGACATGATTAATCAAGCAGAGGTGAACAATAAGGCCATTAAGGGACTGTTAGTTGTTGTGTACAACTTAATTTGGTGTTTCACGAAATATCAAAGTTCTTGGATTCCTTGTCGTGGGTGTGAGAAGCAGTGCAACTCTTGCATTCCTTGTCTTGGACGTGGTTTGAAACATTATTACCAAAATGATGAACACCAAAGCATGTATGACATTTGTTTAGGTGTAGAAATGGTTCGTAAAAGGAGAAAACGGTGGAATGATATTCATGAGAATGCTTCTAAGATTGGAGAACAAGAGACAATTTAAGAAATTATTATGAATGGGATATTCTCGTGGTACCATCATATAAACCTTTTTGCAAAGAGGCAAAGAATGTAGTAATGGTAAAGATTACAAATTTTAAGGGAGAAGAGAAAATATGACATCCCATACCACTTTAACTGATTGTATAACAACTACTTATTTGTATACTATTTTGTTACATAGGAGGTGCAGTAATAAACATGTATCGAAAATAATTGGGAAGGAAGCTTGTGCGGAATTGGTGGAGGATTTCAACCGATTATAGAAATCAACATTTTCTATGAGGGGAGGGACAACAAATTAATGATTAAGGAAGAGTTAGTGAAAGTAGATGATCTTAAAATAATTGTTATGAGCGAGTTCCAATTGATTCAGATCATCGTGGTGAAGAATGGTGGGTGATTTCAAAGTTTTTGCTGACAAGAAATTATTTTCAAATGAGTTTTTATAAGATTTAGATTTTTATTCTAACAAACTTATATCACACATTTGCATGTGCATGTGCAATATGTGTGTTTATATATATAATAATTCAAATTTCATTTATAAATATAAAAGACATAGATGACCGGTAAGTGTAAATTTTTTTCTAGTTAAGAAAACTTAAATATAACCCTAACTACAATCGGTCAAGAGATACTATTAATCCAAATTTCGAAAATTAGATGCCGGTGTAGGGGAAAATAAATTTAATTATATAACTAAAATTAGTGTTTTAAAAGCGCTTTATAACAATAAATAGTCATGAAATTTATATTTTAAAAGTATTATTTTGACATCTAAAATGACTAAAAAATATATACACACATTGCAAATTCCAGCACATGCCAAGATTTCACATGAATGGTTGTTACATCCTCTATACTTACATAGTAGACTATACGAAAATAAATATTTTTCTCCAAATTTTCACACATTTCAAAGATTTTCAATGTTGTTTTGAAATACAAAAATTATCAGTGACATTACTTTCTATAATTTATTTTCTAAAAAAATCAACATATGATAGCTAGATGGGATGTTAAAGCACAATTACATCAAACATAATCATTAGTTTTAATGAAGTTCAAAAAAAGTGAAATAAATTAAAAACTCAAAATGTCCCGCATAATGGAAAAGTTTGAGCTTTCGTGGAGAGACGATAAAAATAATAATTTAACAGCTTAATATCCACTCATGGTGGCCACCGAGTAGTTTTTAAATGGGTATGGAAGGTTTCTCTATTCAAACCTCTTCCACTTTTTCCCAACGCCCACGAACAGTTTTTATAAGTAGAATAGAAGCTACGAGGAGTCGCTCATGGCTGTTTGGTGGGAGGAGGTGTAAGACAGGTGAAGTGGAAGAAGGGTCCAACACTACAAATTCTTCTCATAACAAGTCTGAGAGTGATAAAGCCAAAGGTGATAATGTTGGTAATGCCAATGTTGATAATGTTATTAAATCCAAAGTTACTCATGATGTCGTTCAAAGTGGGAGAAGAATAAGATGGTCATTCCTCCCCATCAAGGATAAGAAGAATAAAAACACTATCAAGTTGAGGAAAATGAAATGGGAATGAAAATATTTTGATAGAAAATAACCATTGCTTGGATTGATGTTGCAGAGGTCCGAGGGTGATTGATGCGAACAATAGGGAATTTGGTAAGAAAAGGAAATGTCATGAAAGAGGACATCCTCGTTATGACTCATGAGGTGCAATATGCATTGGGCATGAGGGAAAATGTTGTGAAAGCGCACGAGAATCATATTATTGAACTCGCATAACAACGGAGAAATCAAAGGATTGTAAGGCTCAAATGTTTATCCTTCAATCTAAACCAGAAAAAACCTTCATTGATCTAAGTCAATCTTGTAAATAGGGTAGAAATTCACAATTCATTAAATTTTATTAGAATGCTATTATGTTTATTGACCATCAATTGGTGGCTATAAATGAAAAGGTTGATTGTAAGAACAACATAATTAAAGTTTGATTACTCAAGTGGACGACCAGGTTTTATTTGATCGATGAACTCTACAAGTTATAATCACAACTGTTGATTTTCCTATGCATGTCAAAGAGGGTCGGGATTTCTACCAGTGACAACGCCTTTTGCCATAATGAAATCATTGAGAAAAATAAAAATATAGATGCGTGCGATTAGAGTTGAGATTCAATGCACATGTTTGACATTTTTTTAACCTATTTTAATTGTATTTTACACTTTTTAAAATTGTCATCCCATCCCTATTTGACATGAAAGAACTTGGTAAAACCGTCATAATCACTATGAACACATAAATATAAGTGTAACATTAGATAGTTATTCAAATAACATATTTTCTTGAAAATGTGTTTTTATCGAGCATATAATCCCTAAACTCACATGACACTTATAAATACATAAAAACAAATCATATACATTATTAAATTATTAAAAAAATATATTTAACAATTATTCAAAACCTAAATTTCTTGTAATTTGAAATTTCAAAATCTGACCATTATTTTATATAACATTATTTTAAAATTTAATCAACAAAATATTTAATAAAATTATTAAAATAATACAAAATTTCATTTTTAATTAATATTATATCATTCTATATAATTTAAAAAATTGTAATGCTCGCTAAAATCGCCCACTTGAGACCCATGAACAACCTAGGTTTAGTTACAAATTTATGGAATATATTTTTTTTAAAGTGTTATCAACCAAAGTCTCAAGGACAATTAAATTCAACTGATAACTTTTCCCATTATAACAATTACTAATTCCACATTATAAAGCAACAAGTGTAATAAGTCCACACCTAGCTCAAATCTCCTTAGGGATTAATTTAATCACTAATTACATTGAAATTTTAGCTAAATATTCCCTGATTAAAATTTTAGGGTTAAGGGATCAAAACAATTAAATACCCAAGGTATTTAATTCCACAAGATCTAAGATAAGAGCAAGGTTTAATTATAGTGGTGGAAAAGAATACATATTTTAAATCATCAGAGTAAATTCTCACTTACCCACTCCCAGAACTCGGTTAAAGATTCAATTTTATTTTTCTCATGATTAACGCAATCAAAATTTCCTAAAAATATTCCCATTAGATAGGGAATTTCCTCACCTTTCTCGGTGATATAAAGAAGTCCTCCTAACTCTTCATATTTCTCAAGTTATGGGCCAATGGGCCTTGGGGTGAAATTTTTCCCAAGAGCGAACTCCGGGCTGGGAGGAAAATTTTCCCCAACTCGGGCTTGCAGACTTCGGAGAGAAATTTCACCTGGAGAAGAAAAGTGGATCGGTGGAGTGGGGAATTAAAATTTTCCCCACATGTGGGCCGACGGAGCGGGCAAGACATTTAGCATTTTTTCCCCTTTGGGACAAAGTGTAATTTACCTCTAAGCGCCCACGCACCCATGATTCCGTAAGGGAACACGTGTCCAAATTTTACCCAGGGCGGGAAAGTGGGTCGGTAAAGATAAAGAAGAATTTTTGACCTTTATCTTAACAAGGAAAAAACGATCAAGTTTACCCGCTCCTTCGCCGACACGCTCGAGAGGCTCCACGTGTCGGCCAACTATTGGCTATGGTGTGGCGGGGCAGTGGAGAACTAAGGAAAAAAATTTGACTTTTGAAGCGGAAAGACTTAAGGGTTAAACGCACTTTGCTCTTCCACCAGATACCTAAGGAAGCCATGTGGTAGTTCCTCATTAGCTTCGGGATGGCGGCTACTGGGAAAACTTACAAAGTTTTCCAAATTTAATTTTGAAAGAGCTTAAGGTTAAAATTGATCCGAGCCTCCACCGATCCCAAAGAAGCCACGTGTCGATCAATGATTGGCTACGAGGTGGTGGGGCCATGAAGGAAAAATTACCAAATTAACTTTTTGGACTTAGATCATTTTTGACAAAATGAAGGCTTGCGGATTAGTAGAGTGGTGAGAAACTTCATGACTTTGCACCTTTTGGACAAAAAGCAAAAAAGGAAAGTTTTAGCCCATGGTCTGCCCAAGAATATTTTAATAATTAAATTTGACAGTTATAATATTTTTGAAGCCAAATGAAGTAAAAACTTCAAAAGGCCATAAATTTTGATTGGGAACTCAGTTTTTGGAAAACAAGGACTTTATGGAAATCTATTAATGTCCTCTTTGCACAGACATCTTAAAAATTTAATTTTGATAAAGTTTAAATTGTCAATTTTGAGAAAACGATTCTAGAGTTTTTAAAATACAAACTGGTAACATTTGACTTATAAGATTCTGTTCAATTCGACCTCCTTCCTTTCTCAACATGCCAAACAAACATGGAGGATCAATCTTAGAGGAATTTAGGATAGATTTCAAGGATTAAATTGTTTGATTGAAGATCAATTTGAATTTCCCCAATTTAACAACAAAAACGACTGAGAAATTGTTTTAGATCGATTTTGAAAGGTTCTATGAAAGTTTCTTAAGTATTATAGTTTTTTTGGGATCATTTTGATCTTTATTAGCTTGTATTAATGTTTCAAATGTCTTTCCTAGCCTGCAGGGTCATTCTGCACATTTTCTGATAATTATTTGCCAAATTGAAAATCATCTAACGGAGCTCTCCAACTTCCAACTCGAATTGATCCATTACATTTCCCAAACTTTAAAATATGATTTCATTCTAATACAATATTACAATGTTATATTTCCTTCAATAAAAATGTAGAAACAAGAAGGCAATTTCTATTTCGTTTAAAAAAAAAAAAGTGCTTTTCAAAACACGAGGATGCAATAATCCTGAATACATTTTCCACATTGAACAGAGATTTGTACAACATTTTCAAAGCATATTTTCAACAATGATAAACTTCATTGTATAAGGTAAAACAACATCTATTCAATTGAAAATATTTCATTTACAACTTCCTTTTTTTTTTAATTGATCAAATGCAACTTTACAATCACAACTCTTTCTCATTACATTCCTTTTTACAAATAGAATACAAAGTATATTTCTTTCACATTCAAAAGGGATTTCATTTCCAAAACATAGTAACTCTTCAGGAAAAAATGTATATTAAATTGTCATCCACATCAAGTGGGGAAATGGTTTACAAAAGTACTTTTCAAGGACTATCAGAACTTTACCTTCTTCCTCAATTACAATATACATAATACAATTTCTTCCACATGTATTAAAAAAAAGAAAAGAGTATATCTCTTTCACAATTCAATTTACAACTTTCATAGCCCATACAGACCATCTTTCCATCACAAATAATATACAAGATCATCCACTTCAAGTGGGAAAAGGTTACATTAAGAAATGATCTCAGCAAGGACTGTCAAACTGTCTTCTTTCTCAGTTCTAGAACAACAATATGAATTTCCATCATTCTCCAATTTGGTCACAACAGAACAAGGGAAAGGTAATGCTCTCCACCCAACCAAGACATCTAATGACAAAGGGAAGCCACCCTCATCATGGCCCCTGAGCCCCAATCACATTGCAATAAGAAATGTTTTTCAACTCATGACAACAATAGGCTTCCACAACACAAAGATAGATTTCTCATTCAAAACACAATCCAAAACAAAATTATAGTTTTCCACCACAGAACAAAACAACAAACAACACTCAGGCTTCATCATGCAAGCCAAAGGAGCAAGAAACTATGGGGGATGCTACTTATGCCTCCCAAAGGGGAAATGGGTATCACCACCAATATATAATATATATAAAACCATATACATATATATATATATATATATATATCATATTCAAATCCCGACATGTCCTTATGCCTCCTACAAGTACCGCTTATTCCTCATATTTCTTATGTCTCCCCCAACCTCTTATGGCAGCCCATAATGAGTAAAGAAATGAAATCTATTTCTTTGTAAGGAAGAACCCAAATCCCAACTCCCTCCACACTTATACCTCACCAAAACACTTATGCCTCGCAAAAAATACCCCATAGTCTTCTCCTACACCATCCCTAGGCCATCTACCCAACCAACCAACAAATAAAACAACACATTCAAACATTCAACCATTCATATATGCATACAAATAAAAGGAGAGTATTTCCAAGAGCTAAGCTCTTACCTCTCCATGATGGAGTTTGTTCCAAGTTCAAAACAACAAGCTCTCCAATGCAACACAAACCAAGAGATCAACAATCAACAAGTACACAACAATCTCCAAATTTCTCCCAATTTGCAAGAGCTCCAAAACACAAAGCAAGTCGCCAAAAATGAAATGATAAAAGTGAAGCAACCCCAAAAACAAGCCAAGGAATTTGAATATATAGAAAGGAAAGAGAAGAGGATGAGGTGGATCCATGTGGGATGCCAAATCACACATCCTCAACTCCAACTAATAAGTTAACTTCAATCCCCAAGGCATAATAAATAAGCGGTGAATAAATGACAGCTTTTTTACTTACACACTCAAATCAAACCCACACCTCATAAGGACTGAAATTGAAAGCATGTAAGGAAGTGCAATTAAAGCATATAACTTGACTTACAAAAATGCATAATGAAGGCTATATTTAAACCCTCCAACCATAGGTAAAGGTTGGCATGAAATTTTGAGGTATGGGGCAAGTTAACTTGTCCCACAAGCCTCAAAATCAGCCTCTAAGGACAATTTCAAATTTCAAAAGGAGGTGGAGTGTTTCATACTCCAAAATTAATTTACACATCACTTACACATTTCTTACAACACTTTAATTTTAGGCCAACAACTCTAATAATTACTTTCTTATGTCCTAATTTGATTAATTAATTTTAACAACATGTTTACTCACATTAATTTACCACAATTAATAAATAATGAAAGGGGTAAACAAATCACTTAATAAACACATACAAACATCAATAAAAAGGAACCAAATAAATAAATACACATAACCCTTGGTCACATTTAAAGGTGATCCCACCCATGGGAATCCCTAACAATAAAATACACACACATGAACAATACAAGTTTGCCATGGTGACCTTTTTGAATTCATCTAGAATTCTAATGTGGTTGGTCTCAATCCCCGATGTTTATTTTTTGATTTTTAACCGCCGCAATATAAATACCCCCTCGGCCTCGTGGCCATATCAGAACATCTAAATTAATATAATATAATCTCAAAATCATAAATATATATATATATGAATCACAACGACATCCATACAATCAACAATATCACTTACAATTTCATCAACAACTATATAATCATCAATTTTAAAATTCAATTTTCTCGGTCTACTCAATATATCCAAATATCACATTTCCTAACAACATCCATAAATATAACCATGTCAGACATTATATCATCCTCAATATATAAAATGTCTTTAGTAATCATCATGCATCATATATGAATCAAGAGTCAACAATAATCCATGCTCTAACATCTAATCATCATACTAAAATAAATTCCATAATCATGTCCATAATATAATCGCAGTATCATGATCAAGTATAAAAAGGTGTCAAAGGGAAGTGGGCACTATATCCTCCCTCCCTTAGACTCAACTTCCTCCCTGGAAGTCACCTGGAAAGAGAGATAAACAGAAACAAATGCAATAGAAAAAGGATCACTCCATTATGGGATTGCTTGCTTCAAACAAGTGTGTGTTCTACAGAACCTAAGTTTGGTCCAATGCAATTCAAAAATAAGAAGGGAGATTGCAAGGGATGATTTCTAACTTTCTGCATGTAAGGCTACGAACACTTAAATCTAGAGAGTACATTTACGCTATCAACCAAGATACAACACATAACAATATAACATGAAGAGTTCAAAAGAGTCTTAAGAGTAACCACCAAGTAGAGGAATAATAAGGAGAATTCCATGAGTTTGAGAATGACCACATAGTTTCCCAAGGAATACAACATACTACAATAATAAAAGTTAAGGTTTCTACTAAGTTTAAGCCATGATTTCAAGGTTCATTTTCTAGACAAGGCTAGAAAAAATCAACTATAACTAACTTTTCATAGGAACAAGTCTACTCAAGGTCCCACAATTTGAGGATCACATAGGATGAGGTTAATCAACAAGGACACCTAAATCAGCAAAACATTTAAAATCAAGGAACTATTCAGGAAAGCACTTCTATAACTCGAGAGGGTATAATTAAATTTTCATGGTAATACATGCAAAGTAAAGAACATGAGTTTTCCTATAGTATGATTTTTGAAATTTTGTTTTAAGAATAGAACACACCACACCAAAAATATAGAGAGGTCAACCATTTTAAAAAGAAAAATAAACACACACATATATACATATATATACACACATATATCCTCTAAAAGAACTAACATATCAATACAAGAAGTACCATTCATAATAACACAATGGGATTTATTTATCTTGTTTCCTGATCAAGCTAATAACCACAAAGAGAGCACAAGAAACACCAAGGATCACTCAAGGTCACTAGGGAGAAGAACAAGTAACACGGGGTCTAACTACAATCCAAGGGTGCATCATATCAAAATTGAGTAACAACTTACGAAAACATCTTGTACTTTCCTTCCCAATGATAAGAGAGGAAACAACAACAATGTGTCTCAAGAAGAACTAGAAGAAAAGAAGACTTCCCAAAAAAATTATATATATCCTTAACATATGTTGCCTTAAAATTATGATAACTTAGGTCTTCTAAGGACAAGCCAACATGCAAGGAGGTTGCTTCTTAAACAAAAGATAAGTCTCAATCCAAAAGGACCACAACTCACACTCATCGAGCTATGAGACGATAATGGTATGATGACCCAAAAATCCCACAAGAAAGGCACATACATCTATGAATAAGAAAGTACTAAGCAACTAGAACACATTGTTATCCACCTGTGTGTTTCACAATTAGGTAGTAGACGACAGAACCACATGTTTAACTAAACATTGCACTCAATACAAATAAATCTTACTTATTTTATAACTCAACTAATTAAGTCAAAAGTTGTAGTTTTATTTGCCTAGCACATTCCTTTATGAGTTTTCTTAATTAAAATATTCCTTTTTATTCTGATATCACATGTTTGTGTTATAAGGAGCACCACTAATATGGTCCATGATATCTCTCATTATTCCGCAAAGGTGGAAAAAGAAAAAGTATTTATTTTACTCTAGGGGAGGTAGATGGACAAATTTTTCCCTTTCTATTCTTCTACATGGTTTTTTTATTTCTTCTATTAATCTACCAAGGTTAAAGAAAGGACCATTTTCTCTTTCTATGTTCCAGTTTATTTGTTAAGCTTCAAGGCCAAATCTCCTCAATTATAGTTTTATGATGTTTGGGTGAGTCAATTTGTCAATTAAAAAAATTAGTGAGAAGGGTAAACATATCACACTATTACTTTTATGGGGAGAGAGGTAAATCAACACATCACATTTTTAATTCTAAGGAAACAAGGGAAATTCAACATAGAAAACACATTTTTAATTTTGTAAGAACTAGGAAACAATCAACCAACATGGATCACAACAATATTTTGAGATTTTTCCACTAATTACAAGTATCATAAAACATTCCTAGTGGGTTTCTACAAGTTCTCAAAATAAGTTACAAGGAAGACCCATTAAGGAAGCATAATTACTTTTACTAATCTACTAGGGTTTAACAATGTTTGTTGTTTTGGTGAAAACATTTTACTTCACATGATAAGAAAAGGAAAGTTTTCAAATTTACACCCATATTACCACAGGATACCACCAACCAAGAAATGAAAATGACAAGGAAAGATTTCAACTATAAGAACACATACTCACTAGAAAGCATCAAATGTAAGTAGAGAATCAGCTATCTATTCAACATGGCTTTACGACCAAGAGTTACAGTTTCACAAGAAGAATCACATTATAAAATACCACTGAGATAAATCTATCAAGGTCTAATTACACTAACATCACCAAGTGGCATGGTCCAAAAGACTCAAAGCATCCATAAATGTCTCCATGTAATCCAAAATTAATAGGTCATAGAGTGTTATTCATAGTAACTTAAAAAGTTAAGGAGAGGGTAGACTTATTTATAGGTCAAGAGGGAAAACAAACACACTTAATTTACACACAATACTTAAATGGGATTAATTATAACCATAATTACCAAGATGCATACAATCCACAAGTCACTACTTTATATAATGAAATAAGGAAATCCTGATAAAACTTAGCATGCCATCGAAGAGAAGCCACTACTCAGACAAACACTTTTCCAATAACATTGTAGTGCCCACTTCCCTTCGAAAATTTTGACATTGATCATGATATTGTTGACTATATTATGGACATTATTATAATTTTGATTTAGTATGGTGTTAGATGTCAGATCATGGATTATTGTTGACTCTGATTCATATATGATGCATGAGGATTGTTAGAGAAATTTATATAGATGTTGACATGTTGTTGGACATGGTTATATATATATATATATGTTGTTAGGACATGTGATACTTGGATATATTGAGTAGACTCGAGAAAATTGAATTTAAAACTGATGATTATATAGTTATTGATGAAAATTGTAAAAGTGATATTGTTGATTGTTTGGATGTTGATGTGATATATATATATATATATATATATATATGATTTTGAAATTATATTATATTCATTTGGATGTTCTAATATGGCCACGAGGCCGAAGGGGTATTTGTATTGTGCAGGTTAAAAATATCACAACAAACATCGGGGATTGGAGACCAACCACATTGGAATTCTAGATGAATTCAACAAGGTCACCATGGCAACTAGTTTTGTTTTTGTGTGTGTTTTTTTTGTTAGGGATTCCCATGGGGGATTACCTTTGAATGTGACCAAGGGGTTATGTGTATTTTATTAATATGGTTCCTTTTTATTATTGTTTGCATGTGTTTATTTTGTGATGCATTTACCCCTTTCATTATTCTTTTAATTGTAAAGAATTAATGTGAGTAATCATTTTGTTAAAATAAATAATTAATCAAATTTGGGATATAATGAAAGTAATTATAGAAGTTGTTAGCTCTTGTATTAAATGTGTAAGTGATGTGTAAGTATGTGTAAGAGTTGTGTAAGTAAGATTCTAGAGTATGAAACACTCCACCTCCTGGAAATCTGAATTTTCCTTGGAGAAGCTGATTTTGAGGCTTGTGGGACAAGTTAGACTTGTCCCATACCTCTTAAATTTGCATACCAACCTTGCCTATGGTTGGAGGGTTAAATTTAGACTTTTATAATGTATTTTTGGAAGACAAATTGTAAGTTTTAATTTCACTCTTCTTACATTTTATTAAATTCAGTCCTTTGGGGTGTGGGTTGACTTGAATGTATAAGTAAATCTGTCATATTATTCACCCACCTATTTATTATGCATTGGAGAATGAATTTTAATTTTGTGTTGGAGTTGAGGATGTTAGATGTGGCATCCTACATGGATCCACCTCATCCTCTTCTCTTCCCTCTTCTATAAAATTATAACTCCTTGCTTTGTTTTGGGTGGTTGAAAATTTTGCATACTCCATTTTGGGAAATATTTTGTTGTGTGGAGCTCTTGCTTTTGGAAGGAGATTGGAGACCCTTGCATGCTTTTTGGTTGTTGATTTTGGACTGTATTTTGGCATTGGAAAGCTTACTTGTTTTGGAACTTAGACAACTCCATCATGGAGAGGTAAGAGCTTGGCTCTTGAAATACTCTTTTTCTTTATGAATGTACATGTTATTGTGTGAATGTTTTAGCATGTTTGTGGGCTGTTTGGGTAGAATACCTAGGAATGGTGTAGGAGAAGACTATGGGGTACTCTTGAGGGAGGCATAAGTGTTTTGGGGAGGTATAAGTGTGGAGGGAGTTGGGATTGGGTTCCACCTTGTAAAAAGAAATAGCTTGCATTTCTTTACTCGTTATGGGGTGCCATAAGAGGTTGGGGAGATATAAAAAAATGTGAGGAATAAGGGGTACTTGGGGGAGGCATAAGGGTGTGACATGGGATTTGAAATGACACACACACACACACACATTGGTGGGTTGTTCTCAGGTGGTGATACCCATTTCCCTTTGGGAGGCATAAGTAGCATCCCCCATAGTTTCTTGCTCCTTTGGCTTGCTTGATGAAGCCTTAGTATTGTTTGTCATGTGTTAATGTAGTTGTAAAACTACATTTTTTTTTGACCGTGTCTATTGTGTTTATCTTTGCTTTGTCTATGTTTTTGGAGTCTGCATTGCCATGAGTTGGATCACACCTTTTATTGCTTTGTGGTTGGGGCTGGGGGCCAATGAAGAAGGATGTATTCTCCTTTCATTGGATGTCTTGGTTGGGTGGAGAGTGTTGCCTTTCTCCGCCTTTGTTTGATCAAAATTGGAAGAAAGAGAAGAATGCATGTTGTTGTTTCGAGCTAAGAAAAACAGTTTGACAAGTCCTCTTGTGAAATGAAATCTCATTGTAACCTTTCCCACTTGAAGTGGATGACCTTGTAAATGTATGTAATAGAAAGATGTTTTATTGGCTACAAGTGTAAATTGGAAATGTAAAAGAGTTATACTTTGTATGTTGTTTTGGAAAGAATGTGAAAGAATGATATTGTTTTGTATCTTTGTACTTTGAACTCAAATGGAAAGGAGTTGTATGTGTTTCATTGGAATTATTGGAAGTGTTTACCTTGATCTTATGATATTATTCAATTGGAAATTTATATTTATCATGCATTATGAAGTCCTTGTTTTGAAAATGGAAATGTGAAACACGTGTGAAGAGAATGTATTATTACATCACGTATATATAATATATGTTTGGAAATAAAAATAAAAGAAGAAAGATGTAAAATTTCCTTTTGAAATCAATAAATGAATGTAATGATTTTCTCAAATTGCATTGTTGTATTTGAATCTGATTATTTCAATGTATTGGAATCTCTGCTTGAAAGAAGAAAATATGTATGAAGGATAGTGCAGAACTCTGTCTTTGAAATGTGAAAAATTGAAATCAGACCTTGCATTTTTTTGTTAAATGGTTTGTTTGTATCAACTAAATGTCTTAAGCTGGAATGGAAATGAATCTCTATATTTGGAAGATGAAGAATGATAAATATCCCTTTTAAATCGATCTTTGTTTTAAATTTTAAAGCTGGCAAATACTTCTCTAAAATGCACAGTTCGAACCTACAAACAATAATCAACATTGAAACATTAAATCTAGCATGCTATGATATCAATGTACTCAATTGGGCTAAAACACTTAGGGAAAAATCCTTCAAACATTACAAAATCGGGTCAAAAGCTCTTACAGTCGTTTTGTTGTCAAGAGATGTAAAAATTTAATTTGTAACTCAATTAAACTAATTAACCCTTAACATCTATCCTAAATTCATCTAAGAATAATCCTCCATATCTATTTGACATGTTAAGAGAAGAAGAAGATCAAATTGAATAAAATTCACAAGTTAAAATTTACTACTCACTTTGTAAAAGCCTGCAGGACGTTTCCTTAAAATTAACCCCTTAAAATTTATAAAAATCTAAAATTAATGAGCTCTATGCAAAGAGGACGTCGAGATATTTCCAGAAAGTCCTCGTTTTCCCAATCGAGCTCTCTATCAAAAGTTATGGCCTTCTAAAGTTTTCTTCACTTGGCGTTAAATTTTGGGAAAAATTTCCTTAGCAGGCCCGCGGCCCAAATTTTTCCCTTAAGAACTTAGGAAAAATTTTGGGAAAATTTTCTAAGTTTTCCCCACCACCCTACATCCAATCAGAGGTTACCACATGCCACCATGAGGTGCCAGTGGTGGGATGGATCCCCCTTTTTACTTAGCACTTTGAAAATTTTGGGAAAATTTTCCAAATTTTCCCACTACCCCATGACCAATCGGTGATTCCATGTGGCGTCATGAGGCATCGGCCGAAGAACGGGTCCCTTTTTATCTTTTATGACTTGGAAATTTTTGAAAATTTTCCAAGTTTTCCCCACTGTTCCGCTCAGCCCCAATCATTCGGGGGCGCCACATGGCATCACGAGGTGCCAACGGAGGCGCGGGTCTATGTACCCTCTTAGCCCTTCGGGGATTTAAGTCATTTTTCTCCCCGCCACCCCACCTTCCGCATGTTGGCTTAGGATATTCCATGTGTCCTCATGGACTCATGGGAGTGCAGCAGAGTTGACTTTTCACCCGCGCTTTTGGGAGAATTTGTAAAATGTCTCTCACTACCCCGCCTTTCCTCGTTTTTCCCGCGCTTACCTCAGGGAGTGCCACGTGTCCTTTCAGTAGACCCACGGGAGCTCGGGCACAAATGTGAATTTTTTCCCGCATGTTAAAAATTTTCTCAAGGTCTCCCACGGCCTGACCAACCCGCCATTTGGGAAAATTTTCACCCATTGGGCCCAAGCCCCGCTCTTGGGAAAATTTTCACCCCAAGCCCGCCGATCCATAACTTAAAAAATAGGAGGAGTTAGGAGGACTTCTTTATATTCTATAAAGGTGAGGAAATTTCCTATCCAATGGGAATTATTTAAGAAAATTTTGATTGTGTTAAGTATGAGAAAATTCAAGTTGAAACTTTAAGCCTTTGTTAGAGTGGGTGTGGTGAGGAGTTTTCCTCCGAACCTAAAGTGAAACTTCTAACCCTAAATTTTGGGACCTTGTGACCTCTAATAATTATTAATAAAATAAAGGTATACTCTAGTAGATTATAATTTTTCTAGAACCTATTAGTGAAACTTGTTGTCTTGAAACGTGGTTGAGATTCTATTAATTAAAAAAGTATTCCATAATTTTCCTAACTAATCCTAGGTTGTTTTTGGATCTCAAGTGGGTTGTTTTAACAGGCGTTACACTTGGTTTGAGCCATGGGTTCAATGTTTGACCCTTGGGCACATTATAAATTTGAGACATGAACTGTAAACCTAGCACACTTTTGAATCTAAGAAAACAAACTTGTTTGAAAATTGAAAAAGAAATGCGTATGAAGAAATATTACATTACTCTATTCATTTGAACTACCAAAATTAAAATAATAATAAAATAATAAGTTGTTTGAATTGTTGTACTCACTCAGTGGTTTTTTTTTGAACCTAGGTAACTAAGAATGTCAAATTAAATTGATTTTTGTGAACTTATAGTGTAGTGGAAACTTGGTTCCCCTTTGAAAATGTGTTGTTTTACAAGTCCTAAAACTTGATTTAATTGTATGATGCATTAAGCCCTTTGTTGAGACCCTTCCTTATTGGAGTTGTTGGAATGATAAATTGTATGGTATGAATCTTGTGGTTGGACAATAGTGGTTGTGTCCTGGGGTGGGAAGAGTTATTTAGAAGCTGCTTAGAGCTTCCTTCCTTCAGTAGTTAGGAAAGTTGGTCTGGTTATCAGTTTTTCATTTTGTTACCCATATGGGAGAGTGGACATTAAGTTTGGGTGTAGTTTATGACCCAATCCTGTGCATGTGTCCTTGGAACTAACCTCGAGGCAGAGTACCCCTATTGGCGGCCATGAAGGGCTATGCGAAGTGAATGTGGTGTTAACATTTTGTATTTTACATTCATAAACTTGTGTCATTTTATCAAGGACCAACATCTTATTTTATGATTGGATTGAGAAGCTCCGAGGCTCTTCTAGTTATTTATATTTTTGCAAGAATTTTAGACTTTGCAATGCAAATTTACTTAGCCACTTTTCTTGATTGCCGATATTTCTTGGACTTTATTTTGATTGGTGACTCGGAGCTCATTATGTTGTTGGCTACTTAGCTAAATGTTATGTGGTTCCTTCTTGCTTGATGATGAGCTGGTTCTATGCTTCTTGTATTGTGACATTTTGTCATATGGGGGTACACCTGGGGTCTTGAATGTCTTCTTAGGTGCTTAAAGTTATGCCTTGGTTTTGGGTGCACAAAATCTTAATGTGCCTAGGATCTTGGAGTGACCTTTTCATTACTCGACCTTGTTGGGAAGAGAGTTTGTTGTGTTGTGTGTTCTAGTTGGTGTCTGTTAGCGGTGGTGGTGATTCTCTTACAATCCGATAAGAGCTTGAACCTCGTCGGAGTAGAGGTGTTTAATTATGGGTTGATGAATTATGGTGGGATTGGTTTGTTTTTGGTTGGTTGTGGATGTTAGTGGAAAAGTGTTTGTCTGGTAGTGGCTTCTCTTCGATGGCATGCTAGTTTTATCAAGAGTTCCTCATTTCATTATATTAAGTAGTGACTTGAGGATTGTATGCATCTTGATAATTATGGTTAGATTTAATCCCTTTCGAGTATTGTGTGTAAATTAAGTGTGTTTGTTTGCCCTCTTGACCTATAAATAAGTCTACCCTTTCCTTAACTTTTTTCTTAGTTACTATGAATAATACTCTATGACCTATTAATTTTGGATTACGTGGAGACACTTATGGATGCTTTGAGTCTTTTGGACCATGACGTTGGTGATGATAGTATAATTATACCTTGATAATTTAATCTCGGTGGTATTTTATAATGTGATTCTCTTGTAAAACTATAACTCTTGGTCATAAAGCCATGTTGAATAAGATGGCTGATTGTCTGCTTACATTTGATGCTTCTAATGAGTATGTGGTGTTCTTATAGTTAAAATATTTCCTTGTCATTTTGATTGCTTGGTTGGTGGTATCTTATGGTAATATGGGTGTAGATTTGAAAACTTTCCTTGTCTTATCAAGTGAGTAAAATATTTTTGCCAAAACAACAAACAATGTTAAACCCTAGTAGATCAGTAAAAGTAATTATGCTTCCTTAATGGGTCTTCCTCGTAACTTCTTTTGAGAACTTGTAGGAACCCACTAGGAATTTTATGATACTTGTAATTAGTGGAAAAATCTCAAAATATTGTTGTGATCCATGTTGGTTGATTGTTCCTAGTTCTTACCAAATTAATAATGTGCTTTCTATGTTGAACGTCCCTTGTTTCCTTAAAATTAAAAATGTGATGTGTTGAATTACCTCTCTCTCCCATAAAAATAATAGTGTGATATGTTTACCATTCCTTCTCATTATTGTTTTTTATTTACAAATTGACTCACCCAAACATCATAAAACTATAATTGAAGAGATTTGGCCTAGAAGCTTAACAAATAAATTGGAACATAGAAAGAGAAAATGGTCCTTGCTTTAACCTTGGTAGATTAATAGAAGGAATAAAAACCATGTAGAAGAACAGAAAAGGAAAAAAACTAATTTTCCATCTACCTCCCCTAGGAGTAGAATAAATGTTTTGTTTGTCTCCATTTATCTGAGAATGGCGTGATATCATGGCCACCTTAGTGGTGATCCTTATAACACAAGCATGTGATATTAGAATAAAAAAGAATATTTTAATTAAGAAAACTCGTAAAGGAATTTGCTTACAAATGAAACTACAAATTTTGACTTAATTAGTTGAGTTATAAAATAAGTAAGATTTATGTGTATTGAGTGCAATGTATAGTTGAACTTGTAGTTTTGTCACCTACTTGAAATTTTGAAACACCCGGTGGATATTAATGTGTTCTATTTGCTTATTACTTATTGTTCATAGATGTATGTGCCTTTCTTGTGGGAGTTTTGGGTCATCATACCCTTATCGTCCCGTAGCTCGATGAATGTGAGTTGTGGTCCTTTTGGATTGAGACTTATCTATTGTTTGAGAAGCAACCTCCTTGTGTGTTGTCTTGTCCTTGGAGACCTAAGTTATTGTAATTTTAAGGCAACATATGTTAAGGATATAAAATAACTTTGGAAGTCTTATTTTCTTCATATTTTCTTGGGTCACCTTGTTGTTGTTGCCCCTTTTCCATTAGGATGGAAAGTACAAGATGATGTTATTTGCGTTTGATACGATGCACCCTTGGATTGTAATTGGACCCCATGTTACTTGTTCTTCTCCCTAGCGACCTTGAGTGGTCCTTGGTGTTTCTTGTGCTCTCTTTATGGCTTATTCCAAAATTGAGTAAGAAATAAGATAAATAAATCCATTGTCTTTATAACTTATGGTATAATATGTATGGTACTATATATATATATATACATATTATATTTATTGTATACATATTATATATATATATATATATATATATATATATATATTCTTTTGCTAAACGGTTGACTTCTTTAGATTTGGTTGGTATGGTGTGTTTGATTCTTAAAACAAAAGTGTAAAAATCAGACTATAGGAAAACTTGTGGTCTTGACTTTGCTTTTATTACCATGAAAAGTTAATTGTACCCTCTCGAGTTATAGAAGTGTTTTCTTGGAATAGTTCCTTGATTCTAATTGTTTTGCTGATTTAGGTGTCCTTGTTGATTAACCTCATCCTGTGTGATACTCAAATTGTGGGACCTTGAGTAGACTTGTTCCTCGTGCAAATTTGGTCATAGTTGATTTTTGCTAGCCTTGTCTAGACAACGAACCTATAAATCATGGCTTAAACTTAGTAGAAACCTTAACTTTTATCATTGTAGTATGTTGTATTCCTTGGGAAACTATGTGGTCATTCTCAAACTCATGGAATTCTCCTTATTATTCCTCTACTTGGTGGTTACTCTTAAGACTCTTTTGAACTCTTCATGTTATATTGTTATGTGTGGTATCTTGGTTGATAGCATAAATTTACCCTCTAGATTCAAGTGTTTGTATCCTTGCATGCAAAAAGTTTAGAACTCATCCCTTGTCCCTTACAATCTCCATTCTTCATGTTGAATTACATTGGACCAAACTTAGTTTTGTAGACCCACACTTGTTTGAAGCAAGCAATCCCATAATGGAGTGATCTTTTTCTATTGCATTTGTTCCTATCTCTCTTTCCAATGACTTCGAGGATGAATTCGAGTCTAAGGGGGGGATGTAGTGCCCACTTCCCTTTGACACTTTTGACATTGATCATGATATTGCTTGACTATATTATGGACATTATTATAGTTTTGATTTAGTATGGTGTTAGATGTCAGATCATGGATTATTGTTGACTCTAATTCATATATGATACATGATGATTGTTAGAGACATTTTATATAGATGTTGACATGTTGTTGGACATGGTTATATATATATATATATATATATATATATATATATATATATATATGGATGTTGTTAGGACATGTGATATTTGGATATATTGAGTAGACCGAGAAAATTGAATTTAAAATTGATGATTATATAGTTGTTGATGAAATTGTAAGTGACATTGTTGATTGTCTGGATGTTGATGTGATTCATATATATATTAATGATTTTGAAATTATATTATATTCATTTGGATGTTCTGATATGGCCACGAGGCCGAAGGGGTATTTGTATTGTGTAGGTTAAAAATATCACAACAAACATTGGGGGATTGGAGACCAACCACATTAGAATTCTAGACGAATTCAATAAGGTCACCATGGTAACTAATTTTGTTTATGTGTGTGTTTGTTTTGTTAGGGATTCCCATGGGGGATTACCTTTGAATGTGACTAAGGGGTTATGTGTTTTATTAATGTGGTTCCTTTTTATTATTGTTTGCATGTGTTTATTTTGTGATGCATTTACCCCTTTCATTATTCTTTTAATTGTGGAGAATTAATGTGAGTAATCATATTGTTAAAATAAATAAATTAATCAAATTTGGGATATAAGAAAGTAATTATAGAAGTTGTTGGCTCTTGTATTAAATGTGTAAGTGATGTGTAAGTATGTGTAAGAGTTGTGTAAGTCAGATTTTGGAGTATGAAACACTCCACCTCCTTGGAAATTCGAATTTGTCCTTGGAGGCTGATTTTGGAGGCTTGTGGGACAAGTTAGACTTGTCCCATACCTCTTAAATTTGCATACCAACCTTGCCTATGGTTGGAGGGTTAAATTTAGACTTTTATAATGCATTTTGGGAAGACAAATTGTAAGTTTTAATTGCACTCTTCTTACATTTTATTAAATTCAGTCCTTTGGGGTGTGGGTTGGACTTGAGTGTATAAGTAAAATGTGATATTATTCACCACCTATTTATTATGCATTGGAGAATGAATTTGATTTTGTTATAGAGTTGAGGATGTTTGATGTGGCATCCTACATGGATCCACCTCATCCTCTTCTCTTCCCTCTTCTATAAAATTATAACTCTTTGCTTTGTTTTGGGTGGTTGAACATTTTACATACTCCTTTTGGGTGAATTTTTTTCTATGTGGAGCTTTTTCTTTTGGAAGGAGATTGGAAACCCTTGCATGCTTGTTGGTTATTGATTTTGGACTGTATTTTGGCATTGGAAAGCTTATATTTTTGAACTTAGACAACTCCATCATGGAGAGGTAAGTGCTTGGATCTTGAAAACTCCTTTTTTTATGAATGTACATGTTATTGTGTGAATGTTTAGCATGTTTGTGTGTTGTTTGGGTAGACTACCTAGGAATGGTGTAGGAGAAGACTATGGGGTACTCTAAGAGAGGCATAAGTGTTTTGGGGAGGTATAAGTGTGGAGGGAGTTGGGATTGGGTTGCCTTGTAAAAAGAAATAGCTTGCATTTCTTTACTCGTTATGGGGTGGCATAAGAGGTTAGAAAGATATAAGAAAATGTGAGGAATAAGGGGTACTTGGGGAGGCATAAGGGCATGTTGAAGCGATATATATATAGGTTTACAAATGTATATATACATATATATATATATATATATATATATATATATATATATATATATATACATATGGATATATTATATCTGGTATATGATATGTATATATATTATATCATATACATATGTATATATATACATTGTATATATATATATATTATATATATATATATATATGTATATTATATATGCATATACATTTATATATATTATATATATACATATATATATATGTGTATATGAATATGTATATATAACTTTTATTGCTTTGTGATTGGGATATGTATACATATGTATATAAGGATGGATTCTATATTTCATGTATATGGATACACATCTATTGTGTGTGGTGTGTGTGTGTGTGTGTGTGTGTGTTTGTGTGTGTGTAGATATATTGGTGGGTTTTTCTTGTTGTGATAATTTCCCCTTTGAAAGCAATAAGAAGAATGCATGTTGTAACCTTTCTCACTTGTGAAATGAAATCTTATTGTAACCTTTCCCACTTGAAGTGGATGACCTTGTAAATGTATGTAATGGAAAGATGTTATATGTTGCTTGTATGTTTTGTGGAAGCTTGTAAAGAGTTATACTTTGTATGTTGCTTTTGGAAAGAATGTGAAAGAATGATTCTCCTTTAACACATGAAATTGTGAAGTGACATCATTGATTGTTGATCTGATGTGATTCATATATATATTAATGATTTTGAAATTATATGTATATTTGATGTTTGTATAGCGTTTATACTTTGAAATCAAATGGAAAGAGGATGTTGTAACCTTTGAGTTTCATTGGAATTATGAAGTGGATGAAGTAAATGTTTACCTTGTTCATATGATATTCTTCAATTGGAAATTTTGTTTATCATATACTATAAAGTCCTATTTTGAAAATGGAAATGTGAAACATATGTGAAGAGAATGTATTATCTTTTCCACTGTATATATATGTGTGTATGTGTTTGTGAAAAATAATAATATAAAGGAAGATGTATAAATTTCCATTTGAAATCAATAAATGAATATAATGGTTTTCTCAAATTGTAAAATTGTTGTATTTGAATCTATTGTGTTTATGTTGATTATTTCAATGGTTAGGGATCGGGGCCAATGAACAAGGATGGATTCTCCTTTCATTGGATGTCTTGGTCTAGCGTTCCTTTCCCTACCTGTTGTGATCAAAATTGGAAGAAGATAATATGTATGAAGGATTGTGAAATGAAATCTTGCAGAAAGTGGATGACCTTGTAAATGTCTTTGGGAAGATGTTAAATGTGAAAAAATTGAAATCGGTATGTTGGACCTAAATTTGAAAGAATGATATTGTTTTGTCTATTAAATGGTTTGTTTGTATGGAAAATAAATATTTCTTATTCTGGAATGGAAATTAATCTCCATATTTGGAAGATGAAAAATGATAAATAGCTCTTTTAAATTTGATCTTTGTTTTAAATTTTAAAAATAGAAAATACTTCTCTAAAATGCAGTTGAATCTAAATGAACAATAATGGTTTTCTCAAATTGAAACATTAAAATATAGCATCCTATGTTATAAATGTACTTGGAAATTAGGAAAAAACTTAAGGAAAAATCCTTCAGAACATTGCAAATGTGAAAAATTGAAAAACTTACTCTATTAAATGTTTTGTTGTCAAGAGATGTAAAACTTTAATCTCCATAACTCAATTAAACCAATTAACCCTTTTAAATCTATCCTAATTTCATCTAAGAATAATCCTCCATGTCTTTTTGACATGTTGAGAGAGGAAGAAGATCAAATTGAATAAAATTCACTAGTTAAAATTTACTCAATTAGGCTAAAACACTTAGGTAAAATCCTTCAAACACCGGGGACGTTTCCTTAAATTTTAAGAGATTAAACTTATTAAAAATCCAAAATTAATGAGTTATATGGAAAGAGATCTATCGAGATATTTCTAAGAAAAGTCCTCATTTTCCCCAGAGGATGAGCTCTCTATCAAAATTTATGGCCTTAAAGTTTTCTTACTTGGCATTAAATTTTGGGAAACGTTTCCTTAAAGCCCCTTATTAAAAATTTTCCCTTAAAACTTAGGAAAATGTATCTTTTGGGAAAATTTTCCAAATGAGCTCTCTATAGCCCATTTATGGCCTTATGAAGTTTTCTTCACTTGGCATTAAATTTTGCCACGTGGCACCATGAGGTGGCTGTGGTGGGACGGATCCCCTTTTTACTTAAGAACTTAGGAAAATTTTGGGAAAATTTTCCAAATTTTCCCCATGCCCATAACAATCGGTGATGCCACGTGGTGGCTGAGGCATTGGCGGAGGAACAGTCCCTTTTTTATATTTTATGACTTGGAAAATTTTTAGAAAATTTTCCAAGCTTTCCTCAACTGTTTCACCGGTTAGCACTCATTTAGGGGTTGCCACGTGGCATCACGAGGTGTCGACGGAGGCGTGGGTCTATGTACCCTCTTAGCCCTTCGGGGCTTTAAGTCATTTTTCTCCCTACCGCCCCACCTTCCCACATTGGCTTAGGAGATGCCACGTGTCCTTTGTGGACTTGCGGGAGCACGGGCACAGAGCTGAATTTTCACCCATGTGGGAGAATTTGCAAAATGTCTCTCGCCGCCCCGCCTTTCCTCGTTTTCCTCGTGCTTTGCCTTAGGAGTGCCACATGTCCTTTGCGGATCCACAGGAGTGCGGGTGCAAATATCAATGTTTTCCTCGTGTAGTAAAATTTTTCTCAAGGTCTTCCCGTGGCCACCAACCCGCCCTTTGGGAAAATTTTTCACCCCTGGGCCCGCAGGCCCGCTCTTGGGGAAAATTTTCACCCCAAGGCCTGCCGGCCCATAACTTGAAAAATATGAGGAGTTAGGAGTACTTCTTTATATCAATAGAAATGTGAGGAAATTTCCTATCCAGTGGGAGTTATTTAGGAAAATTTTGAATGTGTTAAGTATGAAAAAAATCAATTTGAAACTTTAAGCTGTTAGAGAGTCGGTGTGGTGAGGAGTTTTCCCTACGAACCTAATTGAAACTTCTAACCCTGAATTTTGGGACCTTGTGACCTATAATATTTATTAATAAAAGAAAAGTATACTCTAATAGATTAGAATTTTTTTAGAACTGTTAGTGACAACTGTTGTCTTGAAACGTTGTTGTAGATTCTATTAATAAAAAAAAATTATTCCATAATTTTCCTAACTAATCCTAGGTTGTTCTTGGATCTCAAGTGGATTGTTTTAATGGGCATTACAAACATCCACATCAGCCTAAACAAAACCGATCCCACCATAATTTATCAACCCACAATTAAACACCTCAACAATGACGAGGTTCAACCTCTTATTGGATTGAAAGAGAATCACCACCACCACTAACAGTCTGCCAACTAGAACACATAACACAATGAAGTCTCTTCCTTACAAGGTCGAGTAATTAAAAGGTCACTCTAAGATCCTAGATACACTCAAGGTTTCATGCATCTAAAATTAAGGCATAACTTTAAGCACCTAAGAGGACATTCAAGACATATAGGGTGTAACCCCATATGATGAAATGTATGTCTACAAGTAGCATAGAACCAGCTCATCATCATGCAAGAAGAAATCCACGTAATGTTTAGCTAAGCAACCAACAACATAAAAGATCCGAGTTACCAATCAAAATAAAATCCAAGAAATATTGACAATCAAGGAAAGTGACTAAGTAGCTACATTACAAAGTTTGAAAATTCTCAAAAATATTAATAACTAGAAGAGCCTTGGAGCTTCTCAATCTAATCATAAAATAAGATGCTAGTCCTTGATAAAATGACACAAGTTTACAAATGTAAAATACAAAATGTTAACACCACATTCACTTCGCAGCCCTTCATGGCCGCTAAGAGGGGTACTATGCCTCAAGGTCCGCGCTAATGACGCTCACAAAAAGTTGGATCAAAGGTGACACCAAGACCTAACATCCTACTTACTCTTTAGGGGATTGAGTCACCAAAGCGACAACCAAAACTAACTTTTCTAACCATTGAAGGAAAGAGGGGATATTTAGATGACTAAGCAACTTATAATTAACTCTTCTCGACCCCGAGAACACAACCACTATTTTATAACCACAATAATAACACAAAACAATCTATCTTTCCAACAACTCCAATAAGGAAAGGGTGTCAAAAGGGCTTAATGCATCATACGGTTAAATCAAGATTTAAGACTTATAAGACAACACATTTTCAACGGGAAACAAGTTTCCACTACACTAAAAGTTCACAAAAATCAATTTAATTTAACATTCTTAGTTATCTAGGTTTAGAAAAACATCGCTAAGCAAGTACAACAATTCAAACAACTTATTATTTTATTATTATTTTAATTCTAGCAGTTCAAATGAACAAAGTAATGTAATATTTCTTCATACGTGTTTTTTTTTCAATTTTCAAACAAGTTTTTTTCTTAGATTCAAAAGTGTGTTAGGTTTACGATTCATGTCTCAAGTTTTCTAGTGTGCACCCAAGGGTCCAGATTTGAACCCACGGCTCTTATAGCAAGTGTAATGCCCACTAAAATTGCCCACTTGAGACCCATGAACAACCTAGGTTTAGTTACAAAATTATGGAATATTTTTTTTTTTGAAAGTGTTAACAACCAAAGACTCAAGGAAAATTAAATTAAGCTGATAACTTTACCCATTATAACAATTACTAATTCCAAATTATAAACAACAATTGTAATAAGTCCACACCTAGCTCAAATCTCCTTAGGGATTAATTTAATCACTTATTACATGACATTTTAGCTAAATATTCCCTGATTAAAATTTTAAGGTTAAGAGACCAAAACAATTAAATACCCAAAGGTATTTAATTCCACAAGATCTAAGATAAGAGCAAGGTTTAATTACAGTGGGGGAAAAGAATACGTATTTAAAATCATCAAAGTAAATTCTTACTTACCCACTCCCAGAACTCGGTTAAAGATTCAATTTTATTTTTCCCATTATTAATGCAATCAAAACTTCCTAAAAACATTCCCATTAGATAGGGAATTTCCTCACCTTTCCATTGATATAAAGAAGTCCTCCTAACTCTTCATATTTCTCAAGTTATGGGCCGGTGGGCCTTGGGGTGAAAATTTTCCCAAGAGCGGACCTATGGGCTGTGAAGAAAATTTTCCCAACTCGGGCCTACGGACTTCGGAGAGAAATTTTTCCCGGAGAAGGAAAGCGGACCGGCGGAGTGGGGAAGCAATTTTTTCCCACATGTGGGTCGGCGGAGCGGGGAAGACATTTAGCACTTTTTCCCTTTTGGGACAAAGGCACAATTTACCTCCACGTGCCTGCTATTCCATAAGGGAACATGTGTCCAAATTTTAACCGGGGACATGAAAGCAAGTCACTGGAGACAAATAAGAGTTTTTGACCTTTATCTTAACATGGCAAAAGGATCAAGTTTACCCGCTCCTCCACCGATGCTCAAAGACACCACGTGTAGCAAACCATTGGCGTGTGGTGTGGCGGGGTGGCGGAGAACTTAGGAAAAATTTGACTTTTGAAGTGGAAATACTTAAGGGTTAAACACACTCCGCTCTTCCGCCGACACCTAAGGAAGCCACATGGCAATTCCTCATTAGCTACGTGTGATGGCGGGGCTGCGAGGAAAACTTAAAAAGTTGTCCAAATTTAATTTTGAAAGTGCTTAAGATTAAAATTGATCCGAGCCTCACCGATGCCTAATGAAGCCACGTGTCGATAAATGATTAGGCTGCGGGGTGGCGAGGCCATGGAGGAAAAATTGTCAAATTAACTTTTTGGACTTAGATCATTTTTAGATGAAATGAAGCCTTGTGGTTTAGCGGAGGGTGGGAAAATTCATGAAATTGCCTTTTGGAAAAAAGGCAAAAAATGAAAGTTTTATCCCACGAGTCCACGCCAAGAATATTTTAATAATTAAATTTGACAGTTATAATATTTTTGAAGCCAAATGAAGTAAAAACTTTAGAAGGCCATAAATTTTGATTGGGAACTCGGTTTTTGGCAAACGAGGACTTTTGGAAATCTCTCGACATCCAATTTGTAAAACATCTTAAGAATTTTATTTTGATAAAGTTTAAAGGGTCAATTTTGAGAAAACTATCTAGGAGGATTTTAAAATACAAAGCTGGTAACATTTGACTTATAATATTTTATTCAATTTGACGTCCTTCCTTTCTCAACATGCCAAACCAACATGGAGGATCAATATTAGAGGAATTTAGGATAGATTTCAAGGATTAAATTGTTTGATTGAAGATCAATTTGAATTTCCCCAATTTAACAAAGCAAAAGCACTAAGAAATTGTTTGAGCTCGATTTTGAAATGTTCTATGAAAAGTTATTAAGTATTATAGTTTGTTTGGGATCATTTTTATCTTTCTTAGCTTGTACTAATGTTTCAAATGACTTTCCTAGCCTGCGGGTTGTTACGCACATTTTTCGATAATTATTTGCGTTTGAAAATCATCTAATAGAGCTCTCAACTTCAACTCGAATTGATCCATTACATTTCCCAAACATTAAAATATTATTTCATTCTAATCTAATATTACAATGTTCTATTTTCTTCAATCAAAATGTAGAAACAAGAAGGCAATTTCTATTTCCTTTCCAAAAAAAAAAGTGCTTTTAAAAACACCGAGGATGTAATAATTATGAATACATTTTCCACATTCGAACAGAGAGTTGTACAACATTTTCAAAGCATATTTTCAACAATGATAACTTCATTTTATAAGGTAAAACAACATCTATTCAATTGAAAAGATTTCTTTTACAGCTTCCTCTTTTTTTATTGATCAAATGTAACTTTACAATCACAACTCTTTCTCATTACATTCCTTTTTACAAACAGAATACGAGTATATTTCTTTCACATTCAAAGGGATTTCATTTCCAAAAATATTAACTCTTCAACACAAAACGTATATTAAATTGTCATCCACATCAAGTGGGGAAATGGTTTACAAAAATTACTTTTGCAAGGACTATCATAACTTTTCCTTCTTCCTCAATTACAATATACAAAATACAATTTCTTCCACATATGTATTAAAAAACAGAGAACAGAGTATATCTCTTTCATAATTCAATTTACAACTTTCATAGCCCATATAGACCATCTTTCCATCACAAATAATATACAAGATCATCCACTTCAAGTGGAAAAGGTTACATTAAGAAATGATCTTAGCAAGGATTGTCAAATTGTCTTCTTTCTCAATTCCAGAACAACAGTATGAATTTCCATCATTCTCCAATTTGGTCACAACAGAACAAGGGAAAGGTAATGCTCTCCACCCAACCAAAATCTAATGACAAGGGGATCCGCCCTCATCATTGGCCCCGAGCCCAAAATCACATTTGCAATAAGAAATGTTTTTCAACTCATGACAACAATAGACTTCCATGACACAAAGATAGATTTATCATTCAAAACAAAGTCCAAAAAAAACTATAGTTTTCCACCACATAACAAAACAACAAACAACACTCAAGATTAATCATGCAAGCCAAAGGAGTAAGAAACTATGGGGGATGTTGTTTATGCCTCCCAAAGGGAAATGGGTATCACCACCTAAGAACAAACCACAAATATATATATATATATATATATATATATATATATATATATATATATATATATATATATATATATATATATATATATATATATATATATATATATATATATATCATTTCAAATCCTTGACATGCCCTTATGCCTCCCCCAAGTACCCCTTATTCCTCACATTTCCTTATGCCTCCCCAACCTCTTATGGAACCCTATAACGAGTAAATAAATGCAAGCTATTTATTTGTATGGTGGAACCCAAATCCCAACTCCCTCCACACTTATACCTCCCCAAAACACTTATGCCTCCCACATAAATGCCCCATAGTCTTCTCCTACACCATCCCTAGGCCATCTAATCAACCAGCCAACAAATAAAACAACACATTCAAACATTCAACCATTCACATATACATACAAATAAAAGAGATCATTTCTAAGAGCTAAGTCTTACCTCTTCATGATGGAGTTTTTCCAAGTTCAAAACAACAAGTTCTTCAATGAAACACAAACCAAGAGATCAACAATCAACAAGTACACAACAATCTCCAAATTTCTCCCAATTTGCAAGAGCTCCAAAAACCCAAAGCAAGTCACCAAAAATGAAGTGATAAAAGTGAAGTAACCCCAAAAAAAGCCAAGGAATTTGAATATATAGAGGAAAGAGAAGAGGATGAGGTGGATCCATGTGGGATGCCACATCACACATCCTCAACTCCAACTCATAAGTCAACTTCAATCCCCAAGGCACAATAAATAAGTAGGTGAATAAATGATAGTTTTACTTACACACTCAAATCAAACCCACACCTCATAAGGATTGAAATTGAAAGCATGTAAGAAAGTGCAATTAAAGCATATAACTTGACTTACAAAAATGCATAATGAAGGCTAGATTTAAACCCTCCAACCATAGGTAAGGTTGGCATGCAAATTTAAGAGGTATGGGACAAGTTTAACTTGTCCCACAAGCCTCCAAAATCAGCCTCCAAGGAAAAATTCGAATTTCAAAAGGAGGTGGAGTGTTTCATACTCCAAAATTAATTTACACATCACTTACACATTTCTTACAACACTTTAATTTTAGGCCAACAACTCTAATAATTAATTTCTTATGTCCCAATTTGATTAATTAATTTTAACATGTTTACTCACATTAATTTACCACAATTAATAAATAATGAAAGGGGTAAACACATCACTTAATAAACACATACAAACATCAATAAAAAGGAACCAAATAAATAAGTACACATAACCCTTGGTCACATTTAAAGGTGATCCCCCCATAGGAATCCATAACAATCAAACACACACATACAAAAATATAAGTTTCCATGGTGACCTTGTTGAATTCGTCTAGAATTCCAATGTGGTTCAGTCTCAATACCCCGATGTTTGTTGTGATATTTTTAACATGCATAATACAAATACCCCTTTGGCCTCATGGCCATATCAGAATATCCAAATGAATATAATATAATTTCAAAAAAATATATATATATATGAATCACAACAACATCAAGACAATCAACAATATCACTTACAATTTCATTCAAAGCAACTATATAATCATCAATTTTAAATTTCAATTTTCTCGGTCTACTCAATATATCCAAATATCACATTTCCTAACAACATCCATAAATATAACCATGTCGAACATTATATCATCCTCAATATATAAAATGTCTCTAGTAATCATCATGCATCATATATGAATCGGAATCAACAACAATCCATGCTCTAACATCTAATCATCATATTAAAATAAAGTACATAATCATGTCCATAATGTAATTAGCATTATCATGATCGATGATCAAAAGGTGTCAAAGGGAAGTGGGCACTACAAAAATAATATTACAATACATTAGTCACTAAAAAAATTAAACCGAGAGTTTAAATTAAATTGAAACCTATATTTTTATACGATTCTTAAGTGACCTTCAACATTACTTTTCAAAACATATTACTAATACAATATTATGCAAATACAACATAGTTAATAAAAAATCACAAAGCATGAAAATGTATGAGGGTGTACACAAATATAGAAGCAGATGTCGATGGCTGGAGGAGAGAAATATTTCAATAGATAGGTGTCTTGAGACATGCGATACACATGCAAAAGAAGCCTCCTCTAATCAAGCATATACATCCTCTCGGGCTCTACTCAGGCGTAGGTGCAAGATCATTTACATGGATGCATTTAATTTGGGAAGCTGGAGCTACTCTTGGTTGATGACAGAAACAAGGTACGAGTAGTAGAAATCCACAAAGCCCATGATGAAGGCAAAGCATGTTTATCTTCCAACAGTCGACCTCCTTTTAAAGCATGCATCTCTGCTAAGATGGCTATTTCTTCATTCAGTTCAAGCAATTCCATTATTATTTT
This sequence comes from Taxus wallichiana var. yunnanensis, assembly GCA_018340775.1. NCBI lineage: Eukaryota > Viridiplantae > Streptophyta > Pinopsida > Cupressales > Taxaceae > Taxus > Taxus wallichiana. The sequence goes on from CM031237.1 coordinate 286,396,965, forward strand.
GATGGTGATTTCTTCATTACGTTTAGGCGTTCTAATGTTCATATGATACCAAAAGAAGACATATAAGACCTGGGGTGCTCCCTTTTTTACGTTATGGGCCAACACATTGGAGGGAATGTAGTTTGTTTGATTCAAATATTTGAATAATTTTTATGTTATTTGGTTTACTTTGTGTTTTTCTTCTTTGGGGAGATATGTGCTTCATGCGGAAAGCAATATGGAGGTTCAAAGTTAAGCCATGGCTGCGCAGGATGTCAATTTTTTCAGAATGTTGCCTCTGCACCATGTCGAGACAGACCGCCATTTACATGGAATGTGACTACTGCCAGTCACGATGGCTATCATGAAACAACATTGCTCGCTGTTAGATATAACTAAATTATATTATTTCGATGATGTGCTTATACAATCATAGTCGTTAATATGTTATTTGTTATCGAGGGGTCATAGTTTCTCTAGAGAGCACGCCTTTTGGTGTAATAATATAATATGTTGTTTATAGATTTGTTACATTTATTACATATCTTTTCTCGGGAATCGCTGAATTTACAACCCATCTTGGGAGTAAATTCTGGACATGGAAACTATTTAATCTGGGTAGTATTTATGACCACATAAAATGGATATGGTGTGGTGTTCAACAAATTCAGCGGCCAACCATACATGCACCGTCAAAGCCGTGGATGTGCGCCAACTGGTCCTTGACTCCTGAAAAACAACAGTTTTGCTATTTGACATTTGTTGTTCATATTGTACAATATAAAAATTCTTGTTATAATAGGTAACAAATTTCGAGTGTAACCAAAGTTGGCATTTTTTAGTTTTTGTTTTGCTTTCCATTTCAATATATAATTAGAGTATTCTGGAAAAGGGTGAAATTTATTTTTCAAAAAAAAGGGGGTGAAATTTAGTTTATTAATGTTATATAATATTTCAAGTTGTTACTAATATCTATCTAATATGGCATGAGTTGGGACAAGTGCATGGGACGTTCTCAGTCTATGCAAAAAGTTCTAAAAATAGACCATAGAAATTTGAGAGGAAGTTAGAGTAGAGCCAATTCATTTTGAGAGGTATTTTCCAACTTCTGCAAGTTCTCTAGAGTTGAATTAAAAAAGAATGAATAAATACCCAAAATATGCAAACCCAGAGTAATCTGCAAATGCCAATGTTGATGAGGGATGAATCCCCAAGTATGAATAACTATTTGTAAACGGTTTCTCCTTGTTGATACACAATTTAAACAATGCCCTACTAATGATGCCATAGTAAATAATGATAAACATCATTGTAATTCGTAAATCTATTATCTAAGGTTCTGATATGTTAGTTTGTATAGTTTTTAATACATTACACATTAATCTTCTAAAAAATGATATTGAGATCAACCTCTCAAATTCTGATATGTCAGTTTTCATAGATTTTTATACACTACACATTAATCTTCTAAAAATTTGATATACAGATCAACCTGGGAGAGTTTTGGAAGTGACCGCCCAAAGTTTGACCACAAACCGTATTTGAAAGGTTTGTAAAAACATCAAACCGTCTTCAAATTTTGAGCCGACGAGCAAGGCTAAAATGTCAAATCTCATCCCGGGTGGGCGGTGGAGTTATCCTTCAAATACAACAAATTCTATCCATGCATGTTTTCTTTTTGATCTGATTGTATATTCTTGGAAATTGATAAGTGTAGGCCATTTTTTGTGATTTTAACCATATATTATAGGGAAGTTTTTTAAAAATATAGATAAGGATAGGCTCCAAATTTGAAAACCGTAATTTTTTTAATAAGTAATTTATATAAAAACATAATACCTTTATATATATATATATATATATATATATATATATATATATAAGATTATAGATATATCTATAAAAATTACTGGAATTTACATCTACTTGAAAGAGTTAAGCCATCATTGAATTTTGATTTGACAAGCACAAATAATTTGAAATTCTAGGCACGATCACCACTAATAAATAGTCATTAGACTCATTCTTGTCATTAGTATTGTTATTTTGACATGTCTAATGGTCATCAAATTTAACTATATCCTAAAGGCAATCGTGGCCTTCCACGTGGCATGATAATGTACCTTGTATAAGCTACGAGAGATATGTGGCATCAAGTCATGAAATCATGGACTTGGCTTTATTTTTTCATATTTGAAAATTGACCCCTTTAATGACGAATTTACAAGTAATTTTGGTGATTGACATAACATAATTGTCTATTAGGGCGCATTACGTGTAGACCTTATTCATGTTATAGCTTATGTATCATTGTGATGCCGCGATCACACAAAATTGTGACATGTGGCAGCGTGTGGGAGGATCGTGACTCGCAAAATTCACTAAACACACCGTGTCGTCAAAGTCACGCTCCCACAATAAATCAATGAAACTAAGCATAGAATTTTAACTTTACAAACGAATATATCATTCACCAAATTAATTTCCTAAAGGAAAACAAGGGGGCCTCCATTTCAAAAGAAAAAGAGGTAATCTTGGAACCTGATCAAAAGATATACTTGTAGAGTGTTATCATTGAGTCCTTTGTTTTAAACTTAGAATTATAGATCCTAATTTATCCCGAGCTTTGGAATCTTATTTTTCCATCGAAAGGTGTGTTCTACGGTAGAAAGCTTGACACCCTCTAACAACGGTGACAAGATATTAACATATGTGATTGTTTGGTCAACGATGTTTGGATTGTTTTCTTCCGTACATGTGGCACACATTTAGTCTCTTTTTGCTGCCATTGTCATTTTTTCGTAAGGAAACAATAATTTTTTAGCGGCCGAGTTTTAATCCAAAGATGTTAATTATGGTGGTGGCAACATTGAGATCATCTTCAACCATGAAGGAGGTGGCGGCTGTTGAGGTGGCAACTCATAGATTTTCGATCATAGTTGTTATCCATAACTGGAGATAGGATTCCGGTGTGGGGATTTGTAACACCCACAAATGGACGTTCTAAAACCATAAGAAAACCCTATATACTTATATGGAAAGTTGTGGAAATATTTTTTTGTTACAAGAGTGTCAAACCCTAACACACGATTAATTAACTTCCTACCAACAATGTTACATTTCATAAGATAGATCTAGTCTAGATTATTAATTAAATATTCTTAATCTCGTTCTAATGTTAAATTAATTATCATCACTAGATAAGTGTCCATTAATTTCTTTTGCTTGATTAAATAGTATTCTCTTTCAAAAAATAACATTTATCCCACATTTATTAAACCCTTACCCTTAGATAACTTAATCCCTTTAAATTATTTCCTTTAATGATCATTGAAACATACATTGAAACCTACTAGAGGGGTTACATTTCTAACTTAATACACTAGATCCCTAAGTGGCTCCATTCACCCATTTACACATCCATTTGATTTATTTAAAATTTACAATCATAATATGAATATTCTCACCTAACACATATAGGGTTGATTCTTAACCCTTGGATCAAATCAATTGTGGCCACTAGATCTTAAGGTTCCATACTAACCCTAATTATTCTTAAAAAAATTTATTAACCCTTTTTCTTTTCACTAGCCTCCTCATTTGGCCTCTTTTTTTTTTTTTTTCTTTTTATTTTCTTGATTTGCAGTTGAAGGTGGAAGCCATGAATCAAGGGAAAACCATGAAGGAGTCTTCTTGGATCCAATGTACAAGAAGGAGGAAATTCCATCTAATGGCCCCTCCTTTAGGATAGTTGAATATTAGATTAAATCATGCATTCCTAGTTATTTAATTTCAAAACAAGCATATATCCTAGACTGGTTTAAGATCTATTGTTTATTAGTTCTCTATTTTTGTTTTGTTTTCATTGATGGGAAGAAACCCATTTTTAGATCAATAGTTTTTATGCATTTAAATCCCTTTTTATAAGTTGGAGAATGAGTCCAAACAAGCATATATATGGCACACATAGGTTGGATTTATATTTAGGTGAAGTTTAGATCCATAAGAGAAACTAGCTTAGTCGGAAACACATTTTAAAAAAAATAGATCACACACATGTGGTGATGGTGGTCTCTTGATCTAAAATGGTACCTCTGTGCTACTGACGTCGGTTCGACTACCGGTGTTGGTTCCTGTGTTATTGATAAGTTTTTTTAATATTGTTTTGAATGTAAGGGAGGTAAGAGATTAATTCCATGAGAAAATTTTATTCAATTTTAAGAAAGTATAATAGTCTTAGAAGCATCTAATATAAACAAGGCACAAAAAAACTATCAATTTTACATAAATGAAAATGGTGTGCAGTATTCGGATTGATGTGTCGTCATAGGAAAATGACTACGGTTCGATCACCAACGTTGGTTATTGTCAATTGGGTCTATGTTTATAAATTTTAACATATTCTACATTAATGATTCACATTTATCCTAATTCCATTGAGAACAATTATCCATTAAATTAAAGGTTCTTTGAACAAGTCATACTATCATTAAAATTTGAAAACTAGGCTTGGAGTTAACATTTAAAAACTATATACATGAAAAAGTGATCGATGTCGATACTGAGTACACCTTGGATCCGGTTGAGACTAAGCGGTGCCGGTCTTTGTGTAGGCCAGAGAGCTCTAAAAATGAATGTTTGAAGGAATATAGATATCAAGAGATAACTTTAACTTTAAATATATCAAAACCAGAGAGTGTTTAACTATTTCAAACCAAAATAAAGCTATGACAACTTCCCAATTCGTTTTGTGATCAAATATTAATATTTGCAACTCTTTTTATTTTTATTACAAGTAAAATTTTAAACATGATATCAATTATAATTCATTCCTTTACATAAAACAATGTCAAGAGAAAGGAAATACACATTCTTTAATGAACTTCCTTCAAATATAATAATACAACTTGGAAAATGAAACTTACAACACAACTTTTATTCTAAAATAAAAATCTACTAGTCTTCCACCTTAAGTGGGAATTACAAGAAAATTTATACAATGAAGGATTTCTTTTGGTTTCCACAAATGCTCCAAATTCCAATTTCTTCAACAAGAGCTCCACCATTTCTTCACTTTAATCACAACAACCAAAAATTGGGGAGAGGAAACACTCTGAACCCAACCAATAATCCAATGAAGAGAAGAAACTATCCTCCTCATTTCCCCCTAGCCCCAACCACAATGCAATAAAGGATGGATCCAACTCATGGAAACAACACAATGCTTCAACATCACAATACAAAATTTCACAACCATTTAACACACATTCAACACAAGAAAACAATCACAAGAATGTAACTTTCAAATACACAAGGCTTGAAATGCAAACCAATGGAGCAAGGATCTATGGGGAGATCACTTATGCCTCCCAATGGGATTAGGTGCCACCTTAAAACCCTCCAAAATACATCTCAAAACCCCTACACAAATCTTATGCCTCCACATTCTCTTATGCCTCCTTACAATATCTTATGTCTCCCTTAAAAGAACCAAGTAAGAAATGCAAGCATTCTCTTATCTAAGGTGGGGCACCCAACCCAACTCCCTCCCAAAACATGAAATAAAATCTTATGCCTCCTACATATAAAATCCCCATAGCCTTCTCCTACACCATACTTAGGCATTCTACCCATGAACCCAACAAGCATACAAACCATTCCTTGCATATAAATAAACACATATAAAATAAAACAAGTAAAACAAGGGTGTAGTTCCTACCTTTCCATGGTATAACTTGATCAAAGAGTCACTCTCCAAGATCTTTCAAGCTCAATCCAACTCCAACAAGCTCATGAATTCAACAAGCATTCCTAAAATTCTCCAAATCCAAGAATACAAGAGCACAAATGAAAAGAAGTAACCCTTAAACAAACAAACAAACTTGCATATATATATATATAAAAAAAGAGGAGGGTGAGGTGACTCAATGTAGGATGCCACATCACTCATCCTCAACTCCACATCACAAGTCAAACCTCAACCCCAATGCACAATAAATGGGTGGTTGAGAGGAATTACAAACCTCTTACACACAATCTAAACCTACACCCTCTAAGAACATAATTTTAAACCCATGTAAGAAAAGTGCAATAAATGTCACTTTTTGTCTTAAAAACACTTTATGGGGTCTATTTTTGATCCCCATCCATAGGTAGGATTGGTATAATAAATTAAGAGTGTGTGGGCTTAGTTTGTCTCACAAGACTTCAAAAATGGCCCTTAAGCCCAAATACGAATTTCCAAGGTAAGGTAGAGTGTACAACACTCAAAGTCACATACACTCAACTTAAATCACAAAATTCAAAGGACTAACTACTCTAATAAATGACCCCATTTTTTCCACATTCACAAATAACTTAATAAACATGAGTAATTAACTTAATCAAGACACATTAATCAACAATGATAAAAATGATTTACATCACAATTAAATCAAATACTCAACAATTAAATAAAATAAAAGGGAAACATACACAAAAATCCCTTGGTCATAATTGGAGGTCATCCCCATGGGGACCCCCTAACAACAATTAAACAAAACACCCACATTACACAAGTTGTAATGATGACCTTTGTTGTATCCATCCAAAGTATTTTGTTGTGGTTGGTCTCAATCCTCATTTTGATTGTTGTGATATAATTACTTGAAAAATCACACAATACCTCATTTGGCCTCGTGGCTGCATTAGAAACATCAAAGATAAAATATATGCATACAAATCAATAATCATCCGCATATAATTAAATCATAATCTAGACTAACAATGCTATCATTTTAAAATTCCAACAACATCTCAATTATATTTTTTATCAATATCAACAAAATCACAAGTTTTGTTCGGATGTTAAATCATAGTCAACAAGACAAAATTTTCTAATGTCATTAATATATATGCCAACAACACATTATCATCATCAATATTAAAATGTCTCTCTATGCCGGTTTTTATATATATCTCTATCATCATCAATATTTGTCTCTCTCTATCATCATCATCATCATCATCATCATCATCAATATTTGTCTCTCTATTGTCTCTCTATGTTAGTTTTTATATATTCTAATGTCTCTCTATGTTTCTCTTTCTAGAAGTAACTCTGATATTTTGACTGGTTCTAAAAATGTAAATGAGTTATAAATGTTCATGGGTTGGAAATGAAATGAAAATTTTATAATGTATGTGGTTATGATATGATGAATAGAAAGGAAAATGAAATCCAAACTTTCTCTCTCTTCCCCTTTCTCTCTCTAGAGATAATTATGAAAATATTGATTGGGTTTTGAAAATACAAATGGGTCAAAATGTATATGAGTTGAAATGAAATGAAAATTGGATATGGGATGTTACGGTGATTTGAAAAGAAAATGAATCCTATATTCTCTCTCTCTCTCTCTCTCTCTCTCTCTCTCTCTCTCTCTCTCCCTATAGCTATCTCTCTCTAGTGTCTATTCTGATTGTTTGAAATGATGGATGCGTGGAATTTATGCTTGAGTGTAGGGGATTTCCATACTCAATCCTAGGATTGACACAACGTTGGTTGCAGGTACTCCAAACAAGAGGAATTTTCGGATGTGATATGTTGTAATTAATGAGTTGTCATTGTAAAGTTGTATTCATCTTGCAATACATGTATTACCATAGAATAATGATATGTATTGTTGTTTGAAGAATTGTTCTTGGTATATTTTGAAAAGGGAATACCAATGTGGTTATATTTTATAGTGTCAAATTGGATGTGAAGTTGTACTCAATGTTGCACCTATGTTATAAAGATATTAAACAAATATTTTGCTATGTTAATTATTGGTTTACTTCCTTAACACCCACAATGCTAGGTAGAATCTCATCTCATTAAAACTATCGAAATTAAAAGAACGAGTTATAATGCCTATTGTACTTCCTTTCCCATTTGGGTCTTTTTCCAGGGTATAAAAATTGATCGTGTTAATAAAATACTCTGACCTCATTAATAATCTCCTTGTTTCGTACCTAAGATATCTTATTAAGGACCTTTTACCTGAATATTTGATGAGGTGGTGATTTTACGCTATGAAACCTATCATATTGGGATGAGTGAGGTGATCATGTCTTGTTGTTGTAGGTATGACCATATCATGAATAAGTTTAACCCCCTAGTGCATATTTTCCCTTGGTACCCTAGTGGGTGGCCAAAGCCTTACAAGATAGTTGGTGGTTGTACCTATGGTTGATCCCTTGTGAGATCTAAATTATGTGAGTGGAGACTACACATCGTTTTACTTGTGTATTTACCCAATAATTGAAATAGGTCCTTAGGAGGCTTTTGTAATGCATATGATTGTTTGGGATATCTTTCTTGAAATATACACTTAATACTTGTGTGTCTAAGAGCAATGAAATGAGTTGTCTTGTGCAATGTCGTACTCCTTATAGTCTTAAATTCCTAAGTGTTACTTAAGTGTTAGCGAAGAATAATTTTTTCCAAAATGATGTTATACATGACTAAAGTAACCCCATAAATGTAATTAGTAAAAATGGTAAATAAGATTAATCTATGGAATGTCTGCTATAAAAATGGTACACCTTTGAGCGATATCAAAACCAACTAAAATGTCAAATGTGATCATAAAATGAATGTAATAAAGTAGAGGTCCACGACTAATACAACAACCTAATAAATCGAAAAACCAAATATGATGCATGATCAAATGCTTTGTTTGCATAAATATGAATCAAACAACGATGCTAATGAAATAATAAAATGTAGCCTTGAGAATGGGATAACTTTAGTTGTAGCCAAGGTCTTGTGAGTTAAGGAAATTGCACTCTAGTTGGACTTGTAAAAGTTAGTAGAACCCTTGGCGTAGATAGGAATATAATAAACCTAGGATCACTCAGGAAGTAGAATTTATGGTCGAAACATGTAATTAACCCATTGCTATTGAGAGTAAATCCTTAAGATGATGAAACATAAGTAGTTTGAAATGTGAAATTTGTCACTTAAATTCAAAGAAAATATCTATAATGAGAAACACAGGTGTAATGTAACTTTCCATGTGCAATAGAATTGTGAAAATATGAATTCCTAATTGGAGCAACGGATTTTGAATCAAGAATGATACAACTTAATTAGTTAACCTACATAGTTGGTTGTAATAACTTGAAGATTAAAATAATGTATTGTTAGTATTAAACAATGCTATGAAATGAACTCGGGATAGGTTTTCTATTGATCTAGTAACCTTCTTTTTTTTCTTCTTGTGAATTTTCCTCCTTCTAACAAGAGCATTTTCCAAACCAAGTAAACATTGATTTTTCTAACAAATCCTTAAGTCAAATATTAGAAGGCGCATGTGTGTATATATGTTCCTAATCACAATCATGCTATAAAATTTATTTCCATAAGAGAAACGAGAAAATTCTAAAGGAACCTCTATAGGTGAAAAGTTAAACAAAATATGTAGCCTAGTTGTAAAGGAATGAAGGGTCCCATGTTATGTATTCTTCGGACAATTACTGATCAACTAAACAATTTTTGAGAAACAAACCTTTAACACAAGAATTGAATATTAAGAGACTCATAGTTGTTCAAAATGAATTTATTTAATAAATGAGCTATGGATAACTAATGGAATTGGAGAAAAGAACCAACCGCACATTCTCTGTTAAAGACTAATGCTTTGTAAAATAAAGTAATTGAATTTTGAAAAATAGGAAATTTTAAACCTTATGTGTTTAATTTTGTTGAAAACTATTAGGTCATACAATGGAAACCTAAATGTAATGAATATGTAAACCATGAAAAGGCCATGTCATGGAGTATGTCTATCCTGTGTTTCTTACTATAATTGGGTCATTGTCTTGGTTTACGTCATTTGAGTAAGACATTGATGTGTACCCTATGTTATCCTATTGTATGAGTGGGTGCATGTTAATGTAAGTTTCCTACATGATGTCGAGTTTCATTATTTGGATCCCATATAGTGTTGTGTAGTGTGCAATTAAAGTCATAAAAAATTTATTCCGATAATTTTACTGTGGTATTTTGGTGTTGAAAATGTGGGCATTGCATAGTTGCAGGTTCGAATCTTGTCATCGTGAGGGTTAGGAATGGACATACCGATATATTCTGAGGTGAAATCCGAGAAGAGCACACAAGAGTCGATCCACGCTTCGTCGTCCATGGCGAGGAAAGTGTGTTGGATAGGGCTTGTGCCTTGGTTGTCTAAGGCCATAAGAGCTGCCAATTCCTTGTCAGTGTATTGGACAAGGCTCGATTCCCAATCTTGTTGGGCCAATATAGTGGATTAAAATCCATGGTAATTACTAATTATGGAATAAGATGAATTGATATTTTATGTCGAAAGACGTATTCATTGGGGAAAGCCCCCTCCCTCTAATAAGCAACAAACCATCAATGATCATCAACATCAAGTCGACTAAATACAGACACTCCTTCATTGTACACTTGGCACACATTTCCACAAAAATGTGGCATAGTAATCTTTTTCATTGTCCACGTCAGCCCAGGATTTAGCAGTGATAAGCGCGTGAGCCCAAAACTGTTGTGGAGGTTCATGGTCCTTCTAATCCAACTTCTCCGCCATTGGATGACATGACGACCTGATCGATGATTTGAAATAAAGTTCTATTATTATGCAAGGAAAATGACAGGTCTGAAAAGGCTGCTTAGGATGCATCGCTCTCCATGTTTTGCTTTGGGTTTTGAAGAGCACCTAACCGGGGTGGTTGGTTTGTTTAACATGGGTCTATTTTTCCCATTCAACTTTTATTTATTTATTAAATACATGGAGAAAAAATAGAAGATACAATACTTTTGAAGCTATACCATTCATATCATATCTTTTCAACCACAATGTTATCAATCTAAGGAATATCTATATCGAATGCCCTCAATTTTTTTTTAAAATGTCTACTAACTCTGCAAAACCATAGTTTTCCTCCATTAAACTTGTCATGTTAAGAAAATATTGATAATGGCATACAACATTAGGATAAATCTAAAATATCTATATAACTTGGAAATCGTAAAATTTCATTATGTCGAAAGGCGTTTGTACATGCGGAATGCTCCACCCCTTCTAACAACTAACGGGACATGGGCGTGAGAGATGAATTGGTCGACGAAGCGCACACTCACATATGCCCTTCACATGGTAGCCAATGGTTTGACAGTTAAATATTTTTCAAAATAAGAAACAAATCATTTTTTCGCATGTACCTGCTAGAGAATTTTGGAGCAGGCCAATGGTTTGACAGTTAAATATTTTCTGAAATAAGAAATAAATCATTTTTTCACATGTACCTACTAGAGAATAGTTTTGCTAAATTCATCGGTTGGGGGTTTTGAAGCAGAAGTGGAGGAAACCATGGGCTCTACGTCTAACCACTCCTCAACTAATTGTGGCGACGACAACAATAACTCTTGTGGCGACATGAAGTCCACAAACACAATCCTCGAGTAGGTGTATTCATTTGAAT